>PVHT021183608.1:13938581-13951684 GCA_004024745.2 Catagonus wagneri | reverse complement strand
GTTAATAGATGTAAATTATTGCCTTTAGAATGGATAAGCAATGAGATCCTGTTGTGTAGCACTGGTAACTATGTCTAGTCACTTATGATGGAGCATGATAATGTGAGAAGAAAGAATCTGTACATGTATGTGTAACTGGGTCACCATGCTATACAGTAGAAAATTGACAGAACACTGCAAAGCAGCTATAATGAAAAAAATAAAAATCATTATAAAAAATCCTCAACATAATTGTAGCAAATAAAATTCAGCAACATATAAACAGAATTAAACACCACAACTAAATGAGATTTATCTCAGGTGTGTAAGACTAGTTCACATTTCAGAATCAATTAATATAATCCATCATATCCATAGGCTGAAAAAAAAAGACACCCACATGATTATTTTAAATAGATGCAGAGGAAACATTTGACAAAATCCAACATCCATTCATGATAAAAACTCTTAGTAAACTAGGAATAGAGAGGAACTCCCTCCATTTGATTAAGAATATATACAAAAGTCTTGGAGTTCCCTTGGTGGCTCAGTGGTTAACAAATCCGACTAAGAACGATGAGGTTGCGGGTTCGATCCCTGGCCTTGCTCAGTGGGTTAAGGATCCGGCGTTGCCATGAGCTGTGGTGTAGGTTGCAGACGCGGCTCGGATCCTGTGTTGCTGTGGCTGTGGCAAAGCCCGGCAGCTACAGCTCCTGTTAGACCCCTAGCCTGGGAACCTCCATATGCCACGGCTGCGGCTCTACATAAAGGCAAAAAGACAAAAAAAAAAAAAAAGAATATATACAAAAGTCTAAAGCTAACAGCATATTTAAGAGAAATTCTAAAGATTTCCCAGTGATATCAGGTACCAGGAAGAATGTCTCTTCTCACCACTGCCATTCTGCAACATACTGGAAGTTCTAGCTAATATAATAAGATGAGAAACAGAAATAAAAGATATACAGATTCAGAAAGAAGAAATAAAGCCATCATGTTCACAGACGATGTGATGTAGAAAATCTGAAAGAATCAACAAAACTCTTGGAACTAAGGTGAATATAGGAAGGTCGCAAGGTTAGTAAGATTAATAAACAAAAGTCAATCTCTTTCCTATATACCAGCAATGACCAAGTGGAATTTGGAATGAAAAACACAAAACCTTTTACATTAGCTTCCCCAAAATTAAACAGCTGGGTGTACAACTAACAAAATATGTATAAGATTTGTGGGAAGAAAACCACAAAACTCTGATGAATGAAATAAAAATCAACTAAATAAATGGGGAGATGTTCCATATTCATGGATAGGAATACTCAAGATTGTCAAGATATTAGTTCTTCCTAACTTAATCTGTAGATACAATGCAACCTAAATCAAAATTCTAGGAAGTTATTTTGTGGATATGGAGAGGCAAATGATCCAAAATGGCCAATTCAATATTGAAGGAGAACAAAGTCAGTTGATCAGCGCCATCCCAAGTTCAAGATTTACTGCAAAACTAAGTAATCAAGATATTGGTGAAAGAGTTGAAAAATGGATCAATGGAACCTGATAGACAGCCCAGAAATAGACCCGAAGAAACAGAGGAGCAAAGGCAATGCAAGGGAACAATGATAGACTTTTCAACAAATGGCATTGGAACAGTTGAACAAACCCATGCCAAAAAAAAAAAAAATTTATATGCAGACCTTAAGCCCTTCATAAAAATTAACTCAAAGTGGATTATAAACCTAATGTGTATAATGCAAAACTATAAACTTTTCAAGATAGCATAGGATAAAACCTAGGTGACCTTGTGCATGGTGATGATGTTTTAGCTATAAGACCTATGACATGATTCATAAAATAAATAGTATATAAATTGGACTGCATTAAAATTAAAGACTTCTGTGAAAGACAATATCAATAGAATAAGAAGAGAGATTTCATGCTGGGCAAAAATACTTGCAAAAGACACATCTGAAAAAGGACTTCTATCCAAAATATACTAACAACTCTTAAAATCCACAATAAAAAAACAAACAAGTTGATTAAAAATGAGTCATAGACCCGAACACGTTTCTTACTGAAGGAGATCTAAGATGCCAAATAGAAGATGCCCCCCCCCCCCACGTCATATATCATCAGGGAAAAGCGTATTAAAACCTCTACTAGCCTACTAGAATAGCAAAAATCCGGAGCAGTGACAACACAAATGTTCATAGAATGGAGCAACAGGAGCTCTCATTCATTGCTGGTAGAAGTTCAGAATGCTATAGATACTTTGGAAGATAGTTTGGCAGTTTCCTACAAAATAAATCATACTCTTACCATGTGATCCAACAATCACACTCCTTGATATTAATCTATAGAAGTCGAGAACTTATATCTACTTAAAAACTTGCACAGAGACATTTATAGCAATTTCATTCATAATTATTCCTAACTGCTAAAACCTGAAAACAACCAACATGCCCTTCATAGGTGAATCAGTGTATTAATTGTGGTACATCCAGACAATAGAACATTATTCTGTGCTAAAAAAGATGAAATATAAAGTCATGAGAAAACATGGAAGAATCTTACACGTGTATCGCCAAGTATAAAAAGCCAAGTTTAAAAGGCTACATACTGTATGAATTCAACTATATGACATTCTGGAAAAAGCAAAAGTTTAGAGACAGCAAAAAGATGAGTGATTGCTTGGGTTTGGGTAGAGGGAGAAATGAATAGGCAGAGCATATAGATTTTTTCGTTGTTTTCTTTATTGTATTGATTTTCCCTCTGATCTTTATGATTTCCTTCCTTCCGCTGACTTAAGGTTGTTTGTTTCTTTTTCTAATCCATTTAGGTGGTGGGATAAGTTATTGATTTGAGATTTTTCTTCTTTTTTGAGGAAGGCCTGTATCACTATGAATTTCCCTCTAAGCACTGCTTTTGTGGCATCCCATAGATTTTGAATGATTGTGTCTTCGTTATTATTTGTCTCAAGGTATTTTTTTAATTTCCTTTTTGATTTCCTTGTTGACCCATTGGTTTTTAGTAATATGTTGTTTAGTCTCCATGTAATTAGTTTTTTCTCATTTCTTTTCCTGTGGTTGATTTCTAGTTTCATGCCATTGTGGTCAGAGAAGATACTTGAAATAATTCCTATATTCTTATTTTTTTTGGTCTTTTTTTTTTTTTAGGGACACAACTGCAGCATATAGAGGTTCCCAGGCTAGGGGTGTAATTGGAGCTGTAGCTGCCAGCCTATGCCACAGCCACAGCAATGCCAGATCCGAGCTGCATCTGCAATCTACACCACAGCTTGTGGCAACACCAGGCAAGGAATCGAACCTGCAACCTCATGGTTCCTAGTTGGATTTGTTTGCACTGCACCACGACAGGAACTCCAATTCCTATATTCTTAAATTCATTTAGGTTAGTTTGTGCTCCAGCCTGGTCAATCCTTGAGAATGTTCCATGTGCACTTGAAAAGAATGTATATTCTGATTGTTTTGGATGTAATATCCTGCAAATGTCAACTAAGTCTAAGTTTTCTATTGTGTCATTTAGGATCTCTTTTGCCTTATTGATTTTCTGTCTAGAAGATTTGTCCATTGAAGTGAGTGGGGTGTTAAAGTCCCCTTCTATTATTGTATTCCTATCAATTTTTCCTTTTACGTCTGTTAGTATTTGTTGTTGGTATTTGCTGTGGGTGCTCCTATATTCCTATCTTGTCACTGGCACGAAATATCTTTTCCCATCCCCTCACTTTCAAGGCTAGGGGTTGAATTGGAGCTACATCTGCAGATCTAAGCCACAGCCATAGATCTGAACTGCATCTGTGACCTATACCACAGCCCACAGCAATGCTGGATCCTTCATCCACTAAGCAAGGCCAGGGCTTGAACCACAGTGGGTTCCTAGTCAGATCTGTTTTTGCTGCGCCACAATGGGAACTCCATTTTTTTTTTTTTGGTTTGTTTTTCAAATAACTGAAATAGTTTATCACCAGTAGGTTACACTACAAAAAAATGACAAAGAAAGTTCCTCATGTAGAATGAAAATGATAGCAGATGTAATTAAGGGTCTCCACAAAGGAATGAAGACACTGAAAATGGTAACTATTTGGGTAAACGTATTTTATTCCTTTAAATTTAAATTTCTTTAAAACAAAAATAATAGCAATGAAATACGTGGTCTATAATATACGTAAAAGTAAAATGTATGACAACAATATTCTAAAGGCCAGTACAGGAGAAATGGGGTATAGTACTATAAGGTCCATATGTAACATTTGCAATGGAACAATATTCCTTGAAGGTAGATCATGATAAAATAACATTTTTTTTTTAAAAAAGGAGCTACAACAACTGCAAAGGATCATGAAGATATAATTAGATTATGTAGAGACTGTTCCAGGCCTTACCCAGTGGTTAGAAACATGTTTTGGATCCGTATAGGAAAATATATGAGTCCAGCTGGCTACTTTGCAGTAACTTCCTGCTATTGTTTTAGTCTGGGTTTTCTAATTGGTTAGACTTAACTGGATGGAACAAACTGAATGAGTGAAAAAGACGGGAACCCTGCCTCTGTTCCTGTTTAATAATTTAATTTGTAGATTGTTGAATGATTTAAATCCCAGGAAGTATAGAAAGTTTTGAAACTTTTGCTCCTACTGGGCTTTTTAACCCCAAAAAATCAAATGAGAGTCCTGTGAGACAAATGATAACGAACTTGTGATTTTTTTCTGGCATTTCAGCAAGGTATTGAAAGGCCAGATGTTTTCTCAGTTTGCAGAGATCAAGTATTAATAAAAACAACAAGTCCACTTTCTCTGATGTAGAAACAGATAGGAAGTCTGTAAATCTTTCTATCCCTGCTCCATTTTGATTTCCTGACAAGCCTACTAGTTGGAGGACAATCCCTCCAGAGCAGCTATACTGACAAAATTTAGTTGTTTTCCTTTATTAACTCATTTGCCATGGGGATTTCCTGCAAGCATGTATAATAATAATTTGATAAGCAAATTATTCCATACATCTTATTTCAATTTTTTCTAAAGAAATTCCACAGAGGAGCTTTTCTTGTTATCCTACCCTCTAAAATTGTAAAATGATGAAACATCTGTTTCTGGTGGACTCCTGGCTTTCCTTTGTTCTTTACAAGACAAAGGCACTTTGTTCTGACAGATGTGACAGACCAACTAGTTGTAAACTAGATAGCCAGATGATATGTTATTAAGTATTTATGAAGTAATCTGGGAAAATATGCAGCTGGTCTCCTGTTCCTTAACAGATGAAAGAGTTCCCAGTGTATTTCCCTGATTGATTACATGAATTTCCTTATTACAGTAGTTTAACAGAAACCAAGTCTTTAATCATCTGATGCCTTTTCTCTATAAGACTATTTTCCTGGAATAAAAGGGCCATCTGTTTTCATATTACAGCAGGAACAGCATTTGTCCAGAGAAATTCTAGATAGAAATAGATTCAAATATAGATTATATACTGTTACTTAACTGTAGTTGTTTTATTAAGTATTTGTTGGATATTAGTATTGTAAGTCACTTTATGTATGTTTAACATCTAGCTATTCCTTAATATGTGAGAAAGCTGTCTTTGGGTTTTCCCCCCAAAAATATCAGGTTATTTTCCTTGACATACTGTATTAGCTCAAGCGAATGAGTAGAATTACATAATGTTCTTTGGATAACATAAGAATAACGTGACATAATGTTCTTTGCTTTCAAGTTGAGAATATGTCCAAAAGTGAACAGTCTTGGAAGGTTCCAGTGACTATAAATAGAATTTCTAAATTCAAAATGTCATTTCAACCTTCTCCATCTCACTGCTTGACTCTCATAATCGTTCTTGTTGCCTTAGTTTCCTTTAGTATGCTGTGACCATTTCCTAAGATTATTGGGTACTGTGTGATCTTTTTCAGTTACATTTGGTAACATCATAGGAAGATTATCTGATAGCAAAAGAAGAAAAACCATAATATAAGCAAATGCATAGCCCAACTTTAAAACTGCTGGTTGTTTTCATAAGATACCGGCATTGCCAATAGCAATGTTTTTCTTGAAGCCTCTTAAGGGTTCATTTCAGTAGCTGTTTTCCACTACACCCTTTAATGTAATCTACACAGTAGGGCAGTCAATAATAATTATCAATTATTCTGATGTGCTTCCATGGAAATTTAAATATAGATATAGAATTCAGGTCCTTGAATAGGACTATAAAGACAACCAAGTTAAATAAATCATTTCATTTAGGAAAGCAGCAAACAAAGACAAAAGACTTTCCCCAAACCACACAGCTATTTGGTGGCAGAACTGGTTATAGAACAGGGGTCTCCTATTTCCATGGTCAGTGTTGGATGGGGCATAATTGATGGTTTTGGCTGACCTAGAATAAATTGTACTGAAAACATTCTGCTACCATAACTATAGAAACAACCTGAATATACAACAAAAACATTTTTAAATCACAGAGAAACAAGAGTGGGAAATTCATATCATTTATTTCTTATCAGCTTATAATTTTATTATATAAATATAGAAATGTTTATATAATAATTACCATAGACAAAATAAACTGAAAAAACCCCACAAAGATTAAACAGTCTAGAATTTAAGTATGTGCTATGTGGCTCAGAAAAAAGAAATTAGGATTTTTGAATTGAATAACAATTTTTTTGAAGTCTGAGCCTTATTACTCTACCTAGATATGAGGCCAGAGTGTCACAGGGCTATGAAGAAAATAAAAATACAAAGTTACATAGGAATAAGATACATTTTTCTCTTTCACCCCCTCAGCCCCCAGTATATGGAAATTCCTAGGCCAGGAATTGTATCCGAGCCAGAGCTGTGACCTATGTTACAGCTACAGCAAGGCTGGATCCTTAGCCCATTATGCTGGGCTGGGAATGAAACTAGAGCCTCCACAGAACCAACCTCATCATCAACCCACTGCACCACAGTGGGAACTCCCAGAATTTCTTCTTTAGCTAGATTTTTTATGTAGAGTACTCTTTTAGGTAGAGTATTTTATAAGCCTGCAATTTGAGAATAGAAGGAACAAGTAGATCCAAATAATTCAAATAAAATACGTGTGGTCCTTAAATCTAGTCATATCTGTGGATATTATATGTACAAGTGCTCTGCATTTATGTTAACTAATACAATATGTACCTATTTATGATGGCTTCATCTCCTTTTTAATTCTCTAGTCCTCTGACCTCAAGAAAAATGCCAAATTTCAATTGTCATTTGAAATTAACTTCTCTTTTACTGTATGTTAAAAGACAACTACACTCAGTTTATTGCAAATATCAATGCCAGCCAGCAAGCTCTTCATCATCTCCCTAACTATGCAATTCAAAATACATCTGTTTTCATCTGAAAAATATGCCTGCTGCTTCCTAAGGCTAAATCCTGCTGTTTATAACCTAAATAACTCGCTCTGCCTTCTCTTCCCATATCCACCTTTAGTTCATTTATTCAATAAATATTCCTCTTTAGTCACCCCGTGGATTCTTTCTCCTTGACGCATGAACATGTTTTGATTACTTCTAAGTTGAACAAAATCTTTATTTGACCCTAAGTTGAACAAAATCTTTATTTGATCCATTTCAGGTTCTTTTCCTGCATTTTTCAGGCAAACTGAGTTTACGCATTAAAAGGAAGATTATAATAGAGTGCTTAATGTTATGGGGGAAATGTTTAAAATGTATTTTAAGGGTAAACACAGAACAGTATGGACAGCATGATTCCAAATTTGAAAAAATATGTATGCTTGTATACTAAAAGGTGTACAAGGCTAAACACACACACACACACACACACACACACACACGCACACGCACACACACACGGAGAGTTCATTCTTTGGTTACATGTGATTTTTATTTTCTTCATGCTTGTCTTTTTTTTGTTTTTAAAATTGAAGTATAGTTGTTTTAGAATATTATATTAATTTCAGGTGTGCAACATAGTGATTCAACTGACAAAACAAAAATACACCGACTAAAGGGGAGTAAATATTTGTAAATGATATGACAGATAAGGGGTTAATATCCAAAATATGTAAAGAGCTTAAGGTATGTGTGTAGATTTTTTTTTTTTTTGGCATGTGGATATCCAGTTGTTCCAGTTCCATTTATTGAAAAGACTGTCTTTGCTCCATAGTGTTGCCTTTGTTTCTTTGTCAAAGTTCAGTTGACTACTTCTTTCTTTTTCTTTTTCTTTTTTTTTTTTGTCTTTTGTTGTTTTAGGGCTGCACCCGTGGCATGTGGAGGTTACCATGCTAGGGGTCTAATTGGAGCTACAGCTGCTGGCCTACGCCACAGCCACAGCAACACGGGATCCGAGCTGCATCTGCAACCTACACCACAGCTCATGCCAATGCCAGATCCTTAACCCACTGAGCAAGGCCAGGGATCAAACCTGTAACCTCATGGTTCCTAGTCAGATTCTTTTCTGCTGAGCCATGACGGGAACTCCTGACTGTATTTCTGAGGGTCTGTTTCTGCTCCATTGATCTGTTTGTCTACTTTTTTACCAATACTGCTCCACCTTGATTTTGTAATGAGTCTTAAATTTGGGGTGTTGATCAACTGACTTTGTTCTTCTCTTTCAATATTGAATTGGCTATTCTGAATTGTTTACCTCTTCATATGAACTTAGACCCAGGTTTTCAATATCCGAAAAATAACTTCCTATGGTTATGATTTGGGTTGCATTGTATCTATAGTTTAAGTTGGGAAGAACTAACATCTTAAGAATATTTTGATACCTATCCATGAATATGGAACATATATTTCATTTTTTTTTATTTGCATGGGTATTTTTATTCCTCTTGATTTATTTTGTCAAATGACTCTCATAAAGCATCATCATGGTTAAAAGTACATTAGGCATGTTAATTAACATCTACCTCATGCTTCAGTTTCCTCATCTGTGTGGTTTAAAATATTTGCGAGGATGAAGTGTGTTAGTGTATGGAGAGTGCTTAGAAATGTTTTATCCTGGCACCATTAATGTATGAGGTTATAAATTTTGCTGAATTATTATTTTAGTTGAAAAACCCCTTTTTAAGATTTATCAAAGTTTATACCTTTTTGATTTGTATTTTTAAAAATTCTTTTTTTTCATCGAACATTTTCTCAAACATCACTTTGGGGAAAATGAAAATGGTTACATCCTCAACCTTTGTAACACTTGTGAGTTTCATTTTAAATAAAGATATTCTTTCATTTTCATAATGAAATATTTTCCCAGCTGTTGGAGGTCAGTTTCTCAATAGGGAGTATGGAGCACAAAGAAATTCTTGAAATCTTATTTACAACTAAGTTGGAAGCAAACCATATATTTCTTACCTTTTCTTTTTGTCTTTTTGCCTTATCTAGGGCCGCACCCGCGGCATATGGAGGTTCCCAGGCTAGTGGTCTAACAGGAGCTGTAGCTGCCGGCCTTCGCCACAGCCACAGCAATGCAGGATCCAGACCGTGTCTGCAAACTACACCACAGCTCACGGCAACGCTGGATCCTTAACCCACTGAGCAAGGCCAGGGATCGAACCCTCAACCTCTTGGTTCCTAGTTGGATTTGTTAATCACTGAGCCACCAAGGGAACTCCACAAACCATATATGTCTAATCAAGTATTTGTGAAGTAATATCCATGGGAACTTTTGGACTTTAGTAGATCTTTTAGGTAAAGGAAAAAATTTCAGAAATTTGGAAGAAAACACTCAAAACTTTGTGAGAAAACAAACAATGAAAATTGCTTTATTTTAATTTTTATACCCATCCTTAACTTCTCCCATGAATTTGTGGTTCTACTGTATTATCACATTTTGTGTGCCTTTTTTCAAGCCAGCTAATTTAAAATTTATAGAATGATTAAATCTTGTGGAAATTTTGTCTGAAATGTTATGCAAAAGTTTTATATTACTGAATATTTGTTAAGACAATTTTGCTCAACTTCTGAGGGGTTTGTTGTTTGATGGCATACATAGCAACTTTAGATATAGAAGGAGGGATGTTTCAGGTTTCCTGAGAGTCAAAGGGAAAATTAACTCTGCCTAAGCCAAGGTGTCTGCAGACTTTGTTCTTTATTTTTGCACTTCTGTCACCTAAAAGAAAGGGCAGGAGTTTCTAGGAGTTGGGTGGCAGTGTCTCTGCAGCCCTGGTAGAAATGCTGAGACAGAGACTGAGGAGTTAATGTGGGGGCTTAAAGTTGAGGAGCAAGTTAGAAGACAGAATAGGAAAGGCACATACTTAGGAGAAAGCATATCTTAAGGGACACAGCAGACAGCAGGGCAGCCATGAAAGAGTTGACAAGTATCATCCACCAGAACAGACCTGTAGATCACAAGTTCAGGGCAGGCAAGAAAGCAGTAGTCGGCAACTGATAGTTCAGTTCTCACCGGACACCCTGATCCTGAGTCAGGTTTTCTGATCCAGCCAGAAGATTCTACATACTTTGTGCTGATTGGAGGGAGAGCCTTGAAAATAAATTGTGCATTACGAGGTGGCCATTGTAAACAGAGGAGCTGTTTTCTAAACTCTGTGCTGCAGACAGTCTATTGGGGACACTGGAAAAGTAAGCATGGTAGGAAGTTGGGAAGCCTAGGTCTAGTCTTGCACCTGCCACTATCCATGTGACTTGGAGAAGATGAACTCAGTCTCAGCTATCCAGTTTACAAAGTGGGGATACTAATATGTTATACCCACGTAATATAATGGACAGTAGTGGAGTCTGAAATGTTTAATACTAATGTGCTATTAATGGCAGTGTGCAATGCCTGCACTCTGAAGTTTAATGAACAGAGGCTTAATTTATTTGACATACATTTATAGTCAAGCTATACCTAATTTATTAATTAGATTTAAATGAAGGAAAAATATACAGTATTGAGGAAGTTGCCACTCGAAGGACAAGGTCCAAAGGCTTGGGGTCAAAGATCAGAGTTGAAATTCTAATTCTGTCACTAGTTTAAGAGTTGTGGCCTTAAGCAAATTTGTTAACCTCTGAGATTAAGTTTTCCTAATCTGAAATAAGGATGATTATAAATGCTTTATATAATTTGAAGGATTGGTAATGGGCTTTTCCAAGGATAATTTACCAAGGAATTATTACAATGGATGCTACTCACCCATCCTTGGAGAAATGATGTTCAGATTTCCCCAAACATAAGTGGGTGATCAGTTGCCAGAGTGCATAGGGCTTCAGCAGCATAAACTATGGTAATTACATATTTTGGTTCAAATAGCAAGTGATCAGTTTTATTCGTGTTTGGTGGAGAGTATGCTCTATTCTGCTCTGTCCTCTGGGATGTCATTCTGCTGCAGGAAAACCCAAGTATTAAACTCAAGTGTGCTTTTGGATAATCTCTTAATTTTTTACATTATTAAAAATATAACCCCAATGTACTGACTCATATATCTTAACATCTCATAGAGTAGAATTTCTGAAGATCATATATTTTCAAGGGTCACCCCAGGATATACTTTCCTTGATTTCAATAAATGAGAAATAGAGCCAAAGTCAGAGCAGACAGAAGAGGACTTTGCTTCTGTAGGGTTTAGCGTTTCCAATTCTAGTCTATTTGTTCCTTCATTATTAACTTCTCTTGCTTATTATTTGGCTTCCTGGTGAGATTCATAGGATTGTCCTAGCTCATTCCCTGAAGGTTTACATTCTCTCTTTTGCTTGAGTGCACTTTTATTTTTTAGAAGCATCTCTTTTGTTTTATATAGCCTCAGATGATATTTCCAACTCTCTTCTGATCTGTTGCATTTTTAAAGGAAAGAAATATTGTGCTAAAACGAAAGAGATTTGAAGCAGCAGAGCATATATAATTTATGTTGAGGAGGGGTTGGTGAAACTGTCTCTGGGACCAATTGATTTTAATGTGTTTGAAAAGCTCAGAATTTTAAAACGCAACTACATAAATGTTCTTTAGATTTGTAAGCTTGATCAGTTTTCTTAGATTTTTTTAGACTGGAGAACTTTACAAATGACTTTCATTTCAAAACACCAAAACAAAATTGCAAGCAGAAGCATGTTGCTTCGAATTTTTCCTCTGTTAGTGGAGATCAGAGAGGCAGCTGTGGTGTAGACAAGACTGATTTTGTCTCCTGGCAGGGTCTGTGTCAGACCCCATAGGCACCCTTCCTGCATTGGGACTCTCAATGGAGTTAGGTGGTTCAGAAACAGCCAAGGTGTTTTCATATTCCCACACCTGTGATTCCAGTAGATATGACTGAGAGCAGTGCTAGGGGAATTACTAAGGGGCTCTTCTTGACTAGAAACTGAGCTGGGGGGTGAATGTGAGTGAGTGTGTGTGTATATGTGTGAGTGAAGGGGATGAGGGAACTAAGCATTAGCTCTCAGAAATCATTTGCACTGAAGATGGAAGAGCTGATATGGGGAAGGAACAAGTATTGAGTACCTACCCTCTCACGGGGCATTGAACACCGCTAAGGTTGACAAAATAACTGTTAAGAACCTAATTTTTTGTGTATTAGAGCAAGTGTCTTGGCCCTGGTTCTAAATAGCCCCAGTTATATGGCTGTAGATTTTGGGCAAAAGTGGAATTCTTTTTTAAAAAACTTTATTGTTTAATTGGAGTGTAGTTGACTTACAATGTTTTGTTAGTTTCAGGTGTACAGCAAAGTGAATTAGTTATACATATACATTTGTCCATTCCTTTTTAGATTCTTTTCCCATATAGGTTATTACATAATTGAGTAGATTTACCTGTGCTATATAGTAGGTCCTTATTAATGTATCTATTTTATATATAGTAGTGTGTATATGTTAACCCCAACCTCCTAGTTTGTCCCTTTCCCCAGTGTTTTCCCCTTTAGTAACCAAAAGTTTGGTTTCAAAATCTTTGAGTCTACTTCTGTTTTGTGAATAAATTCTTTTAGGGCATTTTTATTAGATTGCATGTATTAGTGATTTCATGTGATATTTGTCTTTGTATGACTTACTTCACTTAGTATCGTAACTTCTAGGTCCATCCATGTTGCAGCAAATGGCATTATTTCGTTCTTTTTTATGGCTGAGTAATATTTCATTGTATATACATACCATATCTACTTTATCCATTCCTCTGTGGATGGACATTTGGCTGGCTTTCATGTCTT
>PVHT021183608.1:13910373-13920634 GCA_004024745.2 Catagonus wagneri | reverse complement strand
TTCTTCTGCCTCCTGTATTCTACTGTTGGCTGCTTCTAAGGAATTTTTTTATTTCAGTGATTGTATTTTGCATCTCTTCTTGTTTAATTTTTACAGCTTGTATTTCTTTGCTCAGTGTTTCCTGTAAATGATCAATCTTTGCCTCCAGTCTATTTCCAATGCCTTGCGTCATCTTCAGCATCAACAGTCTAAGGTCTCTTTCTGGGAGGCTGGTAATCTCCTCATCACTGAGCTGTTTTTCTGGGCTTTTCTCTTTCTCCCTTATCTGAGTTATAGTTTTCTGTCTTTTCAATTTTGTAGGTGTTTGGTGTGGTGACCTTTTTGCCAACAATAGAGTTGTAACCTCTCTTAGTTCAGGTGTTTGCCTCCCCTGTTGCTAAAGTTGGTATGGAGGGGGCTTGCTGTAGACTTCCTGATGGGAGGGAGTGATGCCTGCTCCCTGGTAGGTGTGGTTGATTCCTCTCCCTCTGATGGATGGGGCTTTGTCTCTGGATGAGATTAGAGGCTGGCTGTGTGCCTGAGGGGTCTTTAGGCAGCCTGTTTCCTGATGGGTGTGGCTGAGATCCCACCTGAATTGTTGTTTGACCTGGGGCTTCTCAGCGCTGATGGGAGAGACCAGATTTTCCAAGAAATGGCCCCCTCCAGAGAAATGCAGGCTGCTGAATGTCCCCGAGAGCTTCACCTCCAATGTCCTTCCCCCACAACAAGGCACAGTCACCCGTGTTTTCCCAGGAGATCCTCCAGGAATTGCAGTCAGGTTCCACCTGGATTCCTATGGAGACTGCTTTGCCCTGGGACCCAGTACACGTGAAAGTCTTTGTGTGCCTTTCAAGAGTGGGGTCTCTGTTTCCCTCAGTCCTGTGGAGCTCCTGCACACAAGCCCCGCTGGCCTTCAATGCCAGATGCTCCGGGGGCTCTTTCTCCCTGTGCCTGATCTGCAGGCATGGGGATTTGACATTAGGCTCAGAACTCTCAGTCCTGTAGCTGAGTCTCTGTGATACTTTGCAGTCTGTGGGGCTTCCCACCCGGGAGGTATGGGGTTGCTTCTATCGTGTAATCGCCCCTCCTACTGTGTCTTCTGGAGCAGAGTATCTTTTTTGGAAGTTTACAGTCCATTTGGTTGAAGGTTGCTCAGCATTTGGTTGTAGTTTTGCTGTTATTTGGGAGAGAATTTGAGCTCCAGTCCTTCTATTCCGCCATCTTAATCCAATCCCAGGACACCTGCAGATCTTGGAGGATCTCCCGGCGGAAGACATTGGAGGCAGAGGTCTCAGGAATAATCACCTGAGTAACAGGGTGAATAGTGGTTATTAACTGAGATGGGGAATATGGGAAAAATATAGTTTAGATGATAGCAGACATTATGCCTGGAAGTAAAAGAAATTTTTGTGATGTTTCTTTTTTAAATATGTTTGCAGTAGGTTTTTAAAACATGAATTTATCAAATTATAGAACTTTCATTTTAGTTTTGAGTGTTCCTTTAGGAATCATAGATGCTGAAGTTTATTAAATGTTTCTTATGAACTTCCTGAACAAATTCTTTTATTTCTTTTCTTTAGAACGATTTTGGATATCATGAACAAGTTTCTGATATTAATCAACATTGTATTGTTTGATAAAGCCTCTTGTCAGGATATATGATAGCATGCTGAGCAAGTAATTGGAGGATACACATTTAAACACAGATAGAACTCATTTATGGAAACGGGCCTTATTTAGATCATAATTTTAAATAATTACTATCATACATTTTTTGATTGCAGTGCAATTGAATTTGAAATAATAGTAAAATGATAGTAAGAAACTCCACTTATATTTGAAAATTTAGAAATGCTTGCTAGATGTAAACTATTACATTTGGAATGGGTAAGCAATTAGATCCTGCTGTATAACACAGGGAACTATATCTCATCACTTGTGATGGAACATAATGGAGAATAATGTGAGAAAAAGAATGTATATGTGTGTGTGTGTGTGTGTGTGTGTGTGTGTGTGTATGTGTGTGTGACAGAGAGAGAGAAAGAGAGAGAGAGAGAGAGGGACTGGGTCACTTTGCTGTACAGCAGAAAACTGACAGAACACAGTAAACCAACTATAAATGGAAAAAATAAAAATCACTAAACAAAGAAATGCTTATACACAATTTAAAGAGAAATTATTAAATAGTATAGAACAGAAATGAAAGTGCTACATATGAACCCTTGTACGATGTTAAATATGTGGAAGATGTATAACCTTAAATGCTTTTATTATATTTATTAGCTTGTGAGTTTTAGATTGAGTAGGTATCAAAGATTTAGGCCTAAAGTATTTGTAGTTTGCCCTGCCACTTGCCATGGAGTCCAGGGAAAATCTTTATTAATTTTCGTGTTTGTTTATTTAAGCCTCCATGGAGAGTTTGGCCTGCACAGATGACCTTACCTTGCTCTCTTCATCTGGACTTTATTTTGTCTTATTAATTTTCCTCTTTACTTTTTCTCTGAGGGAGCAGTCCACCCAAATATCAGTTTTACCTGGTATGGTCTCTAACCGGGTTGTAGGCCTATGTAATTTACTTCCCTGGACTGATTTCTGCCTTTGTACATGGCCTTGTATTTTTCCTTCATTTTTGCAATCTCATCCATTTATTGAAAAAGTTATTTTAGTTTCCACATTTTCTTCCAAACATGTAAAAGTGTTTTTTTGGCAGTAGGTGTCAGTAATTCTCATCCACCTCATCAGAAACATATCTATCCTACTATTTGTAATATATATTATCTTTCAGTTCTAAATATTTTTTTATTTTCATTATGATTTCTTCTTTAGTTCACAGTGTGATACATTTTCAGCATGTGAAGATTTTTTTCCCCTTTTTAAAAATTGCATTTTTATTGCATCAGGACAACATAATTTGGCTCACATCAAATAGTCCTTTCAGTGTTATGGAAATGGTTTAAGCTAATATGCTGTTTAATTTGTATTAAAAAATCAATTCTTCATTTGAAAATATGTACTTTCTAACTGTTAGGTATGGAATTATATACATGTAGAGCTTGTTAAACGTGCTCAATTTTTGTATATGTACTATTTCCCTATTTGATTTAAGATGTGTTGATATCATTAATCTGCCATGTTTTCATTTGTACATTTGAGGCTTTCTTTTTAGGTCTCTTACTGGAGGTTTTGGATAACTTTACTTGAAGATAGCTTTAACTCAGTTGCTTAACTTTGCTGTTCAATTTCCTCTTCATTTATGGCAGAATCTCTTAGAAACTTGGTTCATAGATTTAAAGTGAATTTGGTTCATACTATTGAGTGTTTCTGGAGGTTTGAAATGAGAGAGTTTTCAGATTCTATCTTGCCAGGGCCTGAAGCTGACAGATTTTATTTTACCTGTGGTACTGGATGAAATCACCTGGGGAGAGAATGTAAAATGAAGAGAAGTGAGTAGTGGACTTATCCACAGGGAACTCCAATATTTAGAGGATGAATGAAAACGAGATAAACCTGAGTATGGCCTCCTTCTATCCTAGAATCTCTGCAAACTCTTCCCTTTAGAGTGTTCCTAAATTTCCAAATAGGCCAGAAAACAAATTAAATGTAGATAACAAAACAGAGGTCAGTGTTCCACACATACTCATTAGTATCCTAACCAAACATATAATGTTGATACTAAGAATGCTGGAAAATATTATGTGTTTTGTGCTCTAAGGCAGTTTTTTTATTCTTGTGTATAGAGATGTACCAAAATCATTCTCCTTTTATTGAGTGTTAAATATAAGGAAAAATTTTATTGCTGGCATTTTATAAAAGTAATGTGATGTCTACTTTTATTTGTTTTATATTGAACCCTCTGGCAAAAGACAGCACAGTCATTATTTCCTGTCAATCTCCAGATAGAGAGGGGAAACAGTAGAAAGGATTTCAAGCTGGTATTCCCTGAAAGAAAAAACAACGGAGAAAATGGCAAAGACAGATAAAGTAAGAGCAGATTTACAATGTCAACTAAACTTTAGGGATGAGAAAACATGAAAAGACTCATAGTAGAGAAAGATTAGGATAAATCCAGAAAGTTCTGACAGATTTGAGTGATATACCAAACTTCCTGATCTAAAACAAATTGACCAGACATATTATGATATTTTCTCTTACAATATCTTGAATGCTTCTGCAGTTCCCAAGATGTAAAATCACACTGTGCAGACACAGGGTTAAATACAAAAATTTGTCTAAGAATATAGAGTCAGAGAAAAATGAGTAAGTATTTGAGCTTTGGAAAGGGGTAATGGGGGCTATAATGCTGTGATTGATAGTTTTTCTAAATGGGAAAATACCTACAAGTTGCTTCAAAAAAATAAAGGAAACTTTGAAATGGCTGAGTTTTCCAGTGAGCAAATAACTTCTTCAACATTGTTAAATATATTAAACCCAATTTACATATGGTTAGTATTAAATCAAATTACTGAGTAATACTTAAAATGTTTACTTTGGAATGTATGCAAAAGGCAATCAAAGCTAGAAAGCAAATGAAAAATAAAAACATACATATTTCTATGCAGTTATTACAATCCATTGTAGACAATTTCTATAGAAAAACAGTATTCTGAATTTTCTGTTTTCTTTAGCTTGGTATCTGAGCTGACAGTATTTTGCTGTTAAAATATTTGCAGAAAATGTATGCGATTCATCATTTGGAATTATCACCTGGTTAGAAGGACGATTTTCCTGATTTATAACTCTTTGATAGCTTAGTGGACTTGAAATGAGATTAGCACACTGTCAGTGATGGAGGCCAGTTAACAGGCAGGTTTATAGATGCAAAGCCTTTGTACATCCTGATCCCTCTATTAGTTGCTTTTTTAGCCATCTCTCTCACTAACATTAACTCTTTCTTTGGATGTAAACTCAAATTTCTCTTCTCTAGATACCCCCTCACACAGACAAGGCTTGGCTCTCTTTCTTATATGATCTCAGAGGCCTGTATTTTTCCTTCGTAGGTCTCATTGTATATATAAATATATGTATATATTTGTATATATATATTTTTTCTTCAATGATTTGATATATGCCTCTTTCCATCAGTAGAGCTCCATAGAGCCAGTTGCAAATGTCATTATATCCTCGAATGGCTAGCACCATGGCTACCCCATAGTAGGTAAATACATTAATTGAATGAAATGAATGAAAAGTGACCATTTGCACTGAGTCACATAGGCTTGTAATTCTAATCTTTAATTTCCTCTCTGTGATCCCTAACTCATGTTCTTCCCTTTTTCATCATCTACTGCCCCATTGTCAGACATCTCTCTAGGTCAGCTTCTACACTACATCCTAAATGAAATATTTCAAAAGTTGTGCTCAAAAGATGATCCATAATTTTATACTGCAAGCTTCTAATTAGTCTGTTACATCCATTTAGTTTCTTAAGGCTCTGGAGTATTTTTTCCCCATAGAGCAGATTCACAAAGAAATTTTATTAGAGTTGATTTTACAAGGGAAAACATTTCTGTTTGGATTGCAAGGAAGCCAGTAGACTCCGGTTGATTAAAAACCCCTTTTACAAAGTGCACTAGCAAGAATGGAAAATGTAATAAAGCTGAAATCAGAGACATAACTTTATCCTTATTTTTTAGTATCACTGTAATTTCCCTCCTGGAGATTGCTTCATTGAAGTATAGTTTAATCTACTTTCTATAGTGACTGATTCAGGCCAAGATGGTTAACACGCTACTGCAATGGCTCAGCAGAGTAGGAGCGTGTTTATTGATGGAAGACGACCATTCAGCCTTCCTGTGTGGCAAAGGTAATGCTCTGACTGACAGTGCTGAGCACCAGGTTGACACTGAAGACTGAGGGATGACCACAAACCTCTGACGAAGCTCTTGTGTTTTCTATTTGCATATGGAAAAGAACCTTGGTTATGTAAGCCACCCTGAGCTGCTGGGAGTAGTATCTATGGTAGGCAGAATAATTGTCTTCCACATAAGTCCGTATTACTAAACCTGAGCTGAATGTTTGGGTCCCCTCAAAACTGTTGAAATCCTAAATCCCAATATGATGGTGTTAGGATATGGGGCTTTGGGGAGGTGATTAGGTTATGAGTGGGGAGGCCTCATGTATGGGATCAGTACTCTTATAAAAAAGAACTCAGAGAGCTCCCTCACCCTTGTGCTACACAAGGACACAGCGAGAAAGTGACCATTTATGGACCAGAAAGCAGGGTCTCTCCAGACACCAAATCCGCTGGCACTTCGATCTTGGACTTCTCAGCTTCCATAACTATGAGAAATAAATGCTTATTGTTTATGATGCCAAGTCTCTCATATTTTTGTTATACCAGCCTGAATGGAATAAGATACCCTCTAAATGTTGCTTTATATGGCAAAGGAGATGTGATTAAATTAAGGATTTTGTGATGCTGAGATTATCCCGGATTATCCAAGTAAACCCAGTATAATCACGAGTCCTTCAATACAGAACATGTAGGCAGAAGGAGCATCACAATGATGTGATGTGAGAAAGACCCAACTGGCAATTTCTTGTTTCAAAGATGGAGGAAGGGACCACTACCAAGGAATGGCTGTGAGCAGCCTCTAGAAGCTGGAAAAGGCAAGGAAACAGATTTTTCCAGAATCCTCCAAAATGGAGCATAGCTTTGCCAGTACCTTTATTTTAGCCCAGTAAGACTCATTTCAGACTTCTAACCTCCAAAACAGTAACATAAGTTGTTTGCGTTGTTCTAAGTCCCTAAACTTGCTACAATGGTAGCAATAGGAAACAAATATTGTGGCCAATCTTCATAATTAAAAAACAATCTGCCAAAGGTCTTTTTAACTGTGCCCCTCTTCTTAGAACCTCCATCCAAGACTTGCTGGCCAGCCCAACCTTGACTCCCCAAATCTGAAGCTATAAACGTATTTATTAAAAACATTTGAAGAGCCAAAGCAAGATAATATCTTTTGAGCTCTTCAAGGTCACTTCTGCAGTGACTTACGTTCTAGAGGAGGTTGTTGATTAAGGCTTGCTTGAGCTTCTTGAGCAACAGAGTCCATCTAGACCTCTGACGACATTAGGTTGAGGGTGGAATAAATCTTTGTAATCTTTGTTTCTTTAACTAGTTTGTTATGGGGTGAAATGCAGTCCATTATAAAATTTTTTAAAGGAGCTGATTTATTTATACATTTCTGTTTTAGAGTAGGATAAGACAGTAAGAATTTCTGGAGTTATACATTCAACAAGTATGTAGTGAAAATTTAGAAATCAAATCCTGGTAGCCTTATACCAGTGTTTATGAAGCAGTGGTTTATCAAATGATAACAGCCTGAAAAAGTTAATGCAGGCTCATTCCTAGCTTGGCTAGCTACCAGGCTTCTTCTGGGATAATCTGAATTCAGTAATGAACTCAGCCTGGTATAATAAGCATGCACAATGGTAGCTTTATTTATAAGCCAACTGAAAAAAAACAAAAATAATCATAATGGGATTAGTACTAAAGAAGGTCTAATCCTAATCCATCACTTCTGAACGGCAATTAAATACTAAAGTAATAGCCCATTGTAACATCTGCTGGTGTAATAAATCTACATCTTATTCATATTTGGTTCTCTTCTTCTGGACCCACAGGAATATGACAGTTACTCACTATCTCTTGAGGTCAGGCAGAGTCATATGACTGGTTAAGACTAATAAATTGTGAGAAGAGGCGACATGGATCCTTTCTGGGGAAAAGCGTTTAATTGCCGGAACATGATATCTAAGTAGTTTCTTCCTCTGCTCTGGTCATTGTGGAAGCATGTGTTGATATGGAGGTGCCAAAAGACAAAGGTAGCCTGGATTTCTAAGCCTGCATGTGGAGGGCTGATGCAGTTAGCTGTTGTTGAGTAACAACCGGAAATGTTGTGGTTTAAAACAGAAATTATTTATTACCTTTCATGAATATGGGCTGGCTGGGCAGTTCTTCTCATCCAGGCCAGCTCATCTGGGACTGCACCATCTAGTTTGGTCTTAGTCCTTTCTGGAGGCTTCAACTAAGATAGCTGTGACCTCTAAACCTCTCTTTCTCTGTCATGTCTCTTTTTCTAGGAGGCTACCTTGAGTTTTTACACATGGTAGCAGCATTCCAGAAGAGCAAGAAGAGAAGTTCTATGGCCTCTAGAAGCTTAGCTCAGAACTCATACGTATTTATTTCCACAGCCTGATCAAAGAAAATTGTGAGACCATCCTAGACTCAGGATTAAAGAGATTGGAAAGTGGATTCTACTTCTCCTTCTTTTTCTTTTCCACTTCCTTCTCCTTCTCTTCTTCCTCCTCTTCCTTATTCTTCTTCTTAAATTTTTTTTTTTATTTTATGATCACACCAAGGACATATGAAAGTTCCTGAGCCAGGGACTGAATCTGAGCTGCAGCGGTGGCAATGCTGGATCCTCTAACCCACTGCTCTGGGCCAGGGATTGAACTCTGCAGAGACCTGAGCTACTGCTGTTGGATTCTTAACCCACTGTGCCATGGTGGGAACTCCAATTCCACTTCTTGTTGGGAGGACCTATGAAAAAAATTTTTTGGTCTTTTTTCTTTTTAGAGCCACACCCACAGCATTCAGAGGTTCCCAGGCTAGGGGTCAAATCAGAGCTATAGCTGCCAGTCTATGGCACAGCCACCACAATGCATGTTCTGAGCTGCATATGTGACCTACACCTCATTTCACAGCAATGCTGAATCCTTAACCCACTGAGTGAGGTCAGGGATCAAACCCACAACATCATGGTTACTAGTCGGGTTTGTTAACCACTGAGCCACGACAGGAACTCTGGGCCTATGAAAATTTTGTGGTCATTTTAGTCTATCACACTTGTTGATTTGTTTAGTCTTACCACAGACTTTGAGTATGTGAGAAATAATAAGCCTGTGTTGGGTTAAGTTGTTGAGATTTTGGGAGCATTTTTTACCATAGCCTTTCCTAGCTTATCCTAACTAATACAGCTGGGTAAGCAGTTTGGTCAAATATGGAGATAATAGTTCTGCTTACCTAAAAAGAAGCAAATGAAATACAAAATTCAACAAGAATGATTAAGTCACTTACCACATGGTTGTCCTATGTTAAACCCTGGTTACCTGTCTTGCTATTACGACATTTCATTTTGAAGGATGTCTATGTTGTAGCTTTAACTGTTTGTCTAATGCTGACTGCTGTTCAGCACTTCAACTTATATAAAGTTATTTTGAGGATTATCTATGAGAAGATTTTTTTTTAACTAATTTAAAAATCAGTTTCAAGTTGCAACATAGTTCTTTTTTTTTTTTTTTTTTGCCTTTGTCATTTAAGGGCTGCACCCGTGGCACGTGGAGGTTCCCTGGCTAGGGGTCCAATGGGAGCTATAGCTGCTGGTCTACGCCACAGCCACTCAGGATCCAAGCCGCATCTGCGACCCACACCACAGCCCACGGCAATGCCAGATCCCCAACCCACTGAGCAAGGCCAGGGATTGAACCCACAACCTCATGGTCCCTAGCCGGATTCATTTCCGCTGAGTCATGACGAGAACTCCCTATGAGAACATGCTTTGAAAAGTTGCTTTATACAGTGTAACATATGTATTTAACAACATACTGTATTTTAGAGAAAGGCATGGTTTTCAAAGTCTGAGACATAAAAGACCCTTATTAGAGAATAGTTCTGCTGTGCTGCCTCTTAACTCATAGCTAGTGAATCTATGGAGCTTCCAAAAGTGCTTGAATTGCTTTCAGAAAGTATCTGGAATAATCTGAGTTAGTACTGAATTTGTCATGCATTTTATAGTATGGGCAGTAATGTAGCAATGCAGCTGAATGTAAAAGACGTACAGTAATGAAGCAGATGAATTTTGGAGACTCCAGCCATCCATTTTTTGCTTTGTCTCCCATCATCAGGCCTCTTCTTTCTTCTACTTTAAGTTTCTAATGCCTTCCTATGACTTTCAGTTCTCAGGTTAAAATGTACTTAAATTAATATATAACCTTCCACCAATATGAGTGGATTTTAAGCCTTATTTCCAAGTATAGAGTGCATAATTTAAATCATCCTTAGCATATAAGCTAACAAAAAATGGAAACATCATACCTGAAGCTAATATAATGTTTTATATCAATTATACCTCAATAAAAAATGTAATACCTGTCTAAATGAATACTATGACTACTTAAAAACAAGGATTTTAGACCTTATGAAATCTTAAAACTGTTTTTCCAAGTGCCTTATTAGTATTTTGTAATTAAGAAAAATTAATGTGTAAAGTCATTTTTTTTT
>PVHT021183608.1:13829108-13909373 GCA_004024745.2 Catagonus wagneri | reverse complement strand
AAAAAAAAAAAAAAGACAAACAAGCCCTGATTTTTAGCTGGCACGCTGATGTTAAAATTTTCCAAACTTTCTTTGCATATAAGGTAAGATAGCTTTTTTTTTTTTAAAGTAGGGTGTGGAAGAAGATTGTGCTGATTTGAAATATATGTGTAATGACTGAAACTCTGTCAGCAAAGGCCACATGTGGAGATAATGATTTGGACATTTAGAAGCAACTTGACTACCTCAATAAGGTGCTACACCAACCCAGAATTAGAGAACTAAACTTCTAGATAAGTTAAGCCACTATTAGTTTGGGTTCCCCCACCTTTTTTTTTATGTGCAAACTGAATAGAATCACATTATTACTATTTAAACCATAAAGCAAATTTTCACTCCTTGAAAATTTTTTGAGGCTCCAGAAACAACTTTGCTGCAGAAACAGAAACCATAGGAGAGCTAAAACCAGGTATACATGATGTTGAACCAGCTGGAAACAATGAGTTTTCTAGGAAGGTAAATTCAGTTCTGGTGATGTGCTGGTGGAGTCCTTTTCAGGTAACACTGGGGAGAGGAGGACGGAGAGAAGAAAACAGGAAGCCTGGAGAGTGAGAAGGTACCACGCATCAGATGAGTCTTCGCAGGAACTCTCTGTGGAGTGTGTGTCCAGTTAAGAGCGTGAGTGTGACTGTGTGCATTTCTTTCCTTCCTGCTATGGTGCGTTTGCCTTTTTTTCTGGAGTTTAAGCAAAAAGTCTGGTCTGTATGTATTATTAGGCTCTATTAAAATAGGATGACTCCTGTTTATTTTTCTTGCTGTCTACAGACTTGTTGCTGCAATAGCTTATAGTATTGATAAAGGGCATATTTCCATTTTTTTTCAAGTCTCTTTAAGGGATTGATGTGGATAAGCTATAGGCAACATAATGCAGGCAGTGCCACAAAACATGGCCTGGCTATCACCTAGAGGCTGGTTATTACAGAAATCAATCCATTGAAAGATCAGAAAACCTTTAAAATTGAAGGATTACTGTTATAAAATTCTGGGTTTTGGTTTGAAATAGGGTGTAGAGACTGAGGGATAAGGAAAGTAAACCAGCTCTCTAGTTTCTATCTTGTGTACAGTTTTTAAAAATATCTGTATCTATATTAGGCTCAGTATTTAAACAAAAGGAAAGGAAAAACTAGTTGCAATGCTGTGTTTTTTCATCCTTTACTGTAGGCAAATCTATCTACCTTAGTTACAGTTGCTGAGTCATAATTTGGGCTTTGTTTTGGGCTATTTTGAGGAGAAATAGACTTATTTCCAGCTTTCAGGAAATAATACAAACAGTAAAAACAGGCCAATGTGCTTTCTACAAAATTCCCTCCCTCCCCACCCCCTAAAACCCTATACATGTAGAAATGGTGTCTCTTCCTGCTATGATAGCATGGACCCTAGGTCAGCCTCTGCTTTCTTTCAGAAGTAACTCTCCAGGGAGCTAATATCCAAATATTTGTGCACATACTTGAACAATATTGACATGGAGAAATTTAAGTAAGGATATAAGGGTCTATGGTTTTACAAGTTCTCAATGAGAGTGTATCTCAACTTTTATTTAAAACTCAAGGGCCAGTTCTTTTTTTCTTTTAAATGTCCTTATGTTTTGGTTTCCTCCAGCATAATGTTCGTGGTCCCAGTTTCTCATATTCAGTTTGTTCTGTTGTTTTATATGGTGAGTGTCAAGGTCCACAATGCTGTGTTAGCAAGAACATATCTCAGAAAGTCTGATTTTCTCTTTTTTAAACATAGAAATTTTATTTGAGGATTAAAATGTATCTTTTCACATGGACATAGCACAGCTGATTCTTTTGGTGCTTTGAAGAGCTGTACTTTGGGAAGTGGATTCAGGATGTATTATTTCTTTTGGGAAGTTTCGTTTAGAACCGAGAATTAATGGAACAAGAGGGATGACCATCTTTGAGGGAACTCGTCACAGCTGTTATTTCATGCGAGGATTATTACAGTGATTTTATCTTCTGTACCTTTCAAGGTTTAGGACAATAAATATTTTAAAGCGTCTTTACAGAAAATGAAACTATGGAACTCCCGTACTGCATCTGAGGGTTGATATGGCATTTTACAAATAAGCGTATTATGTCTAAATTACTTGTGATATAAACTGAAAGCATCCTTGGCTTTTATGATGGTTGTGTATAATACAGAATTACAATTATGAATAATTCATTGAGTTTTGTTGTTCTCTGTGATTGCCTACTTTGTTATGCAAGGAGGGATTTCCACCATAGTGTCCCAGATTTGAATTGTGTAGTTTCTTTTTGTAGCACCTGCCCCAGAATTATATGAGCTCACTGAGATATTCATAGACCATAGAAATGCTCACTCCCTGTGCTTAATAGAGATACAATCACAGGACTTTCTCTAGGGTATAATTCAACATATATCATGAACTGGATCTCCTGTTTTAGCATTTAGCAAAACACAAATCCTTGTATCCTTAATACATATGAATTAAGAAAAAATTTTACTTGTTATCTGGAGATGAACAATGGTTGAGTTTTCATAAAAATAGATAAGGCACACAAAAGGGCTAGGTCAAGTTTATGTATCACCCAAAGAAGTTATTCAGTGTTTTAGCTTTCTGGAAACCTGTGTTGTCTTCAGTAGGTTCTGGGACAAGGTTTTTTCCAAGAACTGTGTAAAAAGAGACTGGACTTTGTAACCATAATTCTAGATCAGGTGGTAGACTATATAAAGGATGACTTATGGTATAATGCTTTATATTTTCCCTTCCTTGTGGCTGAATAGGCTCCAGAATCTGGGCCAGTCCTAGGCTATAGGTAGAATTAGGTAGCTTTGCATGGAGATTGAAGAAACACAGGGCAGGAAAGTAGGCTGGTGGTGAAACTTGTTGGGATATGGGGTGGTTGTAGTGAATAAATAAATGACTTCTTCCATTTCCCACCTCCCACCCTGCCCTTCCCCACACCCAAGTTTGGCCAAGATACAGGAATCAGGTACCAGTAAATCAAAGCATCAGTTTTGTTAGTAACAAAAAAAAAGTGACTTATATCAGGATCTACATATCAGACAACCCAGCTCATCATTTTAGCAACATTGACTGAACTCAGTAAGGCCTGCGCCAATTTAGGTTAAATGAATTATGTGCCTTCTAAGAATTTTGCAAGTTCTGAAATTCAGTTATTCTCTGAACCTTGTGAATTCCCTCAACTGCAGAGAACTAGTACAAGTTGCCAGAACAAAGACTAACTTTCTGCTTTGCATTTCCACGTAGAAGTCTTCCATATAGAGATCAAAATTAGCATTACCAAAACAGAATTCTTGATTTTTCTCATGCTCTCCAAAATCCACTCCTTTCCTATCATAATACACAACTACCACCTATCCTATTTCTTAAGCCATTTTAGTCACTGTTGGAAATAAGAATGTATGACATTTATTTGCTTACTCTACATTTGTAGTCATGAGTTGGATCTGCCCCATGAAACCTTTGTATTTGAGCTATTCCTCTCTATGTAATTAATTAGCTTAGTGTTTAATTGCTACTTATTATTTGTGAGATATTGGACTAAATGTACTGTTCTTAGGAGTATTCAGACTTTAGTCAGATGCCTATAATTTGAAGACTAAGAAGAGAGAGGATTATGAATCACCTACGAATGAGGTGTTGTTGATGTACCTGGCTGCAGCTGGGAAGATGCTTGCCTCGAGAGGGCCCAGATGTTCCCCATCTTATGCTATTATAGGGAAAAGGCAGGACACGCTTGTTGAAAAGAAAAAAGGAGTGAACATTTCTTTTGCAACAGAGAAAATTCTGAGACATTTTAGTGTCAGAATGATGACTGAATTGGAGAGAGATGAGCAATTCAAATGCTCTCCCTCATAAATCTCACTCAGAAGGGAAATACAAGACGGATAGTTTCACTTAGAGACAAGACTGCACCAATCCTAAGAGACAGAACACATTGATACCAAAGTGACAAATGCAATTTCAGCTATAAAAAAGCTTTGTCATCTGCCAACTGAGCCAATGACTTGGCTGAAATGGAGGAAAGAGGAAAGAATTGAAATGAAAGCTCCATCAGAAAAAAGAGAGGTTTGCATAACCAAATCTGAAGGTAGCTCAAGCAATAGTCTTGGACTAGCAGTTTCTCCCTTAATTGTTTCTAACTTTGGTATAGCATGTAATAGCTTCTTGCATTTTATACTGACTTATTGTCAAACATCTATTTTCAGGTTAGAATAAGAAACTTTAAAAAAGGATGAAAAATATAGAGAAGTGTTGTAAAGTTATATTGCTTGCTTCTGAACAGGATTAATGCATGACATTTAATCTCTGCACTAGCTCAGTGTCATTTATATTTGTCTTTATCAATAACACCTGTCTTAGGTTGAAAATTACATGTCAGAGATTTGACTCCTGCCAAATTGTGAAGCAGACAATTTCTGTTGCTGCCATTTCTTCCTCACCCCCTTTTAGGTGCCAAAATGCCTCATTCATCCATTTATTTGTTCAGTCATAAAACTTTTATTGATTAGGGCTATGTGCAAGACACTGTTGATTGTAAAGGGATATGCAAATTGAGTGAAGTAAATAGTGTGATAGATGATATAGCAAGTGCAGGAAAGCATGAAGGAGGAGGAAACTAACCTGCCTATGATTTTTACAAAATTGGTTTTCATTTGCACTTTGGTATAATTCCATTCACTTCTCCTGAAAATTGACAGAAAAATAGTCTAACAAAATGAGGCAAAATGCAAATTGTCAGAGATGTTGCTAATTTCCTTTCTCTTCATTTGAGAATCCCCAGAAAATATTCCTATCTGCTCTTAATACCAAGAACAGTTGTACTTTTCCTGAATAACTGGTAAATTTTTTTCTTAAGGACAATACAAATATTATAACTGATGATGCAACCTTTTCTATTTAGCAAAAGCCAAGCAAATGTATAGGTAATTTGTACAGCTGCCTAGCATCTATCACCTATCAGCTCTCTGTATCTATCTTAGTCTTGGCTCACTGAATATCTTCACATGTTTGTCTTTTACTCTCACCTAAAGTATTACGTATTGAGAGCCAGTGGAAGATGACTTATAAAATACTGGGTGAGAAGTTTTTAATTATAAATATTGTTTCTTTATTAGGTATGAAATTATTCTAATTTTCTAGTAGCCATTCTATGTTGTGCTTTTCTAGGAATTCGTCCAGTATATCAACAATTTTTTATATCGTCTTAGTCTTTTCAGACTGCTGTGATGAAATACCACAGACCGGGTAGCTTCTGAAGAACAGAAATTTCTCATAGTTTTGGAGGCTGTAAGTCTGAGATCATGTAGGGTGATGGAAAGGTGGCTCTATTCTGGGCTGGAAACATATCCTTATGGTAGAAGGGGTGAAGGATCTCTTTTATAAAACACTAATTCTATTTATGAGGGCTCTACCCTCATGACTTAAGCACCTCCCAAAGGTCTTACTTCCTAATACCATCATATTTGGGGATTAGGATTTCAGCATAAGTTTTGGGGGTATGCAAACTTTCAGACCATAGTACATATAATGGCATAATCCTTTTCATATCTTTCAGTGTATTTGGGTTCACCTTCTGTTATTAGTTATTTGTGTCATTTCTAATCTTTACTTTTAACTAATATTGTTAGGAACTTACAAATTGTATTTATCCTTTTCAAAGAATCAAGCTTTTACCTTTTAATGTTCTTTGCTACAGAAAACTCTGAATGTTTTTTATGACAAAGTTAGATTATGGAAAGGCAAAGGACCAAGGCTAAGGTAAATAAGACAGTATGATATTGGCAGAATGATAGGCAAATAATAAAATGGAACAAGATAGGGTACAGAAACAGATTCACATATAAAAATTGTTTATTTCTGACAAAGATTTTGTGGAAGTACATTTGGGGAAGGATGATTTCTTCCATAAAGATGCTGTGTTAACTTGATGAAATGAAAAAATCTCTCATTATGCATAAAACTCAGCATGAGATAGAGTGTAGGCATAATATTTACAGTTAAACCTAAAAATTCCTGAATGTGTACAAATTTCTTCATGACCCTGGTGTAGGCAATGATTTTTTTTTTAAAGCAAAGCATCAAAGGCATTAATGATAAAGGAAAAGCATGATAAAATAAATTACACTAAAATAGGATCCTCATATTAAAATAGGGAACCCCAAAATGCACCAAAAAGGAGTATGTATTTGTAATGAATATATGGCTATTCGTAATGACAAAACTTCTTTCTTGAATATGAAGAAATCTTACAAATCAATAAGAAAAAGAAGAAAATCAATGAATAAATTGACTTGAATGGGCACTTCATAAAAGAGGCTATCCAAACCACCAATAAAATATGAAAAGTGCTTTGCCTTACTAGTCACCTCAGAAATCTAAATTAAAATTATGATGACATCACTGTGTACCCAAGAGGATCAATAAAAAAATGGAATACATCAAGTGTTAACAAAAATATGGAGCTTGAACTCCGCTAGTTGGCATATAAACTTGTAAAATCACTTGGAAAAGCTCATAGTAGCTCCTAAAGCTAGCTTCCATTTAAATAAAATTAAAAATGGGCAAAGCTAATTATTGTGTTAGAAGTCAATGATCTTTGGGGTGGTAGTGATTTGAAGGGGCATAAAGAAGACTTTGGGCTACCGGTATTATTCTAAGTCTTAATCTGTGTTATATCTATGAGTGTCTTCGCTTTGAAAAAAGCTCTGGGTGGTTAACTTTAAAATTATGCTCTTTTGTTACATGTGTTGAACTTCAAGAAAAATATATTTAAAAATAGATTATAAATAAGTGTCATTTTAACAGGGAGAAATTGTTTATAAATATTTGACAGCTGAGTTACAATTTGAAGAGTTTTGAGTTCTGCAGGTAGATTATTTCAGGCAAAAGGCAACCTTAGGAGTTCCCGTTGTGGCTCGGTGGTTATGAACCTGACTAGTCTCCATGAGGATGTGGGTTCAATCCCTGACCTTGCTCAGTGGGTTAAGGATCCAGCATTACCGTGAGCTGGGGTGTAGTTCTCAGATGTGGCTCAGATTTGGTGTTCTTGTGGCTGCGCTGCAGGCTGGCAGCTACAGTTCCGATTAGACTCCTAGCCTGGGAATTTCCATATACCATGGGTGTGGCCCTAAAAAGCAATGAAAAAAGCAACCTTATTGTGTACTGCCACATAGTATTGCTCCTTTTTTTCTGCCCCTTTTCAGTATTCCCCAGCCTCCTATTAAAACTTACCTATTTTGCATGTTTTTTCTTCAGAGACTTTCTACCCCTAGATAGTTTGGAAGTTTAATATATTATTGTTCACAGTTAGACTTAATACTTTATTCTAAAAAATAATTGATGGCAAGCAGGTGGGGATTTTTTTTTTTTTTGACAAAAATCTCCTTAAAAATCACACCATTCGTGGAGTTCCCTTTGTGGCTCAGTGGTTAACGAATCCGACTAGGAATCATGAGGTTGCGGGTTTGATCCCTGGCCTTGCTCAGTGGGTTAAGGATCCGGCGTTGCCGTGAGCTGTGATGTAGGTTTCAGACGCGGCTCGGATCCCGCGTTGCTGTGGCTGTGGTGTAGGCCAGCAGCCACAGCTCCTGTTAGACCCCTAGCCTGGGGACCTCCATATGCTGCGGGTGCGGCTCTGGATAAGGCAAAAAGACAAAAAACAAAAAAAAAATCACACCATTCAGGGCATGGCCAGTTTAGCTTACATCAAGAATGAATTCCTATAATGCCTGGCACTTCTCTCCATATATAAATAGACATTTTCAAATACTAAAATGGTATTTACCATCATTAGCTTTCTCTCCAGAAGGATTTCAATATATTCCTAATGAGTAAATTTTGCCATCAGCATCATCCAATGTTTACTTCGCTTGTGATGACTTATTAATAAAATCAGATTTCCCCAAGACAGTTAAAAAAGGCAGTAAAGTAATGAAGCATATAGTTCTTGTCTAAAAATTGCAGAGGAGGGTTAACATCATGTAATAGGATGGATCTTATTATGGAACCTGTTATGGTTTGGAATTAACTTGATTTTATTAAGAATTAGAGAATTGATGCTGTAGAAATGGAGAGAGAAAAAAAGGATAATTTTTTCCCCCTCAGGTTGCTTTCCTTGGTTGGAAGTGAGGTATAAGACAACTGGGTTCATGGCATTAGAATTACAGAGTCAATGCTCACAAATAAATATTTAACTAATAATCTATTTAAAGACTGACTCATTTAAAGTAAACTTCTTTAGAGGCAGGTTTCATTAAATGGAAAAGCCTTCAGTGAGTTACAGAGATTTGCAATGCGTCTGCTTTTCTGTGCATACTTACTATACTCAGTTTATTATTTTTCTTCTGAAGAATCCAGGGTAATTTGACCTGATGAGGGCAGTGTATGCCTTTCAGTCAGATGGAGTCTCAATCTTTAGCAAGAGGAAAAGTAAGTTTAAGTGAAAAACACCGTACAGAGCTTTGGAAGGACTGCCATAGGCTGCTGACGACTTTACTGGCTCTCGAGTGGCAGCTTGCTTATGAACAAAACCAAAAAGGGATCAAAATGAAAAATCAAAGTTTTTTTCAGGTTTTTCACAGTCCACTACAAGAGCTGCTTGTCAAAAGATTATTTTGTGAAGCTCTCTAATAGGCTTTCCCAGGTCTCTTTCTTAATGCAGTCAAAACAGAGATAATGAAGTCTCCCCAAATATGTGCCTTAAGAACAGATAATGGATTTTTAGGCATTCCCTATAGTCATGATTTGCTTGTTAGAAATATATAGAGTTCTCTGTACATGTGCCTGTCTTTATCTCACTCTTTTGGTTGGAATGCGAGCAAAAAACTCTCTGCTGCATTAACTTGGAAACTTTTGCTTTTCTGAAGAAACTCGCTGTCCAGCCAGGGCTATTCTGAGTTTGTGTGGGAAGCTCTAATGATCAGTCTGGAAAGCTTATTTTTTTGCCTTTGTCTAAGACAAATATATTTTCTCTTTCAGCCTCTTAGGCATATTGCAAAAAGAAAAATGGACCTTGTATAGGCAGCACCTTCGGGTGTCTCTGTGTCCTTATATTCCTTTCTTACAGTGCCTTATCACAATGGCTCACACTGGCTGAAAGTGCCCATTTGCAGTCCACTAATTTTATTCTCTGCAGCAGAAAGGAGAAGTCATTTATTAAAATGGAATGTTGTCTTCTATTTCAATTTCTATATACTTTCTGAACTTCTTCTAACTTAAATGAGTAACACCATATGGCTCATTTGTTTATACTTTAAGATTATGTTTTTAAAGGTTTTTGTTGTGAAATATAATCAATGTGCAAATAAATACACAATAAAAAGATATAAAGTGTAATTATTTATCACAAAGCAAACAGCTAGGTTAAAAAAGAACATTATCTGTATCCTAAAAGTCTTCCTCTGAGAGTGCTTCCTTCGAATCACTAATTCCTCCATCTCCCCCAAATTTAACCAATACCTGTAACCCGTAGCAGAGCAATCACTTCCTTGCTCTTCTTCCTGGCTGTGCTTCCTAAGCATGCCCTTCCAGGGATCCTTGTCCTATAATTCTTCCCAATCTTGTTGCTGTCCAGTGCCTCTGAGCAGATGTATTTTAAAACTGTGCACGTTTTCTAGTTGTCTGTAATAGAAGGGTTAGTTTGTATTACTCAGCCCAGCGTTCCTGGAATTGGAGCCTCCTTTATTTTTCAATTCAACAAATATTTATGGAGTGCCTACCAGCCAGGTACTGTGCTAGGAGCTTGGGATGCAATGGGAATAAGATAGATGCACTCCTTGTTCTAGGAGGGGGTTGTGGTCTGTTTGGGGATTCAGACAAGTGAACATTACAACATTTATCTTTAAAGCTCCTGTACAGTTACAAAGTGACATCAAATCAGTCACATCATGAAAATAAATAGACAATGTGCTAAAAGTAGTAAACTCTGATTGTACAATAACACCTTCTTTTATAATAAGATTCATAATAGAATTACTTTACAAAGTAAAGTAAAGTAATTACTTTACAAAGTAAAGTGTGAGTATAAGGGATGATAGTGCCAGTCTGCATTGTGACAGTCCAAATGTCTAGAGGTTAGACTTAAAATGTGCCCGTAAGAGAGTGCCATCATGATGAAAGGTCTCTGAGTTCTGCCTGATGTGGAAAGATTACATGAATTGTAACTAAGCCTCGAGAAGCAAATGTTGAGTGACATGTAAAAGAGCGTTCAGGAAAAAAAGAAAAATAAAGAGGGCCCAGATCACTTATGGAGAGAGCTGGGTTCTGATGGCTTTCATTGATAGAAATAAAGAATAGATAAAGTTCAGTTTGACATAAGTAGAGCGAGCTTTCCCACAATTGGAACTGTTTTGAGATGAAATAAAGTACTTGAAGTGAGGCAAGTAACTTCCACTGGAGGTTTAAGAAAAATATTCCAATGATCAGTGATTGGAGGTATGGATAGGGGTTGTATGTGGCTGAGGTGACTTTTATGTCCCTTCAGTTCAGATAATCTGTTAATTAATTACTTATTGAGTGCCTATCTGATGCTAGGCGTTTTGTTTTTTTTTTTTGTAGGAAAAGGAGATACAATGGAGAATAATAGATAAGTTCCTTGTTCTCATAGGCTCCTAAAGTCTCATAGAGGTGAGGAAGCCAGATATGTAAACAAGTAAACAAAGTAATTTTAGGTAAATATTATGTAGATAGTTAAGCCATGTGGATGAAAAAGGAATGCTGAGGGCAGAAGGAAGGACATGTTAGATACGTGGTCCATGAAAACATATGTGAAGAAGTAGCATGTGAATTGAATTATTAGAAGTAGGCACTTCTATAGACATCTGAAGGGAAAACTTTAATATATTTTTGCATGGATGAATTTAGTTTATTGTGATCTGCTCTTGAGTAAACTTGTGCTGGCTTCTTTAGGCTACAACTTCCCTCTGGTGTAAAAACACTCCTGTTAATTTTCTTGGAAATTAATCACGTCACCAAATTGTATTTCCACAGTTACTTTTTAATCTCATTTTGAAAATGGCAACAAGTTTTACAAGTCTTTTTTTCAACTCTTATTTTCCATGATGTGCAGTTAAATCTGCATGTTTTTTTAGCATGTTGGGCCATATTTCATTTGGGCTAGAGGCAGAAGCTCCTTTAAAGTAACTATATTCTCTTCTACTCAATTCATTGTCTACCTTGACTTTAATTCCGTCAGCTTTTTTTTTTTTTGTGCTTCTCAGTTTTAAGATAATTTTCCATGCTAGAAATAATGAGCAAAATAGAATTTAAAGTTTTAGAAAAAAATGAAGCATTTGCCTTCTTTCTGCATCTGTTAACATTTTGCCATCTGCCCCAAGCACTGGTTCAATTCCTTCCTTGTTTTTCTTCAGTTTTGAACTTATTGCAAATGTATTCCCTACCCTCTCTTGTTTGTAGCAGGTTTTTCAAGTCTCTGCTCACTCTGCATTTCTTTCTTCTTCAGGCATTTCAAAGATTTGCATTCTTTTTTAAAAAATTTTCCTTGGTTATGCAGACATCTTTCCATTAGTCAATTAGAGTTTTCCTATAGACAAATAAATTTCATTAGTTGCCTTTGCCCTTTTCTTCTTCTGCAGGATCATTTGTAGTTGTATTGTTAGATTTATAGTTATCAGAACTTAATTCATTTGTACCTTCCTTTTGTTTTCAGTCTGTGAACGTGGACTCATATTAATCTCTCCTATTTTTTGTTGTTGCTTTTGTTGTTGATATCTGCATGGGTAACGCACAGAGAGACTGTCTGGTCCTGCCCATTATTGCCTCCTTGGTTTTTAGGAATTTGAGGAGAATGTGACCACTTTTCTTAAAAGTTCCTGTTGCTTCTGGGGTTAGGGTTATGTAATGTTTTTTTCTTGCTGGTCTTGAATGAATATTTAGAATTTAGTTCGTACTTTGATACTCGTCACTTTCATAATTATATCTTGCTTTTGTTCTATTCTCATGATCATTTTATCCTTTGCAAGAACAGATCTGCAGATATTTTGGAGGATACATTAGAACATTAATAAAGTATCTCTGAACCCAATTTCAACATGGGTATGTGGGGTTTTTACCTCATCACCAAGAAACAAGTCTCGGATACCAGCAGTGTGTCTGAGAAGTCAACTCAATTCTGACACTATCTAAGCAGAAAGTATTAGACTCCCCAGGTAAAGGGCTCAGTCCTATAAGATGTTAATCAGAAGACCAGGCTGTTACCTGTACTTCTGACTGGCTATAAATCAGAGGTTCCTACAACCCCCTCCTTGGGTTCGATTAACTTGCTAGAGTGACTCACAAAACTCAAAGAGGCATTCCAGTCGTGGTTCAGTGGAAACAAATCTGACTAGCATCCACGAGGATGCAGGTTCGATTCCTGGTCTCGCTTAGTTGGTTAAGGATCCGACGTTGCCATGAGCTATGGTATAGGTCACAGATGCGACTCGAATCTGGCATTGCTGTGGCTGTGGCATAGGCGAGTGGCTACAGCTCTGATTTGCCCCTAGCCTGGGAACCCCCATATGCTGCGAGTGTGGCCATAAAAAAAAACAAAATACTCAAGGAGACATTTTACTTACTAAAATTACTTACTAAGTTAGCAGTTTGCTATAAAAAGATATAACTCGGGAACAGCCAGATGGAAGAGATGCACAAAGCAAGGTATGAGGAAAGGGCAAGGAGATTTCATGCCCTCTCCAGGTGTTCCACTCTTTTCAAATCTCCATGTATTCAGCAATCCAGAAGTTCTCCAAAAATCATTATTTTGGGTTGTTATGTAGGCTTCAATGTGTAGGCATGATTGAGTAAATCACTGACCATCGAAAGCAAGGATCACTGATGATCAAATGCAATCTCAAGTCTCTTTCTCCTCCTTGGAGGTCAGGGGATAGAATTAGATGTTCTAGTCCTCTGATCACAAGGTTGTCTGTTCTGGCAACCAGCCCCTATTCTTAGATGTTTTCAAAAACTCGCCTATTTTAACATTAGAAAAAGGCAGCCTTATTGCTCTCATCACTTTCATTCCAAGGGTTTTAGTAGCTCTGTGCCAGAAATGGGATGAAGACCAAATACGTATTTCTTATTTTAAATCACAACATCACAATTAGATATAAAAACAGAATCTAAAATAATTTATATCAGTTATATAGATTGTTTATAAACTTCAAATCATAAAGGCAAAGTTGGCTGCTTTTTCTACGTGGCAAAATGTTCAGCATGAATCCATTAGCAAAATGAGCTCTAGTAAAGTTGTAAAGCAAGTTTAGTTGTTCCTAATTACCTCAAGCTTCTATTCTGATGGCTTTATTGTTTTCAAATTTTATTTTGGCAAACCTCATACTTATGTTTGATTCTTAGGACATCCCACCATGGTACTTTACATTGCCTGACTTAAAATGATTTTTTTGTGTGTGTCTTGTTTCCTCAGAGTTCTCTTCTTCCTTTGCTTATCTGAAAAAGGAGTGGTATTATATGAATTCCTGGGTAAAATATTTGCATGTATTTTTTTTTTCGACTTTTTAGTGCCGTACCTACGGCAGATGGAAGTTCCTAGGCTAGGGGTCAAATTGGAGCTGGAGCTGTCGGCCTACACCATAGCCACAGCAATGTGAGATGCTGGCTGTGTCTAAGACCTGCACTATAGCTCATGGCAACACCAAATCTTTAACTCACTGAGTGAGGCCAGGGATTGAACCCATGACCTCATGGATACCAGTCGGATTTGTTACCGCTGAGCCAGGAGGGGGAAATCTGCTATTTGCATTTTAATAGGGTATTTATGAACAGAATGTTTTAGCCCAAATTAAAATTTCCAGTGTTTTTTTGATAAATTATGGTAAATCAATGTGATGAGGGGTATTTCAGAGAAAGGCATATCACTGAGAATCTTTTAAATTACCCTGTAACTTTCTCCATGTCTTTGTGAAGGTTTGAAATAGCCAAAGTGAGTTGTTCCATTTGAATACTGAACATTGGCTAACGTCTGGTTTAAGATTCTAGTCAAAATCCGGTGACAAGTTTCTAACATGAAAAATACTGACACAGGTAAATTCCATTCAGTATTCCTAACTATACATCACAGAAATCAGTCCTTCTAATATCTGCATCCTTTGTCGTTTCCTTGAAGAAGGTCCATGCAAAGACTAAAAATTAGTCTGATATTTATTTATTCAACATCAAATGGAAGAGGAAATTGCATTTCTATGTATAGTAATCATATTCCTTTCATTTTCATTTCATTTATGACATTGGTAAATCCTGTTCTATCCTTTTTTATTTTCATTCTTGCTAGAGGTTCGTCAATCTTATTGACCTTTGCAAAGAACCAGCCTTTGGTTTCATTAATTTTCTCTATTGCTTCCTTCTTTTCAATTTCATTGATTTCTACTCTCATCTTTATTATTTCCTTCCACTTAATTTGTTTTTATTTTGATTTTCTTTTTCTAGTTTCATAAAATAGAATCTTAGTTTGATTGGAAACCTTTCTTCTTTTTTTTTCATAAGGATGTAATACTATAAATATCCTATTAAGAGATATTTACAACATTTCACAATCTTTATTATGCTATTTTAAAATTTTCGTTCAGTAAAAAATATTTTAAAATTTCCCTTGAGAATCCTTTTTTGACCCATGGATTATTTAGAAGTGCTGTTTAGGTTCCAAGTGTTTGTAACTTTTTTCTATCTCTCTGTTATTGATTTTCAATGTAATTTCATTGTGGTTTGAGAATGTATTTTCCATAATTTCAATTCTCTTAAATGTCTTAAGGTTTGTTTTATGATCCAGGACATGTCTTGGTGAAAGTTCTGTATACACAGGAAAAGACTGTATTGTTGAGTGGAATATTTTATTAACATCAGTTGGTCAACAGCATTGTTGACCATCCAATTGGTCAATAGCATTGTTTTGTTCTTACTTATGCTGAGTTTCCATCTATTATTCTATTGATATCAATAGAAGACTGTCAGATTCTCTATTTTTAATCATGGATTTGCATGTGTTTCCTTTCGGTTTTTGTTTCATGTATTTTGAAACTCCAGTGTATATGGACAAACATTTTGAATTACTATGCCTTATTGGGAACTGATCATTTTATCAATAGGTGATATCCTTCTTTATCTGTGAAAATTTTCTTTGTTCTCAAGTTTACTTCATTTGATATTAATATGACCACTACAACTTTCTGCTGATTAGTGTTTGCAATCTATGTATATCATTATATTTGAAGTGAGTTTACCATGGACAACCTAGAGTTGATTCATTATTTTTTTTCAATATGGACAGCCTGTGTCTTTTAACTAATGTGCTTAGACCATTTACATTTAATGCACTTATTGATATGTTTGGACTTAAGTCTACCATTTTGTTGTTTAGTGCTTGTTCACATTGTTTTTTTGTGTGCCTCTTTGCCCCTTTTTGGCCTTCTTTGGGTTATTTGAATACTTTCAATATTCTGTTTTAATTTATCTGTTGTGACTTTTTACTATATCATATTGTATAATTTTTTTGGTGGTCAGTCTAGGGATTCCAAAATACATAGTTAACTTTTTATGATCTAATTCAATTGACATTTTCCCCTTCAATTACAATGTAAAAATCTTGCCACCTTTTAGACCCCTTTGGCCTCTCCTGTTATGCTATAGATGTCTTACATATTATATCTGCATTATAAATGCTATCAATAAACATTAAATTTTTTGTTTTCAATTGTCAAACATATTTTAAAGAATTCAAGAAGATAATGGTCTATTATGTTTGTCAAAGTATTTTTTTTCTAGGTATTCTTTTTTTCTTGTTCCAGTTTCCTTCCAGTGTCATTTTCCTTCTGTCTGAGAGCTTCCTTTGCATTTCTTTAAGAGAAGGTCTGCTGGGTAAGAATTGTCTTAGTATTTCTTCATCCCTGACAATATCTTTATTTCTACCATCATTATTGAAGAATATTTTCACTAAATATAGAATCCAGTGCTTACAGTCATTCAGTACTGTGAAAGTATTGTGTCTCCTCTTTCTGGCCTATATGAGTCATTGTTCTCGTATAGTTGATATGTTGTTTTTCTCTGACTGGTTTAAGATTTTTTTTTATTTTCACCAGTTTGATTTTGCTGTGTGTGGGCATGGATTTTTTTTGGACATATTCCACTTAGGGTTTGCTCCTGGGTATCTGTAGATTTATTTCTGTAGTTTGATTTGGGAAAATTTTAGTCTTGTTTCCTCATTTTTTTTAATCACCACACTTTCTTTCCTCTCTCTGACACTCTGATGATATGACATGAAACTTTTTGCTACTGTCACATTACTCCCTGAGGCTCTGATTTTTCTATTGTTCAGACTGGATAATTCCTTTTACTCCAGTTTTAAGTTCATGGATTCTTTGCTGTATCAGCTTGATTCTGCTATTGAGGCTATCCAATATATTTTTATATCAGTTATTTTCTTTTTCAGTTTGCTCTTCTTTATATATATTCATTTACCCGGACTTCAAAATTTAATATATTTTGCAAGAGTGTTCACAATTACTAGTTTGAGTATTTTGTTTTTGTCAGGTAATCCATCAGTTGTGCTGTCTTGGCACTGATGTCTGTTGATTTTCTTTTCTCATGTGAGTTGAAATTTTCTTGGTTCAATATATATCAAGTAATTTTGGATTATATAATGGAAATTTTGAATATTACATAGTGAGACTCCAAGTCTTAATTTAAATTCTATGGAATATGTAGCTATTTTTGTTTTAGCAGGTAATTTATCTAGTTAGTCTACAAATTCCTCCCTCCCTTCTGTGGGCTGTAAGTTCAATGTCCATTTAATTTCAAAGCTTTTGTACTGCTCTTTGGATATATCCTGGGTGAATACTCCTCAGTGACCATGTTCAGTCTGGGATCTAGGCAGTTTTTTATTGTTACTTCAGTTCTCAAAGTCTTTGGTATGCCAATTAGGATCCAAATTACACAAATGCAGGTCAAGAGTGAACCCAGGAGTTCATAAATAAACTTTATGGAGTTGCTTTCCCAAGCTCTTCCATCTTCATCATTTCCCAGGTGCTTTTTGATCTCTTAGGACCTCCTTTTCATCCTCTGATCAGTCCCTTGGGATTAGTGATCCCTCTCTTGCGCTGCTGTACTTGGGCTCACATTCTGGCCCACAAGAGAGATGATAGGGAGGAAAAAAGGTAGCATGGTTTTGTTCTACCCTCTTTCAACTGCAGTTTTGCAGATCAGGAATAGTGTTCTTTTCCCTAGGAATTTTGGCTCTTGTGGGGTCTTGTGACTGTTACTGTCAATTCTGCCATGAGATTGTCTGGGGGCTGGGCCATGAAAGAAAGGAGAAAATAAACTCTCCTTCTTGAACATTAAGAGTTCCCTTTCCTAGTCCTAAAGCATGTTTAGAGTGTTCTTCCTGGAGTTCAGTCTGTCTGAGCCACAGTACTTACTTCTGGGTTTTGGGCTGCAATGAATTCAAGTTGGAGGCTACTGTAGGAGAAGAATGGTAAATTCATCACTGATTCTGTGGTCCTTCAAAATTCTGGTGTTCTTTCTGATGTACCTGCTGCTTGAATTCTCAGAGCTTTCAAATAGGTGCCTCATGCATTCCTTTTTTTTTTTTTTTTTTGTCTTTTCTAGGGCTGTACCAGCGGCATGTGGAGGTTCCCAGGCTAGGGGTTGACTTGGAGCTACAGCTGCCGGCCTACACCACAGCCACAGCAACGTGGGATCCGAGCTGCGTCTGTGACCTACACCACAGCTAACGGCAATGCTGGATCTTTAACCCACCGAGCAAGGCCAGGGATCGAACCCACAACCTCATGTTCCTAGTCAGATTTGTTAACCACTGAGCCATGACAGGAACTCCCCCATGCATTCTTTTTGGGTGTTATAGTTATATTCAGTATGAAAGGGTGAAGTATGTCATCCACTTGGAATGACAACCGTGAGATAAATTTATAATTTGATTTATTTTTAATTAACTAAAATTTAAATAGCCTCTATGGCTAATGGCTACCATATTGGATGGCCCAGTTTTAGAATGATTGATGTAAAAGCAGTTATGGATTCCCTCAATTCATTACACTTTACCATTTGAGTCTCTGGGAGGGTAGAATATGTCTAATGGTCAAATTATTGATTAAATCCTGCCCGAAGACCATGACAGTTCTTTATAAAACAGAGATAAAGGATCTAAAAGCATAAAACAAATTCCATGATTTTCGTAATATCACGTATATAACTAGTTTATATAACTTATATAACTAAAATCTCTATTATTTCTAACTCTTAAGAGTATATAAACCATAAAAAAAGTTTGAATTATTCATTTGCATTACCAGAGAATAATGTTCATTAAACAATGGGCTAATAAGGCAGTCATCTAAATGAATAGATTTTTGATGTAACTCAGAGCAGAAGAAACCATTCAATATTTTAGTTGGAGAAGATTTCAGTAGTTCCTGGTTGTTTCATCTGTAGCACAAATCTGCAAATAAAAAATAAAATAGGCAATGAGTTTTATGTGCCCTCATTTTGAACTTCAGCTTTGTTTCACATAGAAACTTTACTTACAAAAGGAATTGGTAATCAAATGCAGATACTGTCACAATTCTGGTTCCTAAACCCATATTTCTTATAAAATCATTATTTGTTCCTATTTAAATGCAAGATGACCACAAAACGTGATGGATGATGGAATTCGTATTATTTTCAGGATGCTACTAAAATGCTTTTTCCGATATTATGTGTTGGAACCTGACTGCAATGTTATGTTGAAGATTAAGACTGTAGGATAACTCCTTTATAATGACTATGATATACTCTCAGTAGTTAACCCCACCTTGGGAATTGATGATAAACTCAGTTATGCTGAATTTCAGACTATAATTTCAGGTACTCTGAGCGAGCTTTAGTATTATATTTTTGACTGCATGTATGTTCTTTAACTCTAGACATGTCTTATTATCGTATTTATTTTTCTGTTGTCTGAATAGAATCAAATATGTTATTTAAAGCTGGTGGTTTTCAAGTATCAGCTTCCATTGTCAGTGATTTAGGTAAATTTAGAAGGAATGAAAGTTGTCCCTTGGATATATCTTTTTTTTTTTTCTTTTCAATCTCGATATTGAAAACATGTCCTGGAGTTCCTGTTGTGGCTCATTGGTAACGAACCTGACTAGTATCCATGAAGGATGCAGGTTTGATCCCTGGCTTCTTTCAGTGGGTTAAGGATACAGCGTTGCTGCGAGCTGTGGTGTAGGTCATAGAAGTGGCTCGAATTCCAGGATCCTGCATTTCTGTGGCTGTGGTGCAGGCCAACTGTCGAAGCTTTGATTTGACCCCTAGCCTGGGAACTTCCATATGCCACAGGTGGGGATCTAAGAAAAAGGCGTAATCACCATTTCCTTTTCAATTGTCTAATTTAATTTTGTATAGAGAGTTTGGTAGAAGTAATAAATTCCCAATAATTCTCTATTAATCAAAATTTATTTTGTAGTTATATAGATTGTCAATTATAGAAACTCACATAAATGCACATCAAGGAATGACTGTGTTGAGACAAGATCCTTCTGAGCAGCACAGGTCACACTCAAAGATTTTGGGAGGGGATATTTGAAGAAATTTCCGAGGTTTGGAACTTTGGAAACCTGGAATCACCTGTAACCAAAATATTCCTATCAATCAAGAGCAGTATTCTACTGTACTACATGTATTTATTGAGTGACTGCTCTGTTGTAGATATTGGGGATATTGCAGTGAACAAAACCTGACAAAATTTTGTTTTCACAAAACTCACTCTAGTCTCTCTGCAATTTATGCCTTTGGGCACTCTGAGATTGATTGTTGAACCTCATTATGTTGGGTACCATAAATTCTAATGATCTAGGGAAAACTGCCATCTGCATTTGTATATAAAAACTTTTGGAGATCAAGCACCTGTTCCTTACTAAAAGTTCTCAATCATCTTGATATAGATGTTCCAGAACATATTTTGTCTTATTTTATAACAATGTGATTCTTAGTCTCTCTCATAGACAATGCTCTTTCTGATGCTGAAGGACCTTATGAAAACCTGTCCATTAATTTTTTTCTAAAAAATAAATATATAGATGCAGGGCAAGAGAGTTCCTATTCATATAAGACACTCAAGCATATGGTCCCCAGAAATGAGAGATCCAGAAGGATGAGATAGATATTATACTATAATAATTTTGCTTTTTAATTCATCTAAAGATTGATTTTGACCTGAATATCTAATGGGGAGGAGGCTCACCACATATCCAGTGCTCTCTGGACACCAGTTGGGTGTCCTGTAATTCGGCTCAATTCTGACACTATCTACTTGGAGACAGCATTAGATTCCTAGAAGCGTTAAGTCTCACAAGACTGTTCCTCTCCCAGCCTCGCTTCAGATGCCAGTTGTAAGCTCAGGTTTTCATCTATACTTCTGACGATCTAGCTTTAAATCAGAGGTTCCCACAGCCTCTTCCTTGGGCTTGATTAATTTGCTAGAGCAGCCCACAACTCAAAAAAACATTTTATTTACTATGTCATCAATTTCTTATAAAATTATATAACTTAAGAACAGCCAGATGGAAGAGATGCATAGAGCAAGGTAGGGAGAAAGGGTGAGAAATTTCCATGCTCTCTGAGAATACCATTCTCCCTGAATCTTCACCTGCTCCCCAAACCAGAAGCTCATTGAAACTTATCCTATTTCAGTTTTTATGGAGGCTTCATTACATGGGCATGGTTGATGAAATCATTGGCCATTGGCCATTGATGCAACCTCCAGGTAAAGGGTGGAAAGAAAGTTCCACCTTCTAATCACAGAGCCAGTTCTTGCAACCAGCTTCTATCCTTAGGTAACCTAGAATCATTCCAAAAGTCACCTCATTAAAATAACAAAAGAAGTATGGATTTCCTTCACCACTTAGGAAAGTCCAAGAGTGCTAGAAACAGAGATGAAGACTAAACATATGTTTCCTATTATAAATCACAAAATCACACCATCTAGTGGTGATTGCCTATAGGCTCTTAGGGCACTAACAGTTCCTGAAGATGCAAGCACAATATATTGTTGTCGGGATACCTATGTTTGAAGTCATTTTGTTCCTCTAGTATGAAATTAAGTGAATCATATAAAATTCAAAAGTGTGCCTCATTTACTAAATCTGACATGGAAGGACAGCATGCTGACATGTATATAACCATCCCTCCATATCCACAGGGGATTGGTCTGGGACCTCTGTGGATGCTCAAGGCCCTTGAATAAAAAGGGTAGTGTTTGCATACCTTATACACATCCTCCTGTATACTTTAAATCATCTATAGATTACTTACAATACCTAATACAATGTAAATGCTCTGTAAATAGTTGTTGCACATAGCAAATTCAAGTCTTGCTTTTTGGAACTTTCTGGAATTTTAGGGGGTGATGCTTTTGATCTGCAGGTGGTTGAATCTGTGAGTGCAGAACCCATGGATATGGAGGGTCATCGGTACACAGAGAAGAGACTAGAAAGGTGGAGATTGTTTTTATACCATGTGGGAATGAAGATTTCTTCCACAGTGTTATACTGCCTCTTCGATCTCGAGATGGCAAAGAGCCTGTGCATTCTACTTTTTATAATGTGGAAAATGAGCAGGTGAATATGGACTTTGACATTAGAAGGAGATTCCATAAGACAGGGAGTTCAGGTCTAGCAGCTTTGATGGCAAGTGCCAGCAAGCCGGCTGTGTGGTTTTGAGGACTAGGGTAAGATGGACATTTTTGGAAAATCTTTGTCCAGGGAAGGAAGTAGGACCCTAGTGTTGGACTTGCAGAGGTACTGGGCAAGAAAAGAGACAGGGACCTAGCACAGAGTAACAAGATACTAACTCCTAGTAATCCAGCTACTAGAAGAAGGGTATGGTATTCTAAATACATATTTGTGAGTGTCTGTCCAGATTTAGTTACTGAATAAGACGATCAAAAAGACTGCCCCGGTGGAGCTGACCTTCTAGTGTGGAGAGAGAGAAATTAAACAAGAAGAACTTGTTTGAGTGTCATGGTAGAGGATATATGTGCAACTTTCAATATTGTGGTTAGGGAAGTCCTCACTGAGAAGCTGATATTTGAGAAGGGTACAAGGTTAAAGAGCAATCAGCCTTAAAAGCAGATCAGGCTGAGCTTCTTTTGGAGTTTTAAACAATTACCTGACTTTGGATTTGTTCAGTCTCAGGTTCTAGAATAGTCATAAATTTTGGGGTTCTTAAGTGGTTCCAGTTTTGAAGATTAGGAGCTCTGGTCTTTGGAGCTGAGAAATCCTGTTGACAAATAGGCAATACTCATGAGGAAGTGAAAGGTCTTAGGAATTCATTTGAGACTTTGTACCTGGCCAGGTGGGGAGGTCTTATCCATAGGAACTGAGAAACCTGGAAAAAGGCTACACTAGGCAGAGGAGAGAGGTTAGATCAGTAACTGGAATAAGGGGATGGATAAATCAGGTAGGCCAGAATCAAAATGGGCATCCACAGGGATAGCTTCCTATGCTCAATTTAAAAATTCTTTTAAAAATTTATTTAAAAAAATTTTTATTACAGTTGGTTTACAACATTCTATCAATTTCTGCTGTACAACAAAGTGACTCAGTCATACACACACACACACACACACACACACACACACACACACACACTTTTCCTCACATTATCTTCCATCATGTTCTATCACAAGTGATTGGATATAGTGCCCTGGGCTATGCAGCAGGACCTCATTGCTTATCCACTACAAATGCTATAGTTTGCATCTACTAATCCCAAACTCCCAGTCTGTCCCACTCTCTCCCCCTCCCCTTTGGCAACCACAAGTCTGTTCTCCAAGTCCATGAGTTTGTTTCTTTTCTGTAGAAAGGTTCATTTGTGCCATACATTAGATTCAGATGTAAGTGATATTATATGGTATTTGTCTTTCTCTTTCTTATTTCACTTAATATGAGAATTTTTAGTTGCATCCATGGTGTTGCAAATGGCATTATTTTGTTCTTTTTATGGCTAAGTAGTATTCCATTGTGTATATGTACCACATTTTCTTAATCCATTCATCTGTCGTCAGACATTTAGGTGTTTCTGTGTCTTGGCTATTGTGAATAGCGCTACAGTGAACCCAGGAGTACATGTATCTTTTTCAGTGAAAGTTTTGTCCAGATATATGCCCAGGTGTTGTATTGCTGGATCATATGGTAGTTCTATATTTAGTTTTCTGAGGTACCACCATACTGTTTTCCATAGTGGTTGTATCAATTTATACTTCCAACAACAGTGTAGGAAGGTTCTCTTTTCTCCACACCCTTTTGTTATTTGTAGCATTTATTATTTATAGACTTTTTAATGATAGCCATACTGACCTGTATGAGGTGGTGCCTCATAGTAGTTTTTATTTGCATTTCTCTAATAATTTGTGATGTTGAGCATTTTTTCATGTGTCTGTTAGCCATCCATATGTCTTCTTTGGTGAAATGTCTTATTCAGGTCCTCTGCCCATTTTTCAGTTGTTTTTTTTTTTTTTTTTGCTGTTGAGTTGTATGAGTTCCTTGTGTATTTTGGAGATTAAGCCCTTATCTGTTGCATCATTTGCAACTATTTTCTCCCATTCTGTGGGTTGTCGTTTCTTTTCTTTTCTTTGTGGTTTCTTTTGCTGTGCAAATACTTGTAAGTTTGATTAGGTCCTATTGGTTAATTTTGTTTTTATTTCTATTGCCTTGGGAGACTGACCTAAGAAAACATTTGTAAGGTTGATGTCAGAGAATTTTTGCTTATGTTCTATTCTGGGAGTTTGATGGTGCCTTGTCTTATGTTTAAGTCTTTAAGCCATTTTTTTAACCTTTTTTTTTTTTTTGTCTTTTTAGAGCTGCACCCATTGCCTATGGAGTTTCTAGGCTAGAGGTTGAATCGGAACTGTAGCTGCTGACCTATACCACAGCCACAGCAATGTCAGATGTGATCCACCTAAGCAACCTACACCATAACTCACAGTAATGCTGGATCCTTAACCCTCTGCATGTGACCAGGAATCAAACCTGTGTCCTCATGGATGCTAGTCAGATTCGTTTCTGCTGAGCCATGACAGGAACTCCTTTAAGCCATTTTTGAGTTTATTTTTGTGTATGGTATGAGGTGTGCTAGTTTCATTAATTTACATGCAGCTGTCCAGTTTTGCCACACCACTTGCTGTCTTTTCCCCATTTTATGTTCTTGCCTCCTTTTTGAAGATTAATTGACTGTAGGTATATGGGTTTATTTCTGGGTTCTCTATTCTGTTCTGTTGGTCTGTATGTCCGTTTTTGTAACAATACCACACTGTCTTGATTACTGTAGCTTTGTAATATTGTTTGAAGTCTGGGAGAGTTATGCCTCCTAGTTGTTGTTTTTTTTTTTTTTTTCTTCAGGATGGCTCTGGCGATTCTGGGTCTTTTATGGAAGTATTATTCACACCAATCTATTGGCTCTACCCCCTAGGTAGAACTTCCTGGATGTTAAAATATCCACATATTTAAGGTAAATTTTGACACTCATAGTTATATAATTACCTCTCAAGGCAGATCCACATGCTTGAGTCTGGGTTGCCAGATAAAGTACAGGATGTACAGATAAATTTGGACATCAGATAAAAAATGAAAACCTTTAGTATATCCATAAGTATATGTAAGTATAACCAAATATTACCTGGGGTATACTATAATAAGTATATATATAAATTTATTATTTTTCTGAAATTCAAATTTAATTGAGCATTCTTCTTCTTTTTCTTTTACTGGTATGAATGACCTTTATTGTTTGTAAAAAGAGGAGGAGAGGAAGGGATATGACAGCTTTTGCTTCTGGGGCGGCTCCACAGACTTGGTCACAGGCTTCCTAACTGAACATTCTATGTTTTTATTTGCTAAATCCGGCAATGGTATATTTGAAGCTCATCTGGAGGTCCAAATTCTGGATGGACCAACCTTTGGGGTGTGTGATGGAATCCTAGACCTCCTTCCTTTTCAGCGACATTTTAGTTTTTAGGGATATTAGCAGCCTCTACATATGGTGTCCTAAAATGGATACTTATGTACTTCTTAGAAAATTCTACTAAGTATTCACATTAGTGGCATGAGTAGCTGGCTGGTGATGAATTGTATTCCCCTGGAGCAGCATTTAACTTTTAATACCACAAAACTGATGTAGGAATTATAAAATCAGAGTGGTGCCAGCAGTCCTGAACCATGCCTACTGGGTTTCTCTATCTTCTGTGGTGGGTCCTTCATAATATCTGAGGTTACCAGGGACTTCTTGGCACACATTTGGAAAACCACTGGTTTAGTATCAAGAATTAGCTGAAAACATCACTAGTCGTTAAAAAAAATCCCTTTCCACTCTGTTTGGGATCAAGCATTCTAAATACTCGATGGGTATGAGAGAATTTAAAGGGATGAGACCTTTTTTTTTTCCCTAAAGAAAAGGAACTTTAATGGGATATATTTCTAATGGTGAAAATATCTGAAAAAAATATATTAACTTGGCAAGGGGGGAGTTCCATCTCCTCACACATACACTTTTTTTTTTTGTCATAGCTCTCCCCACAATGCCTGTTATTTTTTCATGGGAAATTAGACTCTATTTTAGTCTCAGGATAAAAGATATAATATGTCTTTTTATTTGCTTTTGATTAAATTCTCATCGTTCTTTAAGATCTCCAGATAATTATTCAGTCATAGGTCAGTTAAGAATACTGGAGTACATCCAGACAATACATATGGTATTTCAATTAATTTTTGTATGATTCTCTATCAGTTCTTTTCTTTGTGCTATTGTCATTGTTGGATAATTTAACATTTGTATGAGCATATTTAATTATAGTTGGCTTAAGAGTGGGCACGGTTACGTGGAAAATGCCATCTTGAGGGGTCAGATTTGTACTGTGATTCTTAGAATTCACTTTGAAAATCATTTGTTAAAGTCAGTTGTGCTCCCATGGAGTTCCTGCTGTAGCACAACAGGATTGGTGGTGTGTTGGGAGCGCTGGGACCCAGGTTTGATCCTTACCAGGCATAGTGGCTTAAGAATCCAGCATTGCTGCAGTTGTGGCTTAGGTTGCAAATGTGGCTCAGTATGATCCCTGGCCCGGGAACTCCATAAAAAAGAAATTGTGGCCCCAAATGAGGGAAATCATCTCTGTTTCAAGTTATGATGCTATGTAGATTTGATGTGTAATGTATTATCACACAGTAGGTCTTGACAGTCCTAATTCAGGCAAAACTTGACACTGGAGAGTTTTAAGTCCCGGTCCTAGGCTCCCCCATCAACATCACTTCCCCCATTTCTTTGCTTCCTGTCTTGTCCCTTTCTTTTCCTTTCCTTTCCCCCTTTATCACTTGCTCTCTAAATGATCTTACCCCTTTTTATAGAATGTCCTCTTTTCCACCACACAAATTAGATATCTCTGACACTTGAATTTATTCTCATTCTTGGCAAGTGGAGTGGGCAGGTGGGCTTGGCAAATAAGATAGTGGTTTGAACTGAAGGTCAGTGACACAAAGAATCAGGAAGTGTAGAGAATTCATCTGGGTGGGAACAAGCAGCACCAAGTCTATATCCTGGGCGCAGTCCAAATTGTGATACCAGTGGCCACATTCAGCGTCCAGGGCCAGCAGTGGTGACTGCCATGGCCTTAGCAGAGGAACAGTGGCATGGTTTTTTACTGTTTTCTTGGCTGACCAGTGTTCTCTGGTTTTTGTTTATTTTCTGAGTGTGTTTCTCCAAACTTCTTGGAAACACTGTGAGCTCTCCAACATCTTTCCAATAAATTTCTTTTATACCTAAACTAGTAAGAGTTATTCTACTGTTTGTTGATTGCCATGATGACTGGGTTCATAAATTTATTGCTTCAAATCCTAATGCCAATGTAAATTTTCAATTTGGATATCTCACATTAGAGTCATCTCAAATTTTTGTATCAAAAACTGAACTTGTGTTCTTCTCCCAAACCTGATACTTCCTCAGTCTTCCCTGCTCCATAACCTTACTCTTTCCATGCATCTGGCATCATGTTGGATGATGGATTGTTGACTTGATCTGGCTGCACCAGGCCAGACCAGCAAATAGCCAAAGCAATTGAGTAGGAGAATAAAGACCCTTTAAGAAAGGTTCAAGATTAATTTCTCAAAGGAACTGGTTCACTTATGTCTGATGTGTTACCTTGAAACACCCATGCAGGTCATTGAATGTGCCCAGCTCTTTTCATTCTCAGGCCCTTTGCACAGGATGTTCATACCCTGTGGAAAGCTCTTCCCTTCTCTTTACCTCATTAACTTCTTCCCATCCTTTAGCTTAAATAAAATTTCTCTGCCCTCTCTAATCCCCAAAAGTATACCTTCTGGGTTGTCTTCCTTTATTTTTATTTTTATTTTTATTTTTATTTTTTGCTTTTTAGGGCTGTACCTGTGGCATATGGAAGTTCCCAGGCTAGAGGTCCCTATGCCACAGCCACAGCAATGTGAGATCTGAGCTAAGTCTGAGACCTACACCATAGCTCACAGCAATACTGGATTCTTAACGCAGGGATCAAACCCCTCTCCTCATGGACACTAGTCGGGTTCGTTTCTGCTGTGCCACAATGGAAACTCCCCTTCTGGGTTGTCTTCTGTTTCCTCCTAGGTAGTAACTAGTAAATATGAGAGTCTATATTCAATTGGAAAATCTGTATTTATTTGGGTCTGCACTTATTGTCCTAATGTCTGTTTCCTACACTAGACCACATGCTTCCTGAAGGTACGGATGTTGTTCACTCTATTCATTGTATCCCCAGTGCTTGCACAGTGTGAGGCACGTGGTAGATGTTAAAGAGGTATTTGTTGTAAAGATTAATAAATTAAAGAAAATCTTAAACTTGTGGAGAATGAAAGTGAAGAGTAGAGGATAAATTAGAAAGGAAGCTCCATTGCTCCTGCAATTTAGTTAATTTATCAAATAATGTCCTTACCTCTGGAAAAAAATGCTTTTTGTTTGTTTGTTTGTTTGTTTATTTATTTATTTATTTATTTATTTTGCGGCCTGTGGGTTTTCCAGGGCCAGGGATCGAACCAGAGCCACTGTGGAGACAATGACGTGTAGTTCTGCTGTAGGCCACAAGGTAAATCCAAAAAAAGTTCTTTTTAAGTGACTGGCATTGCCAGCTCAAGGAAAATATGATCTGGTAGATCTTTGTGTAGAATATTCTAGGCCTCTTAATCCTTTTGCCTTTCTCAGACCCAAACATATGAGTACAATCAAGAGTCTCCTCTGTAGGCCTTGGGCAGTGTTCGTTATCGTCATTACTTAGCCAAAGTGGTTCCAAGTTACCTGTCTTTCTTATCATCTCTGCACCTCTTCCTGGCTGCTTAGTTGTGTAACGTTGCTTCTGTTGATGTGGATCTTTCCAGAAATTCTAAGGACTTTTCTTATCTATTAGAAAAAATTTTCTGTTCATGCTGTATAGGTGCCTGAATTCTGCCAACTGTCTCCCTTTGTCATAATGGACTTGGAAGACAAGTCACCTGTGTCACGGTCTTTCTGTTTTGTACACTGGTTTTTTTACCTTTGTCCGTTTACTCGGGCAGGAGACAGCTAAGAGGAGCCATCTAGCTGTCTGCAATGAAGTGCAGAGCATAGTGTTGCCTCAATTCCCCAGCTCCCAAGCCTTCTTCGTGGCGAAAGACATAAGCCAAATTATCTTTGGGCAGTTTCTCTCCAGGAAACCACAGCAGGTACATGTTTTTCCCGTCATCCTAACAGTCTGAGCATTAGCAATAGGGAAATCTTCTTTTCTCCTATATTTATCCTTGTCCTGTGTTCTCAGGCTCCTAGGTGTGCGTCACTTGAGGCCATTTATAACATAGCCCCCTCAATCCCTGAACCATAAATTACTGGTATGGGAGAGAGTGTTAACTCATCAGATTCTTGGAAGCATCAATCCTTTTTCAGCATAACTCAGTAACTCTTCTGATTTTTTAAATATGAAGAAATAAATTTTCTGATAAGGAACTTGTTAGTAATGGTCTGAAACCTTAGGAAAAGCTTAGGTCAAAGAGATAGCTTCTTCTGAATTCACAAGTTTGCAAATTGCTGGGCCAAAGTTCTCCCTGATGATATCACAGCTCTTGGAGTCTCAATTATGTCTGGCTCTTAAAATTTGTAGTGAGGAGTTCCCATCGTTGTGCAGCGGAAATGAACCTGACTAAGAACCATGAGGTTGCGGGTTTGATCCCTTGCCTTGCTCAGTGGATTAAGAATCTGGTGTTGCCGTGAGCTGTGGTGCAGTTTGCAGATGTGGCTTGGATCTGATGTTGCTGTGACTGTGGCATAGGCTGGCAGCTGTAGCTCCAATTTGATCCATAGCCTGGAAACCTCCATGTGCCGCAGGTGTGGCTCTAAAAAGAAAAAAAAGGGATGAAAATTTTTAGTGATGTAATATACATTTTAATACTCGGGGAGAATATTAAATAATTGCCTTGAACAGAGAACACTTCTGACACGTGAGTGATTAGGAATTCTAAGTTGAGGCTCTTAGAACTCAAAAAATGTAATCATAACTTTTTTTTTTCTAACTAGTCAGCATGTTTATAGATTGCATTATTCTTTACCCACCAGGAAGTGTGTTTAAATCTATCACACCAACACTGGTGGGAATGGATGTTAATATGAACAACCAAATATCAATGAGATGCTTTCTATCTTGTGATGTAGACAGTCTAACTCATTTATTTATGTTTTGCTTGGGCTAACATTAAAATCGATTTATAACCCTTGAACGTGTACTTATGAGTGCTAAGGTAGATGATGTGCAGGTGTTTTATCTTCCTAACTCACAAGGGTCCCCTGCTTTTCCCCAAGTCTAGTCCCTTACCATTTCCTCACCCTTCCCACAAGAACTTGACCGTCCACCGTCCTCACATTGCTCTTGCATTTCCTTTTTCTACTTTCCATTGATTCTTTCCTCCAAGCCTATACATACTCCAATGTCCCCAAAATATAAAAAAAATCACACACACACACACACACACACACACACACACATTCTTTTAAGCCCGTTTTCTCCTCAGGTTTTCTCAACACATTTCTTTAATTGCCAACTCTTTTGAGATCAGGATGAATACAGTCTACCTTCACTTCTTTATATCATACACACTTTTCAGGCATTTAAAAATTATTTCATTTCTATATTACTTTCCTATGGCTGCTATAACAAATCACCACAAACTTGGTGGCTTCAAACAGCACAGATTTATTCTCTTCTAATTCTTGAGCTGGCATTTCAAAATCAGGTTCACTGGCCTGGAACCAAGGGCCCGGAAGGACCACACTTCCCCCCCGCCCCCGCCACCGGACTCCAGGGAAGAATCAGTTTCCCTGCCTTTTTCAGCTCCTAGTGGCCATTTGTAGTTTTTGCTCCCAGCTCCTTCCTCCACTTTCAAAGTCCACGTGGTAGCATCTTCTGCTGGGTCATCTCCTCACTTTCTCTGCTAACCGTGCCTCCACCTCCCTTCTCTAGAGATAATTGTGGTTGCATTTAGGGCTCACCCAAATAATCCAGGATAATCTCACCTCAGAATACTTAACTCAGTCACACCTGGACTCTGTGGGAGTCCTTATTCTGCCTACCACACCTTCATCAGCTTCCTGACCACAAACCCGGTGTTAGTCCTTCCTTTCTCTGCCTTTAGGTAGCAGTTAACAGTGACAGGCTTCTTGAAACATCCTTTATATGTGACTTCTTTATCGTTACTACTATTTCTCTGACAACCGTGTTGTGTCCTACTCTTTCCTCTCACTCCTAAATGTAGGTTTTCTTCAGTATACTCTCCTAAATTTTATTTCTTTCTTTCTGGACTACCTGCCTTGACTATCTCCTCCATATCTGTGCCTTCTCAGTCTTTATCTGCTGGCAGGCCCTCTTGAGGGCTACGGCTCTCATTTCTAACTGCTTGCTAGACATCTTTCACACAGACAACCTGAGGTTTAGTAATGAGACTGAACTCATTACCCAGCTCAGTAGACCTCTACTGCTTCCTTGATCAGCACCACAGTTAATGACCTAACATTCAGAAGAATAATAAAAGTCTTTCTCTTTCTTTGTCTTGGCTACTATCTCATTTCAGGCCCTAATTGCCTCTGATAGAAACTATATCAGTAATTTCCTAACAGATTTTCCTCCCAGTGATTCTTAGTCATTCTCTACCCTGCTTCTAGAGTCAGCTTTTTAAAGCCTCATTGTAGTTGATGTAAATTTTGCATTAAGAATCCAAGGAGTTCCTGTCGTGGCTCGGTGGTTAATGAATCCGACCAGGAACCATGAGGTTGTGGGTTTGATCCCTGGCATTGCTCAGTGGGTTAAGGATCCGACGTTGCCGTGAGCTGTGGTGTAGGTTGCAGACGCCACTCGGATCTGGCGTTGCTGTGGCTGCAGCGAAGGCCGGTGGCTACAACTCTGATTAGACCCCTAGCCTGGGAACCTCCATATGCCATGGGTGCGGCCACAGAAAAGGCAAAAAGACAAAAAAAAGAAAAAAGAATCCTCTGTGCCACTGCCTCAGTATATTCTGATTAGAAACCAGATTTGTGGCCTTCTGGGCTCTCTCCAACTTGATTTTGGATGTAACTTATAGATTTGTCCCCATCTCTGTACTCACCTTAGGCTCCTGCCACAACGTACCAAATGTGAAGAGTTCATGTCCCAGTGCCACTGCTTATTCTATTACAACTATTTCCTCATTTTTCTTTATGAAAATCTCACAATGCAGACCTTCAGGCAGAACATAATATGCAAAGGCATGACAGCAAAATGTATTTTAGATTTAAATTATTATTCCATTTTCTTCTTGCTTTGCTATTGTGGAGAGCTAGTTCTCTCCACTGGGCCTCCATAAGGAATGCTTTCCTCAGAATTGGAGGTCCTCTCTGAATTTTCTGTTGGTGAAGGGAAGGCTGTACTTAGTCCCAGGCCTGGTTTAAATGTTCATTTCTTTCATTCATTTTTTTCTATTTTATACATTCATTCTACAACTCTTTTAATGAATACTATGTGCTGGACACTATTCTAGGCCCTGAAGGATAAAATAGCAAGCAAAACTAACATGATCCCTGCTTTCTGGTGGTTATAGATTAGTAGGGAAACAGTATTAATCAAGTACAGTTAGGTAAAAGTCAATGCCATCTGTGTCAAGTGCTGAGAAGAGGTGCTCAGCTTTATTGGAATGTATCAGTGCGGTGCTGACCTAGTCTGTGGAGTTCAAGAAAGACTTTTTCTGAGGAATTGATGAATGAATAACAAAGAGGAGGAAGGCATTCTCCAAAAGCCTTAACTACATATTACACGGAGATTAATTTGAGGAAGAAAAACTCACCACAAAAACATCCATGTAGCTACTAATTGGGAATGTACAGATCATTAAATGTAGAGATTATATTCTCTAAATGTACCTCTGAAAATATAAAACTATTTTAGGACCAAAAGTGGCTCTAAGATACATCTCAGCACTTATGGTTGGATGTGTTGAGGTGTAAATATCTTTACAGTGCTATCTGGGATCCCATAAATAGCTCTGTGGAAAAGGTCGATATGTTTTGCTTTTCCAAAGTGTTTCTGAAATGTTCCACGGGAATAATTCTTACTTCCTTAGGAGCGCTTGGCTTGCGCATTGTTTACTAAACAGCTCAAAACAACTTGTTCCCTGATTTTAATTCTTCTTTCACTTTAATGCCAGAAAGCAGAGAGTTTTTCTCCTTTCAAGTACATCAGTTTGAAGGCCTCCTACTGTTTATCCAGTATACATGTATAGAAATTATACACTGGATGAGATTTTATCACAATTTAAAATTGCCATGTATTTAATTATATGTTGTTTAATCCATACACATAATGCACCCATTGTTTACAGTCATGAAGCATTAGGAATGCTGATATTGATATTTAAGAATCTTACGAAGACGGTGAAATTCTAATAAATCTGCAATTTAGTTGAAAGTAATTTGTGACAAATCTGTAATTTAGCAACTATCTAATGAAAATTCTTATATAGTGATGCAAGATCTTTCAAAAAAAAAATTACAGCAATGATCATGTTTCTCCATGGAGCCTGTTTCCAGCCTCAGTGTGTTCCTTGCCCATTGCATCCTGTGACTTTATCTTTCATCTAGTCATTTACAATCAAAACTCAAAAATATACAAGTAACCTAACGGAATATACAGGCAAGGATTTTAAATAATGAAAGCATTTTAGAATCCTTTCTTTTCTTTTCTTTTTTTTTGGTCTTTTCAGGGCCATACCTGTGGTATGTGGAGGTTCCCAGGTTAGGGGTCTAATTGGAGCTGTGGCTGCCAGCTTACACCACAGCCACAGCAATGCCAGATCAAGGGATCAAACGTGCAACCTCATGGTTACTAGTCAAGTTTGTTAACCCCTGAGCTAAGCCGGGAACTCCTAGAATCCATTTTCAATATTGAAACACATGGTCAAATTTCAATGCCTGTTTTAATATATGCTCTCAACCTAAATGTTACCAGGACTTCTAGAGATGAATGAGGAACTAACTTGCGATTCAGTCCTCCTGAAATGATTCAGAAATGCTCTTGGATCAGGCCATATTAGACAAGGTTTCTGCCTGAGAGTAGTTATGTCCTGGACTCTGTGGTCTCACGTAGTATGTTGATAACCTTGAGAAAGGTGGGGTAACTGTGGGCCAAGTTAACACCCACTGAGCCTACCTGCAATAGTGCTATGCTTCCAGCCGTGATATTTTTGGAGGAAGGTAGTTATCTTCCAGAAAGTGTGATATGACTGTTAAACAAATATCAGCAAACCTCGGCCCCCAGGTGGGGACCCTACCCTAAGGGGTGTGGGTGATTACTGTGTGCCTTGACTGGATGCCTTCAATATCCTTTGCTATTGAAATTTCATTTGCATTATTTATCCATGTCATAGCTGGGTCAAGACTTTCTGTCCATCTTAGCCTGCTAGCAACATGACCAGGAGAGTGGTTGAGCATTATAATGTCATTTAAAAACATTTGGGTTGAATCATGCTCTCGCCTAAATAATTAGCTTAGAATAAATGTGGTGTCGGTCATTTGTTAAATGGTAGGAAGTAAAGATTTGTCTTCATATTTTGAAATTTTAAGTGCATCATATTTCATCTAAAATAAAAATCTGCCAAGCAAAAGTGATTATTTAAAACTCTTATGGGGATAGACAAAAATTTAGAATGTGAAAGTGTTTTTTTTTGTTTTATTTTTTACACCACAGTTCATGGCAATGCTGGATCCTTAACCCACTGAGTGAGGCCAGGGATTGAACCCGTGTCCCCATGGATGCTAGTTGGGTTCGTTAGCCACTGAGCCATGATGGGAACTCCTTAGAATGTTAAAGTGTTTTTAATTCAAAAAGTTAGGAAATGCTGGCTCAAGGGAAAAGCTATGCTACCCTGAATTAGACTGTTTTTGATGGGAAAAGAAAGGAGAACACAAGGAAGAGAGATTTTTTTTTTCAACACTTCCAAATGTCACAAACACCTAATGAAACATCCAGGGATTGTGATTCCACACAGGTAGTTGGTGAGATTAGACTCCAACATTCTTTTATATATTCTTTGTACAGAAGCAGTGCATTGCAAAATCCACACTGTGTTCTCAGCCGAATGCAGACACAGCAAAATGCTGCTCTTACACATCCAATGTGCTTGCTGTCCTAAATGTGATTTCAATTTCAGAGATTTGACAGGAATAAACAGCAGCATTGATATAATGTTACTGATGTCTATTATAGTAAATTATTTGCACCGAGGCAAAGTGTATTTCCATTCTTCATGCTTTTATGCACTTTTAATACTTTATAAGAGCTTATGAAAATTTTGAAACTGTCATTTTATAATAATAAAATTAAGATACCAGTTAACAAAAGAATGTCCTGAGAAGATAAACGTTATGTTTTTTAGGGCCCATTAATTGGCCTTGCAGAGTAGAAAGATCAGAAATTGCTAATTCCACCTCTGTGAGGACCTGGGAGCCTAATCAATAAATGTAACATTTTCACACTTTTGCTTCACTTAGAACTAGAGATTCTATTTAAAATTCTCTTAGAACAAGCTCCCCCCGCCCCCCAGAAATGAGACCTAGGCTGTAGAAAACATTGTAGCTAATGTTCAGTCCCTGAAAGTAAAAACCTCTCACTAAAGATGGTGACATGAGATATATCATATCAACTGATGAGCAAAAAAAGCAGATTTTTATCTTTAAGATGGGAGAGTGGGCAGTGGGTACTGGTCATGATGGGAAGAAGACAGCAGCTAATGACTAAGTATTTTAATAACAAAATGTACCTGTTAGAGCTGGGCTGAGAAGTGACAAACCCTGTAACATCCATTAGCCACTCAAAATGAGCATCCCTTCTAAAGCTGAAGATGGGACTGAAGAAGTAAAAAGCCTGATTTCATCTTTCCAAATAGGATATTTCCCCTTGCATGGAATCGCAAAATTCAGAATCAACCTGGTAACCAACCAGTTCCACTGGGGAGGGGGAGAGTAGAATGTGGATTGTTTGCGCTCCCTCCTGAAATTAAATGGAAAGAAACCCAGCATCATCCTGTTGCATCCACACAAATTCATCACAGAACTTTTGCCGCTTTATCAAATGTTCTACCTACATTGCCCCAGTCATTCTTTCTTGGTTCCTACATCCCTGTCTTCCACACAGTAAGGATGACTGACCCATTGGTATTATTTCTATCTGTTTTCCCAATCCTTTACCACTCTAGGGTCATTTAGAACATTTTGTACATCAGATTGCTATACCACCAATTGGACTTCTGATCATTACAGCAGATTGATCTCATCTGATTCCACACTACCCACACTACAAACAGAAACTGTGGATAAAGTATTTCATTTTATTTTTTTTTCCTTTCGTCGTTTTTTTTAGGGCTGCTCCCATGGTGTGTGGAGGTTCCCAGGCTAGGGGTCTAATTGGAGCTACAGCCTCCTGCCTACGCCATAGTCACAGCAATGCAGAATCTGAGCCGTGTCTGCGACCTACACCACAGCTCAAGGCAACAACAGATCCTTAACCGATGAGTGAGGCCAGGGATCAAATCCGCAACCTCATGGTTCCTAGTCGGATTCGTTTCCTCTGAGCCACAATGGGAACTCCCCTGGGTAAAGTATTTTAGAACATGCTTTCAAACAATAAAAATATATCTAAAGAACATAGTGAAGTTTAAAAGCAAGACAGGGAGATTTCAAGGTAGCAGAAATGAAATAGGGCTCTAGGGGTGAAAAGGCATCGAATCTGTATGGTACATGCCTCAGATGCTGGGGTAGAGCATTTAAAGAAATTAACTGAAAATCATTGCTCACCAGCTTGGCATAATGACTGGAAGTGAGTTGTCCATTCTAGGCCAAGAGTGACAAAAAGACACTGCAACACCAGGACTTCCATATGTGGATGTGAGGGCATACCTGTGAATGTTTTTAGCATGGCACTTCTCTGGGGACCCCAGGTAGATTCGATCTTGCATTCCCAACATCAGATCCATAAAAGCTTCAGGAAAATTTCATTTTCCCTTTATTCCCTGAGATGTGCCATTTAACCTGTACCTTTCTGACTGTTTTCAACCTTTTGAAAAAACCTTGCAGTTCTAACCCTATCAAAACCTTTTCTTGGGCAATCTTTGACCATTATCTCTTCAAATATTGTTTCTTCCCTGTTTTTTTTCCCCCCTTTCTGGGCCTTTAATTATATATATGATGGATTTTTCTTTGATTAAAAGAGGTCCATATATCACTCATACCCTCTCCTGTATTTTTCATTGCCTTTACCCTTTTTGTTTCCGCTTATGTATTTTCAACTGATCTACCTTCCAGTTTAAAGAATTCTTTCTTCTGCTGTAATCATATTCATTGAGTTTTTAGGTTTAGTTATTAATTTTTTAAATTCTAACATGCTTGTTTTATTTTTCCAGTTATTTTGAAAAATTTTTCATTTTGTCATTATCATGAATTATTAATTACATATTTGTAAAATTCTGTATCAGATAATTCCAACAAATATGCGACTTTTGAGTCCATTTTTATTGCTTATTTTCTCTCTGGATTCTGTTTCTCGGTCTCTGTACTTTTTATTGAGTGTTGGACTTTGTGTAAGATACATTGTAGAGATGGCAGACAGTGCCATCTTCCTCCTGTGAAGCTTCTCTTTATCGTCAGGTAGGCAGGAAAAGTAGTGGCAGATCATTGCCTAATCCAATCAGGAATTAAACCAACTAAAGATAGGTTGGAGTTTTGTTTTTGTTTTCCCTCACTCTTTGGGTTTAGCCCACCAGACTCACTCTTTGGTGTATTTGTTAAAGGTCTTTTAAATGACATTGAATTCTGCAAAAAGACCAAAGGTCAAATGGCCCCTACCTTGGTAGAGATTTGTTTGTTGGAAGTCTCTTCTCCTTTCTTCTTACACGTTTGCCACTTGTAGCCAAGTGTTCGCAGTGACCTGCCCTAAGCCTTTACACACATCTGTCAAATTGGGATTCATGAAATCCCCATGCTCAGGTTACTTCCAAGATCAATTTTTAAACTTCTCTCAAGACTCGAAAGTGCAGCCAACATTGAGTGTAGAGTAACAACGATGGGGCTGGTTTCTGCTGAGTTCTGTGAAAAAGAACATAGCCACCTATCAAAACTTTTTGTTGTGTGTCCTTTTTTCTTTGTGACAATGGTATTTGCTTTTTTTCCATTACTTAATGAATTTTATTACAGTTATAGGTGTACAAAAATCATCACAACTCAATTTGATAGCATTTCCATCCCAAATCCTCAGTGAATCCCCCCACCCCCCAGATTGTCTTATTTGGAAACCATAGTTTTTCCAAAGTCTGTGAGTCATTATCTGTTCTGCAAAGAAGTTCATTGTGTCTTTTCAGTTTCCACGTGTAAGCAGTAGCATTAGGTGTTGCTGTCTAATTGTCTGACTGGTTTCACTTCACATGATAATTTCTAGGTCCACCCCTGTTGCTATAAATGTTGTTATTTCGGTTCCTTTTAATGGCTAATATTCCATTGTGTGTATGTACCATATCTTCCCCATCCACTCCTCTGTCGATGGGCATTTAGGTTGTTTCCATGATCTGGCTATTGCATAGAGTGCTGCAATGAACACTGGAGTACACGTGTCTTTTCGAGTCATGTTTTCCTCTGGATAGATGTCCAGGAGTGGGATTGCTGGATCAAATGGTAATTCTATTTTGAGTTTTCTGAAGAATCTCTATCCTGTTTTCCACAGTGGATGCACCAATTTGCATTCCCACCAACAGTGTAATAGGGATCCTTTTTCTCCACACCCTCTCCAGCACTTATTGTTTGTAGACTTTTTGATGATGGCCATTCTGGCTGGTGTAAGGTGGTACCTCATAGTGGTTTTGATTTGCATTTCTCTAATGAGGAGCGATGTTGAACACCTTTTCATGTGATTATTTGCCATCTGCATGTCTTCTTTGGAGAATTGTCTGCCTAGATCCTCTTGATGGGGTTGTTTGTTTTTTTGGTATAGAGCTGTAGGAGGTGTTTGTAAATTTTGGAGATTAATCCCTTGTCAGTCAATTCATTTGCAAATATTTTCTCCCATTCTGTGGGTTGTCTTTTCATTTTGTTTAGGGTTTCCTTAGCTGTGCAGAAACTTTGAAGTTTAATTAAGTCCCATTTGTTTATTTTTCTTTTTATTGTCCTTACTCTGACAGATGGATCTGAGAAGGTGTTGCTATCATTTATGTCAGAGAGTGTTTGGCCTATGTTTTCCTCTAAGAGTTTTATAGTATCTGGTCTTATATCTATAGTATCTGGTCTACAAACAAGAAGTTCATTGTGTCTTTATAGTTTCCACATGTAAGTGGTAGCATTGGGTGTTGCTGTCTAATTGTCTGACTGGTTTCATTAGGTTTCACAACCTAAATGTCCATCAATAGATGACTGGATTAAGAAGGAGTGGTATATATACATGATGGGATACTACTCAGCCATAAAAAAGAACAAAATAATGCCATTTGCAGCAACATGGATGGAACTAGAGACTCCCATACTGAGTGAAGTAAGTCAGAAAGAGAAAGACAAATACCATATGATATCACATAACTGGAATCTAATATACAGCACAGATGAAACTTTCAATGGAAAAGAAAATCATGGACATGGAGAACAGACTTGTTGCCAAGGGGATTGGGGGGGAGTGGGGTGGGATTGGGAATTTGGAGTTAATAGATGCAAACTATTGTCTTTGGAATGGATAAGCAATGAGATCTGCTGTATAGCACTGGGAACTATATCTAGTCACTTATAATGGAGCATGACATGAGAAAAAAGAATGTATACATGTATGTGTGACTGGGTCACCTTGCTGTACAGTAGAAAATTGACAGGACACTATGAACCAGGTCTAATGGAAAAAATAGAAATCATTATAAAAAACAAAACAAAAACCCCCCCCAAAATTAGAAAAATTGTTTAAATGTTTTACTAATAAAGTAATTTTAAAAAAATGAAACCTGAGAGACGACATTGTCTTGATCACATTGAAGAGGTGTGGATCCTCACGAGACCTCTAGAAGCACTAGATTCAGACACATCAATAGAGGTTTCAGTTCAGGAGTCTTCTTAGGGTGATCTTCCAGTTGAAGTAAATGTGGGTATGAAAGGGCAACCTCACCTAGGAGGTGTGTTTTGTAGGCCTAAGTGTTTCCAACATGAGAAGCCATGGAAGTGTTGCAACACTGAAAATATCTTTTCAAAGGACACAATGAAGCCCAACCTAAATCTGATACTCAGGTGCCAGGAACACCAAATTCAAAGAACGGTATATTAAGAAGTGTTAAAAAATGGCTGATGGAAAGATGAGTCACAAATATGACTAGGGGAGTTGGGCTGCTAATATTGCAAATTTGCATAGTTTGCAAAAAGGCAATGATGTCTTAATTCAGTGACCTGAGAGAAGGGATGGCAGGCATGAGGTTCGTGTTCCCACCGTCATAACCTCCTGCTGGCACTTTCTTCTCAGTGAGTACGTTCTCCACTCATGGATTCTAGAAAAGTCTGGCTAGACTGAAAGGAAGAAATGTCCTCCGTTTACTTTCCTGCTCTCAAGGTCCAATGAGTCTCAGCAGTGGGTTTTGCAACATCTAAGGTTGGGTTCTGGAACATAATTCTCCCTGGGTTAACCTTTCTAAGAGGGTAGAGACTACTGTATTTTCTAAATGTAGTAGGTATTGCATGTAGAGCATATAATTTTCTGCGTCTATCAACATTTTGGCGTTTTTAAAAAGTGGGACACAAAAGAAACTGATTTTAGTTCTGAGGTCCACATTCTCAGGGAAGATAATAACCCAGTCAGCAGCTGCTGAAGAAACCCATATATACTCAGGTTCAGAATAAGACACCTCTATCTGCAACTGAGAAGAGATTTTGAAATAATGATAAAAATGATTATAGGACTTTAACATTAGAACTTTAGATACGAGTTTCTTTGAACTTTTACTTGCAAGGACAAGAAAATTTTATTTTGTACTGTAATGACTTCAGACATTAAACTCACAGATGCAAGGCAATTTGATTTTGGATTGAAAACTAGACTTTAAATCCTGTGGACTTTAACTTGTAAGGGAATTTAATTTGGAGACATTAATGTCTCTCTAGGAAATTACAGTGGAAGGTAATTTGTATTCAAATTTATGGCTCCTGTATGTGTTGGCATTTTTTTAATGGCATAGCTTGATGTTGTTATTCAATCTCTTTGCAAAACCTTTGATGACCTATGTTGCATGTGGCCAGACATAAGAGTAAGAAATGTAGACAATATATGGTCTTAGAGTAAATTTAATTGGTGACTATTTTCAGATATTTTAGGGGCAAATCAATGCTATTTACCAGCATTAACAGGAGGATCCAGAAAACAACCAAATTGTATTGGGAAAAAGGGCTCATGGAGGTGGACCAGAACTGCCAGGATAGATTCTGATATCCTGTCAGAAAGGAGTAATACTCTCCTGGTTGACCATAGGGTTGATAGTTAAACCCAGTGGGTTAACGGAACAGAAATCTGTGGATTACAGAGGTGGAAATACTTCTCAACTTCTTAGATTTCTATGTGGAGGGATTTCATCAGAGTAATTCTTCTTACCTTTGCCCCATGGAAGAGGAGTGAGGTTCCTAATAAGAGATCGACAGTCACTCATGTAAGTTTCTTGATTGGGCAGAGCTGATCTGTTACGGAGGATCCTGTTTTCTCTTCTGTTTCTTCCCCAGACCAGACCTTTATGGTCTATGCACCCAAACTTTCCTTCTAGTGGTTTTCTCAAGTTTAGACTTGCAGAGAGTGCTGGTAAGCCATTTTTGTTCTCAACCCTAAGCTGCATTCTCCAAATATTTGTGTCTGTGCTAAAAGTAGTATTTTGGCTTACATTTTGTTTTAACTTCTCAATGGGTTGAGGACTTGTGTAAATAAGAGGGGGGTGTCATGTATGAGAAACATTGAGGTGCCAGCTCTAGACCTTGGATTGCTGAGTCTTGGTCTTCTGGGTATGAGACATTAGGTAGATAAAACATTCATCTGTTTGGGTTGGATTTTTCACTTTTTATCTAAAAGTTTTTTATATAGATGGAGTAAAAGAACATTGGATTAAATTCCAACCACTGTGTGGTTGTAAATTCTCATATCTCTAATCTAAACCAGATGCTGAGGTTATTGCTTTTTTCAAAGTTATTGCTATTTAGTTTGTTTTTACTTTATTTTTGATCAACTTTTATTACTTTAAAAAATGTCTGCATTACCTGCCTCCTTAGCACAGGAGGCAGCGTATCAGTCTCATGAAAAATGTCTGCATCAAACTTTGCAGATAGTAAATTCCACATAAAATATATATGGTTATAGTTCTTAATTTCTTTTTTAACTTCTTGTTTCCTTTCAACACAAAAACAAGTAAAACAGGTCATTTTTTTGTATTGAAGAAAAATTACACCATTTGGTTTTCTTGTTCAAGAAAAATTTAAATGTTGCTAAAAGGCACTTCTAATTCTCTCTCATTCACTACTCTTGGGGATATTGCAGTCTGTAAGTCTAAGGTTTTATGTTCCCTTGAGTATAGTTTTTAGGTATCACATTTCTTTTTTTTTTTAACTGATAAAAGAGTTCTTTATTTCATTTTTTTAAATTTGTGTTATGATTGATTTACAATGTTCTGTCAATTTCTGCTATACAGCAAATTGACCCTTTATATGAATATATAATGTATATATATGTATATATATATTCTTTTTATCACTTTATCTTCCTTAATGTTCCATCACAACTGATTAGATATATAGTTCCCTGTGCTATACAGCAGGATCTCATTGCCTGGCCACTCCAAATGCAATAGTTTGCATCTACTACGCCCAGACTCGTAATCCATCTCCCTCCCTTGGCAAACACAAGTGTGTCCTACATGCCCATGATATTTTCTGTTTTGTAGATAGATCATTTGTGCCATATATTAGACTCCACATAGAAGTGATATCGTATGGTATCTGTCTTTCTCTTTCTGACTTCACCCAGTATGAGAGTCTCTGGTTCCATCCATGTTGCTGCAAATGGCATTATTTTGTCCTTTTTTATGGCAGAGCAGTATTCCATTGTATATATGTACCACATCCTTCCAATCCATTCATCCATTGATGGGCATTTAGGTTGTTTCCACATCTCGGCTATTGTGAATAGTGCTGTGATGACCATAGGGGTGCATGTATCTTTTTCAATGAAAGTTTTGTATGGATACATGCCTCGGAGTGGGATTGCTGGGTCATATGGTAGTTTCTGTAATTAGTTTTCTGAGGTATTTCCATACTGTTTTTCATAGTGGTTGTACCAACTTACATTCCCACCAACAGTGCAGGAGGGTTCCCTTTTCTCCACGCTGTCTCCAGCATTTGTTATTTGTTGACTTGTTAACGATGGCCACTAACTGGTGTGAGTTGGTACATCATTGTGTTTTGATGTGCATTTCTCTAATAATTAGTGATGAACATTTTTTCTTGTGCCTGTTGGCCGTCTGTATGTCTTCTTTGGTGAAATATCTGTTTTGGTCTTCTGCCCATTTTTCAGTTGGGTTGTTTGTTTTTTTGCCATTGAGTTGTATGAGTTTTTTGTATATTTTGGAGATTAAACCCTTGTCAGTTAAGTCATTTGCAAAAATTTTCTCCTATTCCCTGGGTTGTATTTTCATTTTTTTAAATGGTTTCCTTTGCTGTGCAGAAGCTGTTGAGTTTAATTAGGTCCCATTGGTTTATTTGTGTCTTTATTGTTTTTATTCTAGGAGGGGGATCAAACAAGATGTTGCTGTGATGTATATTGAAGAGTGTTCTACCTATGTTTTTCTCTAAGAGTTTTGTAGTATCTGGTCTTGCATTTAGGCCCTTAATCCATTTTCAGTTTATTTTTCTGTATGGTATTAGACAAAATTTTCCCAGCACCAATTATTGATGATACTATCTTTCCTTCACTGTATGTTCTTGCCTCCTTTGTCATAAATTAATTGACCATAGGTGTTTGGGTTTATTTCTGGGCTTTCTATTCTGTTCCATTGGTCTGTATTTCTGTTTTTGTGCCAGTATGATACCATTTTGATGACTGTAACTTTTAGTAGAGTCTGAAGTCAGGGAGCCTGATTCCTCCAGTTCCATTTTTTTTCTTTTCAATATTGATTTAGCTATTCAAGGTCTTTTGTGTTTCCATACAAATTTTAAAATATTTTGTTCTAGTTCTGTAAAGAATGTCATAGGTAATTTGAATAGGGATTGTACTGAATCTTTAGATTGCCTTAGGTTGTATTGTCATTTTGACTACATTTATTCTTCCAATCTAAGAGCATGGTATATTTTTTCATCTATTTGTGCCCTTTGATTTCTTTCATCAGTATCTTACAGTTTTCAGAGTACAGGTCTTTTGTCTCTTTCAGTAGGTTCATTCCTAGGTATTTTATTCTATTTGATGCAATGGTAAATGGGCTTGTTGCCCTAATTTCTCTTTCTGAGCTTTCATTGTTAGTACATGGAAATGCAATTGATTTCCATGTATTAAATTTGCATCCTGCGACTTTACCAAATTCATTGATGAGCTCTAATAATTTTCTGGTAGTGTCTTTAGGATTTTCTAGGTATAGAATCATGTTATCTGCAAACAGTGATAGTTTTACTTCTTCTTTTCCAATTTGGATTCCTTTATTTCTTTTTCTTCTCTGATTGTTGCCACTGGGACTTCCAAGACTGTGCTGAATAACATTGGTGAAAGAGGACACCCTTGTCTTGTTCCTGATCTTAGTGGAAATGCTGTCAGCTTTTCACCATTGAGAATGATGTTAGCTGTGGGTTTGTCATAAATGGCTTTTATTATATTGAGGTAGTTCCCCTCTATGCCCACTCTCTGGAGAGTTTTTTTTTTTTTATCAGGAATGGGTGTTGAATTTTGTCAAAAGGTTTTTTGACATCTATTGAGACGATCATATGGTTTTTATTTTTCAGAGAGCAGGTCCTGTCTTGTTTCCTTTCACTTCTTTTCCTCTTCTTTTTTCTTCTTTCCTATGTCCTATCTGGTTTTGTAATTGCTTTCTTGTTCTATAATCATCTTGAGGTTTTTTGTCAGTTTTTTACAGATTTTCTGTGTGAATAGTTCCACATATAGTTGTATTTTCAATGTATTTGTGGCGGTAGATGTGCCTTTCCCTGCTGCTTTCCACCGTCTTAGGCCTCCTCCGGCATCACCTTTCAATATATTTTATAATTTCATATTTTCATGGCCCCTAATTTATAATTTATTACACTTAAATAAAAGTGTAGGAATGCCCTTGTATTAATAAATAAAAATCCATGAGTTTGACTGAGGTGACAAAAATGAAAGATAAATTTAAGTAAAAACTGGTGACCAAGTTATAAGTGGATTTTTTTGTCTTTTTCTGTTGCGATTATGAACACCAGAAACTCAATTGCAGAAGTGTCTAATTTCTGAATTTTCTTCTTTAAACTTTTAAAAGTAGTTTTTAAAATAATCTGTCTCATTATCAGCTAACCACTGGGTTTTTTATTATTCTTGAAGGAGTGGCAAATAGACTGTACATCTTTTGAGGTATCTGTTCAGGATTTACTTTTAAAGATGGAAAAACTATTTCAAAGGCAAATATAATATAAGAATTGGTAAATTTAGTTCTCTACCCAAGGGAAACTAAAAGTGTGACAAATCCTTTGTTAGCTACTAGTTACATTTTCAACTGAAAATACAAAAACATAGATGAAAGAACTATGATTTCATGCAAGTCATGATCAAAGTTACCATTTATTTGGGAAACACACTGTCTTTTGTTCAGGGCATGAATCTTATTACCGTACATTTGTCTTTGTAAACATAGTGTCAGTATATATAAGAGCAAAAGATGATTTTGTGTCCACAGTTTCAGATGAACATCACCCTCTTGATTGTCTTCATTTTAATGGATTTTGAAATAATCACTGAAAAGTGGATCATAGCTGTAACTGCCAAGATGCAGTTTGGTCAAAAGGGTTGTTTAGCTTTCATCCTGTAATCAGAGCTGACAGTCTAAGAAGCACAAAGATTTCGTGTTTGTGGAATAGATGCTAATAAAAACCACCAACAGAGTTCAGACATCCCTTTAATGCATGAGTCCATCTGGAGGACCAGTTTATCATGTGGTAGTTTAAAGATGAACATTATTACACACCCACACCCATACAGCAGGTGTCTTTATTTTCTCTCCTTGAAACAGTGACAGTACTGCCTGGCACTTTTATATTATTTTTGGAAATATTTGAAAACTGAAACTCACTGAAGTGGGTTCTGACCTCCTAATCTGAACAAATCAGTGTGAGCATACCCTTCTGAGCTCTGCAGCAGTGTGAGGAGCAATGAGGGCTTGCTTTTAGTAAACATTTTCATTTACATTTAACATAGTAACAGAAAAGGGTAAAAATAGTAGATAACACTTAGAGGGCTGCTGAGAATAGAATGATAAAATTCTGAAAGCAGGCAGTCCTTTTAAATACAAATTAAGAAAAATAAGTGCTTTAAGAAATTTAATTTAGTGTTGGGGTAATGATGGCTATTATAACAGACGTGACTAGTTGAGGCTTACACCACAGCCATAGCAACCCCAGATCCAAGCCTCGTCTGCAACCACAGCTCATGGCAAGGATGGATCCTTAACCCTCTGAACGAGCCAGGGATCAAACCCGCGTCCTCATGGACGCTAGTCAGATTTGTTTCTGCTGAGCCACAATGGGAACTCCAAGATGGATATTATTGATTTGAGGAAATGAAATCTGGTGTAGGGAATTTGGATTTGCTCATCTTAGAATCTGGGATTTCAGTCTTCACCACCATCCTGGGATAGTACATTTAGAGACGGAAAACAAGGTGGCTTACTTCTGACCATTGATAAAGTGGCAAGGATGGGAATATGTGGAAGAATTATAAGAACTTGTCATTAACTGACAAGGGGAGAGTGTATTTTTATTTTTGTTATTTTCATTTGTTTTTTATCTTTAAGCTGCTCAAAGTGATTATTCAAAGAAAAATGATAAAATGGAAATAGGTTTCAGGCTAAAGAAAAGAATAGATTTTATTTACCTATAAAATAGGTTATGTATTGTAGGTGTTTTTCAAGTAATGCATGATATTTTAAGAAAATTTGGAATATGGCTGTTAATTGCTTCAGCATTTCTACAGGCCTGTGGTGGAGCTCAGGAATGTGGAATTTTACAAGCCTCACAATAATTCTAACTCATATACCCTTGGATCACACTCTGAGAAACACTGCCCTAATCTTTATTACTTCAACTGTGGTCCGTGGACCAGCCTCCTATGGCACCTTTTTGGAAGTGCAGAATCTCAGGCTCCGTCTCAGACTTACTGTTCTAGAATCTGTGTTTTAAAAATGTCTCTTGTAGTTTGTACATGCAGTGAAGTTTGGGAAGCTCTGACTAGATGCTTCTCAGTACCTCAGTGACAGTCGCTGGTATAGGGGCTGTGACCTCCTAGCTGCAGAGTGTCTGACGACACCAGTGCAGGGACAGCGAGCAGTTCATTTCCTTTCCCAAAGATGAAAGCTTTGATCAATGACCTGAGTCCTTCCAGCTCTGGAACCCTTAGATTTAAAAAATTGTTCTAATATCAGTTTCACCTAATATTGGTTTCTTTTTCTTTCTTCAACTTATTTTCCCAAGCATTTTCATTTCTCTGGTTTCCTTCAGCTTATACTGAGCTTCTTTGCAGAATAAAACCTTAGTCACTGACTTGATGCCCTTCTCTGCTCTCTGTGAGAACAAATTTCTTCATATTAACTCCATCCCTCCTTTGGTTCAGAGCCCATTTCTCCTTTTCTTTTCTCTCCTTTGTTCCAGTGTTCTCTGTCTTATTATTTTGTTCCTGTTTTCAAAAACAAAAATGTTCATGAATATTTGAAAGACACAAAACAAATAACTGCCAATAATGACTAAACAAACATTTAACAAGTTTTTTTTTTCATAAATAAGATATAAGAAGAAGCCTAATGGAAACTGCATGCACCTATCAATGAATTATCACTAATGAGCCCAGTCATCCCCATGTGCATAGTGCTGAGGCTGGGCAAACACAGATAAGAAGACAGCCTCTGCTGGCAATCTAGTGGGGATTTCAGATGTATAAACTGTAAATTATTTTATTATATGTAAGTAGAAGTTCAAGACCTGAAAAACTTAAGTTCTAGGACAATCTATCAGACTATTTCATCCAAACCATTTCTCTTTTTCTCCTTCATTTCTTCTTTCCTCTTCTCTCTTTCCTTTTCTTTCTTTACATTTCCATTTTCTCCTCTCCACTTTCTTTCTTTCTCTGCCTCCTTTTCCTGCTTTATTTTTCATTTTTATCATACTCAGTTTTGTCCTATAATAACAGCTACAGAATGCATCACATAGACACAATATATAGCAACTAATGAATACTTCATCTTGTTTTTTACATGACTAAAGGTGATAGGTTTATCATTTGGTGTACATAAAATCTAAATTGGGTGAAATCAATCCTGAGAACATTCCCAAAAGAATTAATTTTGTGTTTTGCATGTTCTGTGTATACTTCTAAGGATTAAGAGAAGGCTCTAAACAGCAATATATATTCCTGAGTTGTAGCTGGGTTATCACACTCAAGATTAACATCATATCTGTACTCTTACTATTTTGCCAGCCATTTAAAAAACTTTTCTCAAGTGTCTGTGGCAAAGGCCGTCAGCTATAGCTCCTGTTAGACCCTTAGCCTGGGAACCTCCATATGCCGCGGGTGCGGCTCTAGATAAGGCAAAAAGACAAAAAAAGTATTTAAATAAGTTAAAATATTTAACTTAAATTGACAGACATGTTATTTACTTTTTTGTTTTTATATAACAGATTCTTTGCTCAAAGAACACAGTGTGATATCTGTAAGGGAGTTTAGAATAATTGGGAACATGTTAAACAAAAAAAAAGAATAAATTTCTTCAGGGAAATGTAAAATGGAAATTAATGATAGTGGTTTCATTGAAACAGATGTAGCTAAATCCTTTTTTTATGTAGCCCTGGAAAGGCAAATAGAATTCCTAGCTCTTGGGAAGCAAGGAAAGGAATATACCTGAATCTGATATACTGGGAAACTTACCACATTTCATTGATTCTAAAACACATTTTTAGCTCCACATTTTATCATCTCTAAATCTGCAATAGCTCTGACAATAGATGCCCATTTAATTGACAATATTTCCCCCTCTTTCCTAGCAGAACATAAAATGATTGTGTGATTTACAGATAATAGTTATTGAGATTCGATGAAGTATATGTGTAGTGGTGATTTCAATAGCACCTGGGTATCCTAGCCCCTGTCCAAAATGTTTGAGGGTTACAACTGCTTAGGTTACTGATGCTAGAATTTCATTACAGAACTTACATACTTTGTAGCCTTTAACCAGGGGTGAGTACACATCAGGTAGTATCACTCACCTATGTCTTTGAACTGGTTTAGCAGAATTCCTGACTATGGTATTCTTTGCAGTTAGGCTTGCTAGCAACAGTCATTGATGTGTACTAGTGCAGACTAGTCAGTGGCTTATGTCCACCGTTTCTGATCATTAACCCTCATCTTTTGGGAACAGAACTGTGTTTAGCTTTAAGATGCAAGACTCATTTTCGTCAACAACAAAGCCTATTGAATATTGAACAATGCCCTAACCGACAAATATTTCCATTTATCAGAACCAAAGGATTCCACACCCACTTCTTGACCATGGATTTAGTTTGTTCTCATCCTAAGACTCTGAAGGTTAAGGCTTTGCCTGAGTCACTCTCACCGCATCTGAAACAGTAGGGACTGCTTGTCTGTACAATTTCAAGAGTGATATTGAATGTTGGTAAATTGAGTTGTTGCTCTTGAAAATCCTCAACCTCTGTTCCCCTACACTGGAAACTTTTATGTTGGAAGAACTCACTTTTATATCTTTTCAAGCAACCAGGAGTAGTGATATAGTTTAAACTGGAATACAGAGGATATATGTATGTACCTAGGAGAGAAATTGCTGCATCTAGGCTTGTGCATACCTCTCATTTTAGTAGGTATTGCCAATTATTTCTCCCTTCAGTATGTGAGCAATTCATTTGTTCCACATCATTCCCATCTTTGGAATTGCCTATTCTTTTCATTTTAACCATTCTTTTGGGTTGTGGTAGTATCTCTTAGTGGTTTTAATTTGCATTTGGTTGATGACTAATGTACCTGTTTGTGTGCTTATTGGTCATTTGGATCTATCTCTATGTCCCTATCTATCTATCTATCTATCTATCTATCTATCTAATCCTTAATCTCTCATTCAAGTCTTTTCCTCATTTTTTGTTTTTCTACTTGGTGGCTTGTTTTTCTTATTGGCTTATGGAAACTATTTACAGAAGTTCTTTTAATATTATATATGTTGCAGATATTTTATTCCCACCCTGTGATTTGTCTTTTTACTCTCTTAATGGTGCCTTTGATATAGCCCGATTTGTCAGTTTTCCCCTTTATGTTTAATGATTTTTGGGGTTCTGTTTAAGAGGCTTTTCGCTACACTGGAGTCATGAAAATATTCTTTCACTTTCTCTTCTGCAGGTTTTATAATTTTACAGCTTATATTTAGATCTACTTTCCAGCTTGTGTGGATGCTGGCCTGTGTCGCCTGGATCCTCCCTCTCTCCCCGCTCCCTCTTTCTTTAGGACTGAGTCCTTCTTCCAGCTGTTAAGAGTACTGGTGATGATAACTCTTAGCTGAGGCCTTTTTGGATCTCGCCCACATCCCCTCCCAAGGGAGACACCTTGCCCAAAGTCGTACCCTATGCCAGGGGCAGCCAGCATCCAGTGTCTGCTCAGTTGATGGTGTAAAAGGTTAGCCTCTTTATCTGAATTTTGGGCAATTTTGAAGGGTCAGGTCAGCTCCAGAGCAGCTCATGTGATTGGTAGAGCCCTTTGTTGGAAATGAATCACAGTTTAATCTTCCTTTTCACTAATCCTCTTCTTTACTCCCTCAAAGATGTTAATTTTGAGAACACGGTTCCCCCTGCCCCCCAAACCTACTGCATACAAAGCTTCATTTCCTGGGGAATCTAGGCTAAAACACATTTAAAGAATGTGAAGAGTGTCAAGTAGAATTGTTTAGCTTTCCCTATGGAGATCTATTTGACCTATTACCACTTATTGAAAAGTTGGTCCTTCTTCCTCCACTCTGCAAAATAATCATAAATGAAGTAATTGCATTTGTCTGGGTTTGATTCTGAGCTCTAAGTTTTGTTCCATTGATATATATGTCTATTCTTGTGTCAACATTATACTATTTATTTATTTATTTATTTATTTACTTATTTTTAGGGCTGCAGCTGTGGCATATAGAGTTTCCCAGGCTGGGTGCTGAATCAGAGCTGCAGCTGTTGGCTGATGCTACAGCCATAGCAACACGGGATCTGACCCGCATCTGCAGCCTACACCACAGCTCATGGCAATGCTGGATCCTTAACCCACTGAGCAAGGCCAGGTATATAACCTGCATCCTCATGGATAATAGTCAGATTTGTTACCACTGAGCCACAATAGGAACTCCAGCACTGTACTTTTAAAGAATAGTACTCTAAAATATGGCTCTAAAACTATGATGTGTTGATATTCTGATAGACTTGTTCTCACAAATAGAATTTTTTTTTGGTCTTTTTAGGGCTGCACTTGTGGCATAAGGAGGTTCCTAGGCTAGGAGTCATATAGGAGCTGTAGCCCCTGGCCTACGCCTATGTCACAGCCATGCCAGATCCAGCCTACACCACAGGTCATGGGAACGCCCGATCCTTAATCCAGTAAGCAAGGCCAGGGTTTAAACCTCTGTCCTCATGGATACTAGTCAGATTCATTTCCACTGAACCACGACAGGAACTCCTGTTCTCTTTTTAATGTTTGCAATTCTTAGCATTTTATATTTTTACATATTTTATAGTCATGTTGTTAAGTTCCAAAAAAACTATTTTGATTTTATTGACTTGAATTGTCTATATATTACAATTTGAGAGAAAGAGTATCTTTCAATATTGTCTTCAATCTATGTACATTGTATACCCTTTTATTTTGTTCATCTTTAATTTCTGTTAATAAAGTATTATAATTATCTGCGAAGAGTTATTGCATATCTTTTAGTAGCTTAATTCTTAACTATTTCATATTTTTATGCTACAAGTATTATATATTTAAAATAAATTTTGTTTTTCGTTTATTGCTGGTATATAGAAATACAACTGATTTTCTGTTGACCTGACGTTAATAGCCATGCTATTAATTCTAATAATTTATTTATAGCTTCGTTTTTTTTAATATACACAAATCATTTCGCTATGAATATTGGTGATTTCTTTCTTATTTTCCAATTATTACCTTTCCTTGGCCTGGTTAATACCTCTGTATGTTAATTGAAATCATGTTAGCAGTCATCCTTATCTTGTTCTTAATCTCATAAGGAAAGTTTTCAACTGTTCATTGTTAAGTATGCTGTATTTGTAGATAACTGTGCTGGGTAGTTCTTGTTTGCTCATCTATATTTACTCTTTACCCTTTTCCACCTTTCTTTTTGCCTGGAAGCTGATGTAAGTAGACAGTGTCAACCAGGCTCCCTTGCCCCCTGCACTCCATCTGAGTTCAGTCATTAGCAGGTTGGGGCATTTATTCCTTGGGCTTCATTTTGCTGGAATCCCTACCCCACAAGCCAGGGTGCAGTAGGTACCATGTGCCATGTGCAGTTGGTAAGGGTGAAGGGCCCACTAAAGATGACTTGGTAAGAATGTACCTTTCAGAAGCACCTTCCAAAAGATGTTGATTTCTTCCCCTTTGGTCTTTTACTATATATCTTGAATGTCATAATGTGAGGCAATGGTTGTCTGATTGCTGCAGAAGCAGATGATTAATCTCCTAGAATATCTTGTTATACTAGAATATACACTTTTTACATTCTATGTTTAAATCTCCTTTATATCCATAATTTTCCTGAGGGTGGGTCTAATGTCTTATTTTTCTTTGCATGAATAGGTATTCAATAAATACATTATATTCTTTCCTTTTAAATACTTTGCACAAATGAAATTATGACAGTAATGGAAATAACATTCTCTGTACAGTTCTATTATGATTACAAATTAAATATTTTATTTTTCCATACTTACTTCAAATCTATATTCATAGGCACAAAATTACTGTCGTAGAATAGATACAATTATGTATTCTATTTTTTCACAAATCATTGTAGCATAAGCATTCTGCATCACATTCAGTAGATATATCAATTTTTACTTAGCAGTTTCTCTAATGTTGACTATTTAGGTATTTTATATATTTCAGTTTTATCAATTATGCTACAATAAATACTTTATGATGATAAGTTTTTTGATTATTTTGTGAAAATTCTTTCTAGGATATTTGGTTTATATACAATATATAGAGCTATTGAAATGTTCAATAATAATTTTTTTTTTTTTTGCAATGGTGTTCAGCAACTTTGTGTGGGATCTCAGTTGACAGACTGGGCATTAAACCTGGGCTGCAGCAGTGAAAACACCAAGTCCTAATCACTAGACCACCAGGGAACTCCCAGTAATTTTTTTAATTAATAATATGTGATAAAATAACATCAGATATACAGTAATAGTTTGCTGCAGGATGAATGAGCTCACTTCAGTTTGTCTTAATTACTGAAGTTTTACCAATAGACAGCCTCTAAGATTATCTGATTTCTCTATTAGTGCAGGCAGCCCATGTGTGAAATATAACTACAAGAAAGATTTAAATCTTCATTATAAGTGAATACAGAAACAACACAGGAAGATATAAAATAGAGCCATGGAACTGAAAAAAGGAAAACAGTTTGAGAAGTGGAAAAAACAGAGTTTATTATGTTTCCTGAAGCAAATCTTTGAGTTGCTTTCTTTCTTTTTAATTTCTGAAAACTGCATCCCTCCAGTGGAGAATTCTCCTGATGCTAGGGGCTACCTAAGAAGAAATCGTGCCGTCATAAAGTCAGTTCCCCAAAGACTGGGAGAAATGTGCAGTGCATTAATTTACCATTTTTTGTTTTGTTTTGTTTTGTTTTTTGCATTATAGCTCATTTACAGATTTCTGTCAAATTTTCCGACTGCACTACATGGTGACCTGGTTACACGTACATATAAGGATTTGTCACATGTGATTAGACATAGTTCCCTGTACTATACAGCTGGTTCTCCTTGCTTTTCCATCACCAAAACACTAGTTAACCCCATTCCCTCCCACCCCCCTTGGCAACCACAAATCTGTTCCCCAAGTTCGTGATTTTCTTTTCTTTTCTTTTTCTTTTTTTTCTTAATGGATTTTATTTCAATTATAGTTGTACATAAATCATCACAAGTCAATTTTATAGATTTTGTATCCCAAACCCCCACCCCCCAGATTGTCTTATTTGAAAAACCAAGGTTTTCCAAAGTCTGTGAGTCATTCTCTGTTCTGAAAAGAAGTTCATTGTGTCTTTATAGTTTCCACATGTAAGCAGTAGCATTGGGTGTTGCTGTCTAATTGATTTTCTTTTCTTTTGAGAGGTTCATTTGTGCAGTATATTAGACTCTAGTTATAAGAGATATCATATGATATCTGTCTTTCTCCTTCTGACTTGCTTCACTAAGTATGAAGGTCTCTAATTCCATCCATGTTGCTGCAAATGACATTATTTTATACTTTTTTATGGCCGAATAGTATTCCATCATGTATATATACCACATCTTCCTAATCCAATCATCTGTCGATGGATATTTGGGTTGTTTCCATGTCTTGGCTATTGTGAATAGTGCTGCAGTGAACATGCACGTGCAAGTGTCTTTTTCAAGGAAATTTTTGTCTAGTTATATGCCCAAGAGTGGGATTGCTGGGTCATATGGTAGTTCTATGTATAGTTTTCTAAGGTACCTCCATACTGTTTTCCATAGTGGTTGTACTAGCTTACATTCTCACCAACAGTGCAGAGGGTTCCCTTTTCTCCACACCCCCTCCAGCAATTGTTTGTGGACTTGTTAATGATGGCCATTCTGACTGGTGTGAGGTGGTATCTCATGGTAGTTTGATTTGCATTTCTCCAGTCATCAATGATGTTGAGAGAAAGGTGGCTGCTTTGGAAACCAGGTACCGAGGAGGAGGTGGGCAATAGCTGTGTTTCCCTCCTTGCAGCAGAGGTGGTGGCTCCCCCTGTACCTGGCTTCTCTATAACCTCCTGCGGTTACTTGCTGAGGGGGACTTGTGAAAGAAGTGTGGTCACCAGGATGCTTGTGAAATCCCAGTGGCCTGTCTTATTTGCTTCCTTGCTTTTTGTGTTTTAGGTTTATAGGAGTGACACTGTGTTGGCTGTCATCACCAGCATCATTTTTATGACCACTACCATCGTTACTACTGCTTTCTGTGGAGACATGAGAGAATTCAATGTGTTTTATTTTCAATTTACACTTAATTGGTGACCTTGGAAAATGATACTAATTCTTTTGCTAGGTTGTTTTCTCAGGGAGGAGTGAAGGCAGCTGACTGAGAATTTTGAGGAGTGGAAAAATTGGTAACTTTGGGCCATACATGTTTTGATCATCAGCTTGCATTCAGGAGGATCAGTCAACACTATTCTAAAAAGGTTGTGAAACAGGCACCTCTTTCAGCCTGAAATGGGAATTTAATCAAAGCAACTTACTTGGATAAACTGTGTTTGAACCAGGCAATGAGGAAGCTGGTGTCTGGCACTGAAAGGAACAGAATGTTTTGTTAGGCATCTCTTGGATGATTTCTAGTTCCAGAGATTGGAAACTGAAAAGGAAGGACTGCAACCAAGTTGCGCCCCAGACTTGTTGGGAAGCTGTATGTGTCTGCCTTGGTGAATTTTGCAGTAGAGCGAGTCTGTCTGTTGTTACTAAGATTCTTAGATTTAGACATCTGTAGACAGTGGATTTGTTTCTTTGTGCTGTTCATATTTTTCTTGCTTGTTTCTCCTTTGGTCTCTGTTCACTGTTAAAAAAGAGTCATTAGGTAATACCAACCTGTCATAACAGATGAAGAAAAAAAAAAAGAGGCGCTTTTGTCCACATTTGGAATAGAGAGAAAAAGAAAACAACAGCTTACTCTGAGGAGGAGGACTGGGCTCAGTGTGAGAATAGGATTCAAAGTCAGAAAGTTTCAAAGAAAAATAAACTAGGAAAAGACAGGGCATGTGTCTTACACAGCATTCCCTTTATGTTCAGAAATAGTTAAAAAATAGTTGTGTCTGAAGAGTTGTGAATCTGAGGAGAGAAACTGGAAGATGGAGTGGAGGTGGTGCAAGAGAAAAACTTTACCATAGTCCTTCCTTTTTACTTGATTTTAAAACCTGGTGCACATATCATTTGAAAGTAAGGAAAAGACCACACATTTCCTTAATGTTACCTAAGGAAGCTTAGTGCTTCCTAAGTTTAAATCCAATAAAACTAGGGATATGAAATCTTGCATTAAGAGAAGTTATGCCTGTGAGCTCATGGGAAAGACTGGGTAGGTGGGCTCACTCCTATGTACGTTATCTTTCAGTTGTCCAATGTTCAGATAATCTTTAGAAATAAAGTAAGTCCTTAAGACTTTTTTCTAAACATGGTGATGAGCAGCATTCTAGTGACAAATGACAGCCTTCTGATTGTGGATCAGATAACCTGCATTGAATGTACTTCTGTTAGTCCCTTGGAAGTTGAAATATCACTCACCTCAGTCATGATGGTGAATGGTTGCCATATTTTCATCTTGGACCCCATCCTCTTAGACAGTCTCAGGTCTTTACTTCTTCAAGTGGGCTCTGTACTTGGAAAATATTGCGAACTTGACTATCAGTCTGAGGGACAAGAGGTATGGGGAGGCTGGAGCATGTATGAGAGGAGCTGGGATACTGATTTTCTTGGGGAAGGCTAGGGTAAAGGGTGCTCAGGACAGCTTCTGAAGAGGAAGAAAAGTTGATCTTGGAGGGTAGCCTTGCTTCTCTCTGGCCTGGTCATGGTGGCGGCTGAAGGAATTGAATTGTATTCATCTCTTTTGTTGATGTTGATTTGGTGACTGTTATTGAAGATTTTGCTGAACTTTCCTAGAGTTATTTTTATTTGTGTTAACTATGGTTTCCTTAACTCTGAAATACTTTTCCCATTGATTGTATTTTCCCATTCAGGAGCCATATATGGGTTCAAGTTTCATCCTTTTTAAATTTTAATTTTTTTTTATAACTGCACCAGCAGTATATAGAAGTTCCTGGGGTAGGGACTGAATCTAAGCCACAGCTATGAACTATGCTACAGCTGTGGCAATGCCAGATCCTGACTGCAGTGACCTGAGTGGCTGCAGTCAGATTCTGAACACACTGCATCACAGTGGGAACTCCAAATTTCATCCTTTAAGTAATGAATGGCTTGGATAGTCAGCTGGGCTGAAGGAGGGGAGGGGCCCAGAGACCAACATCAGTGACAACAATGGAGTGGTGGAAGGGACACTGGCTCTGCAATAAGAATCTGCTCTAGGGTTAGTTCCTTTCCTCCTGGTGTCAGTTTTTCATTTGAAAATGGGAGTAATTCTGCCCTGCTTAACTCTCAAGATTGTTATGAAGATCAAATGAAATGGTATAAAGTGTTTGCTAGCTTTCAGGTGCTAAAAGAATGCTGGAAGTTTTTATATCCAACCACGAGGATAAGGAGAAATAAGAGAACGCTTCGCCAACAGAAATGTACTCTTTGCATCTGTTTCCACTGCATTGATTGTGTTTCATTTTCCTATGTATTCCGAACATAAGCAATTGAAAGGACCCTTTCCTAAGGAGTCAGGAGGCCAGCTTGGGCATCTATGAGCTGTGATTAGATAGAGGCCCTGGGAAATTACCTTATGCAGGGGTTTATTTGGATGAGACCTCTGAATCATCACTGTCCGTGCGAGCTCTATCCAGTCATGTAGTACCGCGTGGTCCGTCAGAGGTTGATGTAATTGTATTTCTGGGAATTATTCTACACAAATGACCTCATAAGCCATTGCCTCTAATTAGTTGCTTGAAGTCAATAACAGAAACATTTTGTAACACTCAACCATTCTTGGGAATAAAATATAGGTGTCTCAAAAGGAATCTTGGCCCTTTTCATGGCACTACCCATTCCATGAGCTCTGTAGAATCAACCTAATGATTACATATGATAATGTGAGTAAAATCAAAGGATCTATTGATGTTTTCCACTGACTTTGCTATGTGATAGCCATTTTTAAAGTTGAGCCAATGTTAATAGACCATATATTATGTACTGGGAACATTCTTTAGCACTGGGGAGAGAGAGATGTCTAAGACACATTTTATTCACTCGGTTCAGTCTCATTTCACCCTTGGTCAACTATAATAAGAAATAGGAGACCAAAAGCATACAAGGAGTACCTTGTGATGTGTATGTGTGTGTGTGTGTGGGGGGGTATACTGGCAGGCAACAGAGCTCTTAAGAAAATGTACATCATTTGAAGGGACCCTAGAATGGGTCTCTTGTTCATGACTGCATCTTTACTAGATGTGGTCTTCTTATAATGTTACAAATAACTTGATTTGCTATTGCATATTTCCTTAAGAGTATGTATTGCTGTAGACACAGACCATTTTATGGAACTTTATAAATCTCTATCAAATCGTAGGCTAAAGTCTTTTCTGCTTTTTGTATTCTGAAGTACCAGTTTCTAATTTAGAATCCATAAATGCTTTTGATTCTTTTTCAGAGCTGTTTTAAGACCATCAAGTATCTTATTTTAAGCAACAAGCAGCTCTTTCTAAATAGTCACAGTTACAATATTGGACATGTCTTTACCATTGCTCAGAAGGGGTTTTTGGGATTGTGGGTGTATATGTCAGGGTATGTTGTCTGTCAGTTGGCTGTGCTTTTGTCCTTCCTCTACATGCTTACTTCTTGGTATAATTCTCTCAGAGGCACTTCTGTGGCAGCTGTCTCAGCCATGGTACTCCTGGCACAGGCTTATGTCTTTGAAATTCAGACATCTGAAAGCAAGAAAGTTCTTATGATGCTCAACCAAATAGCTTAGGAATTCTCTTCTGTACTCGTCCAAAAATTTTGAACCTTTTTTTTTTGACAGCCTCCTCAAATGTCAGGGAACATCACTGCTTTTCTTAATGCTTTGAACCTTACAATGTATTTAAAAAAAATAGCTTAAGATGTGAGTTCTTCAATACTTGATGTATTATTCAGAACAAACTCATTTGAAGGTGCATCTCTTCCTGTCAGGGCCACTTTTTCATGTCGCCTTTGTTTGGGTTCACTCAAGGTCTGAGTCTTAGTCTAGAATTCATGGTGATGTGCTCATCCTTTTGGAAAAAGTGCCTTTTAAAACTGCAAAAAAGCAGAAAACTTGCCCTCTTTTTTTTTTTTTTGGTAGCTTGCATTTAAAGAACCTAGTAAATTGAGCCTTCTTGAAAGTGTCATTTGATCTGAAAACTGTCTGAACCTGATCACAAACCTTGTACACTCTGCATCATTGAACCATCTCCACAAGTCAGGGCAAAGGGATCCTCAGGATCCTCCAGCATCTTCCCTGAAGAGTAGTACTCATATCTCCAAATATTTCATGGGACTCATTTCCAGAAATTACTTCTACTCTGTAGAAATTATACTCAGTAGCAGTCTGGAATTTGGAATACTCTTTAATTCTCTCTTATGCAAATTTGGCTAGTATCTTTGCTCAGGTTTCTATAACAATATACCATGGACTGGGTGGCTCAAATATCAGATATTTATTTATCTCTCACTGTTCTGAAGGCTGGAAGTCCAAGAGCAAGGTGTGAGCAGATCCAGTGTTTTGTGAGAAACACATTCATGTTGCAGAGAACTGCCTTCTTGTTGTGTCTTAACATGGCCTTTCCTCGGTGTGAACTTGTGGAGAAAGAGAGAGAGCCCTTGTGTCTCGTGCTCTATTTATAAGTGCATTAATCCCTTGATGAGGGTCCCACCCTCGTTACCAAAGCTAATCCTAATCCCTAATCATTTTTCAAAGGTCCCACCTCCTAATGCCATTGTGCTGGGGATTAGGGCTTTCACATATGAATTTGAGAGGCTGAGGCATAGTCAGTCCATACCAACTAGCAACTAAAATGAAACAAAACTGAACAAAATGGAGTGAGCATGTGCAAAGTTTCCTGAAAAAGTTGAATTGGACATAGTAGAAGAATGGAGATTCTTCCTGATGTCAGCACTGAAGTGTTATGGAGTCAGACTCAAGCAACCTTCAAAATGTGTTTTGTTGTGGTTAGGGCTGGAGACAAGGTTTTCAACCTCGGCTGTAACTTTGCAGAATGATGTGTCCAGAGCACTACAATAACCAAAAAACAAACCACAACAAACAAAAACCCAAAACAAACAAAATCCCTACATATGGGCCCCTTACCTGAGAGGAGCACAACCTAAGAGTCGTGTTGGCAAATCTTAAGACAGCAGCATAACATCAGCAAGCATACTTGTCTGCAAGAGGTGACTGCATAGGAACAGTCACCCAGATCGTGACACTTGGTGAAGCCCCTCCAAACTGACTTCCTGTGTGATAAAGAAAAACAGGTGGAGGCTGGTTCTTTTCCCTTCAAGGATGTGCTTTCCACCCACTCAGAGCTCTGCTTCCTCACAATAACATGTATTCAAGACTGACTCTTTGCACCTCATTAAGCTCATCCTCCTGTCTTCCAAGCAGGAGTTTATGAAAACTGTGGTAACCGCCTGAAATTTTGGCACAGTCCACTGAATAAGCAAATGCAAGTTTTTAAAAAATATTCATTGCAGTACCTTATGAGAAAACTTTTGACTTTATTCATAAGGTTTTAGTGGCATAACTTGGCAGTACTGGAGTTTAGTTCTTCCCACATTGTTCGTGTGTGTGTATGTGACAGAAAGAAAGAGAGAGAGACAGAGGGAGCAAGAGAGAGACAGGCAGACCTGAAGCCTATGAGTTGTAGGAACATAGCATGGTTTGCCTTGCTAATGCATGCCTTTATAGTAGAATTTTACTGAAGGAGGAAGAAGGGTAATATGGAAAGAATTCTAACCTTGGTTTTGTCCCTTCCTACTTTGTGAATTTAGATAAATTGCCCAGGTACTCTAATCTGGAATTCAGTTTCCTCATCCATAAAAAGCAGCTTGGATCAGATGGCATCTCATCTTCCTTCCCAACCCCAAACTCTAGCGAACTGTGCTCTCCATTAATATCACAGCCTTATAGAACAAACATGAGTTTGGAAATCGAAGTAACTTGGGTTTTAATCTCTGCTCTATTCCTTAATTGCTGTGTAGTCCTGGGGAAACTTCACCTTTCTAATGGTCCAATTCTTCATCTTTAAAATTGGAATTCTAGCATCCTTTCAGCTTGAGATATCTAAAAATATGTCAGGTAGGAAGCATGGTACCCAGCACAGAGTTGGCATTCGGTATTGGTGGTTATGATTATTGGTTTTGTGAAAGATAACTGTTCTTTCAATTTGGCTATGAGAATCAGGTCGAGCTGGGCTTAAAACATGTGGTTGAATAAAGGGGTGATTGTTAATCCTGGTAGCCAAATGCTGTTGGTGACTTTGGTTTGTGATGGCTCCAGTGTTTGTTGGAAATTTGGGATTGGAGACCCCTGTGTGTTTTGTTTTGTTCTTGGTTCCTTAAGAAGGTGTGTCAGACAGAGCCCTTCTGTCTATCTGCTCTCCTGTTCCCTAGTTATCACAAAGATAAACTCAAGAATTATATGAGAGCAATCAATCCCAGAAGCCACATAAATCTTATTTATTTACCACTTTGTGTAACCCCACTTCTCAAAACACCTCAGCTTCAAATGTTGGATACCTTATTGTTGTTCGATGATTTTACTCCATTATTAATAAATATTAGTTTTCATTTGTTGGGCTCTAACTCTGCCAGACCTGGTGATTTTGTAGAATGTACATATGCCACTTCTGCTTCCAGCTTCACAAAGTCCTCAGGTACTTTTGTTACTGTTTCTCACATGAAGAAACCAAGCCTTGAAAAGGTTGATTTGTTTCGCAAATGTTATTCAGCTTTGAAGTAGGAAGAAATCCATGACTGTTTCTAAAATTTGGGTTGTTCCTACTAAGATTTACTATATCACAAAGAATCAACCATTCAAAAATTTTCATGTTTTTTATGCTTAAATCATAAATTAAATTGAACTAAAGACAGTTTTTTTCAATATCTTGAGAGTTTCTCAACAAACTCTGTGGTATCTAAAGACATGCTGAATATATTGTCTCCAAAATAGCTTAAATATTGCTGAATGGAAAGTTTTGCCAAATCAACTCATTGTGGAGATGAAAGGGCAAGATTTTAAGTATCATAAGTAAATCAGAGGCTGAATATGGATTCCAGCTTTGGACTCTGAATTTCCCATCTGTTTCTTTTCTTTTCTTTCTTTTTTTTTTTTTTTTTAGTGCTGCTCCTGCAGCATATGGAGGTTCCCAGGCTAGGGGTCTAATCGGAGCTGTTGCTGCCAGCCTACGCCAGAGCCACAGCAATGCCAGATCCAGGCTGTGTCTGCAACCTACACCACAGCTCATGGGAACGTCTGATCATTAACCCACTGAGCGATGCCAGGGATCGAACCCGCAACCTCATGGTTCCTAGTAGGATTCGTTTCTGCTGTGCCACGATGGGAACTCCCCCATCTGTTTCTTAATCCCCAAGCTACCCAAGTCCTAATTTTATGTGGAATCTGAATCTATATTTGGAATAAACATAAGAAAGAAAAAAAAACAGATTTTAATGATGTCAGAGAGTAGGACCTTAAATTTTTTTTAACCTCAAAATGCTTTTAATCAATTTTATACCTTCTTTGCCTAAAAATATGGGTATTTTCCATATTCAATTCATCACTATATGTCATGTATTTTTAATGGTAATCATATTCTTTATGGCTCTTCACAAATCTTAAAAAGCCTTGCTTGAACAGTGAAGAGTTAATGAGCTGAAGTTTATGAGTACCATTTGAGCTGAGCATCCACATAGTAACTATGACTATGACTGAATGTGTTCAGGAAGAGGAAGATGGCAGATAGGGCCTTGGCCCATGTCAATTAACAGAAGAGAATGATCGACACCAATCCTGGTAAGTAGTAGTAACAATAACCAATCCAAAGCATCATAAAACTCCAGTGAACTGTAAAATATGGACTACTCCTTTTTGAGATATTTCTAGAATTTTTATTAGATTGAACATGTGTTTTGAAAACAGGATTCTGCCCTTCCTTATACTATATTTCACTAGCTAAAGCCCAGTGGTTTATGAATCATTAACTGAGAGAACATACATCGAACAGGGTGTAACAATCTGGTTTCTATAGCAGTAATGTAGCCCAACAACCAAACCCTAAATATCACTGGCCAGAAATAACAATGATTTATTTCTGGGTCATTGCTCTCTTGGTCAGCTAATGTGGGTCTGTCTCAGGTGTGGGCTGAGTTCAAGTCTGCCCCAAAGGTCTTTTGTTCTGAGATCAGTGGCTACCTGAGGCTTGCTCTTCTCATGGAGGATGCCATAAATTCAAACGGACAAACAGAAACATGTGATGCTTGTAGCTGGGAATTGACATAGTTTTACTTCCAGTCACGTTCTATCAGTGAAAGCAAGTCACATGGCCAAGCCCAACTGCACTGACGCAGTGAAGTATTTGCTGTGGTTCATCCAATAGTGAACCATGATAAGGATATGGAGGCATGAAAAGTTGAGCAAATAATACTGTCCAGCACATGTAGTAACTGTTGTTAAACTTGATGAAGACACAAAGAAAGTGAGGCCACAAAGTTTATAACTGCATCAAGGTTTTTCTAGTGATACTGGGACTTGGCTGCTGTTTGCTTAGTTCCCTGGAAATCCCAAGGAAAAGGGGAATAGGAACAGAAAAGAAAGAGACTGGATATTCAACAGGAAAGTTCTAGATGGTTAAGAAACTCATACTCATGTAATGCCCGCGGTCGCGAGACCCCCTCGCAACGAGCACACCAGAGTCAAAAGTCAAAGCCAAAATGGCAAGGGTCCTTTATTGCAGGTTCGAACCTGGACCCCTGCGCACTCGTTACCGGTGACGCAAAGAGGTCCCGACTGCAGCGAGTACAGGGTTTTTATGGGCACACACAAACAAGTTGGGGGCTTAGGGGAGGTTTTCAAAGGAGAGGGATGCTGATTGGCTGATATTTGAATTGGGACACCGTCTGCTATATGATTGAACTGGAATCGCGCGATCCATATTCAGCAAGCAAGCAGGTTTACAGAAGCAGATGTGGCGGTTAGTGACTGGCTATAATTGGCGCGCGCGGGACTTTTGAAAGTTGCAGACCTGGGGGGGATGGAAAATTTCCTAAATGGTAGCCTGTTATGTCTTGGCCGGTTTTATTGACCCTTTGTTGTGAAACACCATCACAAGTGATACTTAGCAAGCAAGGGATGTTACAGAAGCGAGAAGGGAGCGTTAAGTTTCAATTGCCTTAGGTTTCGTCTCTCACTTTCAGAGAGAATTGCTCCATATGCAGCTGAAAATTCGGTGTGTTCCTGGGAGGAGGTAAGGTTACAAGTCTCCTGCTTTGCTATCTTGAACCAGAACTTCTGTCATGTTCCTTTTAAAGGTTTTCATTTACTACTTTTAAATTCAGCAACTATCTCATTAAGGCATGACCTGCCTCTTCAAGTACTTGGCATAGTCTCGAAGGACAGGGAGCTTGTTGTGTATTGCTTTTACCAATTTTTAAAAAACATATCACTTAGTGAAGTGGTATTGTAATATACTGGAGATGAACGTAAGTGAATGTAAATAGTGAAATGGGTGAAAATGTGTTTTATCAGAGATCCCATTTGGTAAAAATGTGGAATAGTAGAGGGAGCAGTGATTTCTAAAGCAGAAAGAATTGGAAGGAAAGTTGAAACAGACTTTCATTTTTATGTTGATGAATGATGAAAATTATATAAATGGAACTAAATAAAATAAATGCAATCAATAGAGTATTATAATACTAGTTCTAATGCATCATATTTATTATAGAAGTGAATCAATATATGAAAATAGCTTTACTATTAAGGCTTTCAAGGATTGGTTTATACCCACAATAAACATTCCATAGAGTTGAATGTAATTGCTTTCAGGGATAATATGAATTTATAAATAATTTATTTATAAATAAATTATAGAATATTTAAGTATAGTTCATGAGTATTGATTTTTGTGGGGCACACTCTCAAAGATATTCTGAGGAATATAAGATCTTATTAAATAGATGAAAAAAATTCAAAAAGTCTACTACTTTAACTCAATATCAATCACTATATTAAAAACTGAATTGATTGAGAACACATTAAATATATTAAAGAACTGGGCATTAGTTAAATGCTGGCATACCAGGAGGAATTAAGTATCTCATTAAACTATATCCTTTTCTTATATCTTGAGCCCTCTATTATAATATTAAAGAAAAAAATTTCTATGTAGGAACAAACAACCCAAAACTTCCCATCTGCTTATCTAATCAACAAACAACAAAACAAACAAATAACTCTATGACTTTTTCTGTTTTGGTTTGAACATGGGAGCTTAAGGGATATTTAGTGAATAAATAGGTAAAGGAGGTGGTAAACATATAGTGGAGAAATAATGCATGACATTAGTGTTTCATGTAGATAATCTGTCTTAATATGGCTATGACTTTCCTACAAAGTGAGAAGAAAAAATTTTCAGGTGAATTATCAGACCTATAATTTAAACCTCATCATGTTTATGTATAACTATTTTCCTTCACACTTGGGTGGCTTTTACTTCTCTTGACTGAGGATTGTTATGGCTTCAAGTTTGAAACATAAATATTGCAGTTTTCGTGCTTTAAAATTCCATAGCTACAAGTATGTTCAGAGTGCTTTTTCATTATGGGGTAAGTTTGTTGAGAATCTTCTAAATGCTTAATCATAACTCAGGCAACTTAGGGGATTTTGGGGAAAAAAGAAAGAAAGAAATACAGATAAATCTGGATAAAGAGGAAACATGGAATTAAAAATTTTTAGGGGCCAAAAGCTTAACGAAAGGGGACATTTAATTTCAGATGATTTTGGAAAGATTCTAGAATCTTTATATTTTCAAGCAACAGGTATCTCAGTACAGAGTATTATGAACTGGCACAATCTGACAACATAGCCCTAGAATTTTAGGGTGTTTCAAGCCACCAATTCCTTTTATAAATGTGAAACATAAAGATCCTTTTTAGAGTTACAGAACTATTAGTGTCAGGGCTCTCAATTCTCAGTCCAGTGCTTCTTTCTCATCCTGCCTTTTTTTTTTTTTTCCTTCCTTCCTTCCTTCCTTCCTTCCTTCCTTCCTTCCTTGGCATAGGAATAATGTCCTTTGTCCTAGCATAACAATTTGAGATCTGACTTGAGATATCTAGTCACATTCATCAAATATTTTTGTGGGGACTTTTAGTAAATTACTTCCTATACACGTGACTTAATGCTTTGTCTGTAAAAATTGACATAATGTTTGCCTTCTAACAGTCTCTAAAATTATTGTAAAGATTAATGGGGAAATGGCTCCCCCAATACTGATTATCAGCAAAGTGAAGAGGTTGGTTGTACCAGGTGATATCAAATGTTATTTCCAGCTCTGAAAGGGACCCATAGTTACCAGGTGAGACCCCCTCTTCTCCCTTAATTATCTTTGATGATTTAAGTTTATCTTTTCAAACTCAGTGGGATTATTTCCTACTTATTGCTCTGCTTGGGGGTGGATACAACGGCTAGATACACCCCCACGCCCACCCCCAACCCCCACAGACACTTATGCATGCCTTATGAAGCAAGTCAGTCTTCCTCCATTTGAATGAAGTCTTTGATGATGGAGTGTGTTTAATTTATCTCTATAAACCAAATGCCTAACACAGTACCTGGAACTGAGTGAAATCAAAGCACATATTTGTCAAATTGATGAAAAACCTAAGATGCTCTTGGCTCCTGAGGATGCCGGCGATGATGGACTAGAACTGAGTCCTCAGTGGTCAGTGTGTGGGAGGCTCTAGATCATTTAGGTGCATTTTAAGTGTAGGACAGCCTCTCTAATACAGAATTGCTGCCATTTCTTCCCCTGGTGAAAATAGGTTCTGTTTAAAATCGCTGACCGCTGTAATCAGTTGTTTGTATCTGGAGGTTCATGTGGAACCATAATGAGAAGGGAAGTGTGATTAAAGATAGTAGAAGAAGAAAAGGTGAACTCAGGGTAAGACTTTATATGAACTGAATCTATAATCATCACTGCAATGAATGTCATGGTAATTATTTGCCATCAGAATGTTACATGTTTTTGAGATATTCTTTTTTTGTGTGTGGGCGCCATGAAAACTTATTTTTTCTAGAAAACATATTAAATAAAAGACCCGAATACTACATATTTTAGTCAGTTCTCTAATAAATGAGGAAATAAAACACTTATTTGACTTAATTGCATTTTAAGTTATTATGTTAATGATGTTTTAAAACTAAATCATTTTAAAGTTAATGCCCAGTGGAGAAAGGAATTGAAGGAATTAAAAGAGAAAATTGTGTTTTAAAAATACTGTTTTCTAGTGTTTAAATTTAAAAAAGGTGATAAAGTCAATGCATAAAATTGAAGATTTGATATAAATTATAAAGACTTGGCTCCTCATTGACTATAAAATGAATTTATTAGAGTCCTGATCAGACTGTACCACAGAGTAAGGAAAATTTTTGCAGCATCAGGTGGGAGTTGTACATGATGACCTTTAATGCCCCTTCCAACCAGATAATCTGTAAGTGGCTGAAAACCCAATGATGAGGAATGGGCTAAGGACACATCACGATGCCCTCTGTTTTAAAAATGAATGTTTTAAATGGCAATATGCTATTTGTTTTCAATGTCTCCAACTTTTATCATTAAAAATATCCTTGTTACCATTTCTCATTCAAGCTCCTAATGATAGTCTGTGACCTTTTTCTGGCAGGGGGAAAGAAAGGCAGAGTCTGTCTGAATTCTTGTTACAAAGAAGCAATGCAAATGAAAGAGGTTCCAATTCCCCAGAAGCTGCTAAATGACACCTTCCAACTATAACCCGCTGGTCTCCAGAGGGTAATTAAATTGCAGATGGGGAGTATACATGTGATTTATTTTTAGATGAGGTTGGAGAAAATAAAATACACCTGACATTTAAGTTTTTAGGTTTATAGGGGAATTATTAGTATAGTTGGTTATGACTTTAGATTTTCATTGTGTGGTAAGAGATTTCAATCAGTGACAGTGCAGTTCACTCTAATGGAATCTTAATGGCAAATTAGAGAAATGTGGTAGAAACTATCCTGGAATTGCAACAATAGTTTGCTACACTAAGCACAAATATAGATATTATGGTCCATTTATGAAGTCTTCTTAAACTGTTTTAGTTGTGTGTGCACATTCGCAAATAGCAGTAGGAAACTGATCAGGATAGAGGGAGTCATTCCAAACTTTGAAAATGGGCAGATGAGAGCCCATTATGTGAACTAGTTTCTACTACCTCTTTTTTTTTTAAGTAATTTTACTGATTTGTGTTCATGTAGAGATACTGCATACATTAAATGATCTTTCAGGAAGGTTTAAAATATTTAATATATGAACTTGGAATTTTAGCATTTTCTTCTTTTTTGACTGTAGATGGGAAAATATTTGGTTAAGATGCCAGCTTTAGCTCATCAAATATGAAACTTTCATTGCTTTTTTCTTAGATGTGTGGGAAGGTATAATGTAAATTTGGAAGCGGGTTGTTATTTTACTAAATTCATTAAATTTTTTTCTTTATAAGTTGCCTAGGGGATATGAGGAGGGGGATTAGGAAAACAGGAGTTTGCAACTTAAGCAAAGAGCTTAAGGATTGAAGCTTGCAGAACTTTTAAGTGGGTGACTGCTTTGCAAGCTACAGTCTACTAAGTCAAATATTGTCTTTGGGAAAGGGAACTGTGGTTTTCTTTCAAGCAAATCTAAAAATATTCAGATATATTTTATCTGGGATAGATTTAAAAACCAAGCATTTTTCATTTTGAGTTTAAGAATAAAAAAACTCTGCATGTGAAATTCTTTTTGTGGGAAATGAGTCAATTAGATAATTATGGGTGGAATGAGAAAGGAGAAAGGAAAATCTTAATTTGTTAGGCTTCTTTTTTGTTAATAGATAATGGGAATGAGTGAGAATTGAAATTTAATATTTAGTTACAATCAGCCAAGACAGCCCAGTTTAGCAACTTGCAGCAACACTGGCTCCTTAACCTACTGAGAGAGGCCAGGGATTGATCCTGCATCCTCATAGAGACAACATCCAGTGCCTAACCCTCTGAGCCACAGTGCGGACTCCTGAGACCTGCACATTTCTGACCTGAGCTTAAAATCAGGAGGAAAGGGTACATTAGAGAAGATGGTGGCGCTGGGACAGTCCTAATTTAATGCCAAGTGTTCCTGATAGAGGAAAATTCAAATTGTTAGAATTGTGATAGAAATGTCCAAAAATATACCAAATAAGCTATGTAAATTATGAAACATCAATTTACTTTATGGTATGGTAAAAATCACAAATTTTCCATCTAGCTAATTGAGAGATCTACCTCCATCACATTAAATTGTCTCTTCCTTCTCCTTTCCTTGTAATTATCTGCATCTGTGTCTTCCCAATTGTGAATGTCCAAATTAAGCTACTTCTGTTGTTACGTCTGCTATTGCTGCTCTAGCTCCTAAAAGAAATCCAGCACTTCCTCTGTGACTAGTGTGAACTAATGACATGAATTAAGGTCTTTGATGCTCACAAAAACCTGTGAAGTCAGTAGTTTCATTAATCTTCTTTCATATGTGTGGAGACAAAGGCTTAGAAGGACTTGAGACAAGCAGTTCAATTGCTTACCCCATGTTTACCCCACATCTTAATTGCTATTCTATGTCTTTTTTTTTTTAATAAATTTTTATTGGAGTGTAAGTGACTTACAATGTTGTGTTCATTTCATGTGTATAGCAAAGTGAAATAACCATACCTATACATATGTATCCATTCTTTTTTAGATTCTTTCCCCATATAGGCTATCACAGAGTACTGAATAGATTTCCCCAATATATATAGTAGGTCCTTGTTATTGGTCGATTTTGTATATAGTAGTGTGTACATGCCAGTCCCAACCCCTCAGTCCATCCCTCCCCTCAGTGTTTCTTCTCATGGTAACCCTAAGTTTGGTTTCAAATACTTTGAGTCTGTTTCCATTTTGTGAATAAGTTCTCTTATATCATTTTTTTGTTGGATTCCAAGTATTAGTGATCTAATGTGATATCTGTCTTTCTCTGTTTTACTTCCCTTAGTATGATAATCTCTACTGTAATGTCTCGAATGTTAAGGATCCATTTGCCTCGAGGGTTTTAGAGGATTGGAAGCCCTTCTCTCAGAGTTCCCATGTGGTGTAGTGGGTTAAGAATCTGACTGCAATGGCTTGGGTGTCTGTAAAGGTGTGGGTTTGATGCCTGGCCCAGCACAGTGGGTTAAAGGATCTGATGTTGCCACAGCTGCAGTGTAAGTTGCAGCTGTGTCTTGGATTCAGTCCCTGGTCTGGGAACTTCCATATGCTACAGATGAAGACAAACAAACAAACAAACAAAAAACAGAAACAAAACTCTCCTGTCTCACCAGTGCTGTCACAGCTCAGTCAGGAACTTCTTTTACAAGGTGTCATTTGTCCATTTTTAATACATACATCCTCTTAGATCTGAGCTCCAATCCTGGCTATCATCAGCAGAGTCAAATTTTATCTGTGCTCTCCTTGTTCCAGGATGAGCTCACAAATGTGTGTAGGCTAGTACTTATTATATTTTTCTACTTAAAAAATTTGAGATATAATTGACATATAACATTATTACAATTTCAGGTGTATAATACAATGATTTGCCTTTGTTTAATTATTAAACAACTATTTTCATACCTACTATTAGGTCCCAATTTTGGGGACACAAAAATGGGTGATACCCATCCCTTGCCATAAAGAGAGGGAGGTGAGGGGACAGACCTATAAATCATTAACAGAAGTTATTGTCATTGTTCAACCTCTTGTCTTCAAGGAGGATTTTGTTTGCATGACATTCAGGCTGCCTGTATTTTCCAGGTATTCTGCTTTAAGTTGCTTATGTTTTCCTAGCTTGACTTTATTTTTCACCTATGGCTCTAGTGTTGAATCAAGATTCACTTAATTATTAAATATACGAGGACTACTGAGTTTTAGGAACCTGAAAAATAATATTCCTTTTCCCCCATCTGTGTTCGGAACCAATTAGTATGGACATGGGGGCTGGGTATTGATAGCAGGAGACAAAATAATGTTTAATAATAACTATATGTTATATGGAGATTATGGCCAAGGTCAACCAAATGAGTTTGCTAAAATGCCCATGCAACACACATCCATAGGAAAGTAGGGCTGAACATGGCTGGTCTAGTCTCACTCACCTACCCATGAGAGCTGAGTGGTGAGGAGTGGTAGAGGGAGGCCAGGAGGTGTTACACACTTGTGTGTGGGAGGGCCTGCATGGACACATAAGGAACAAAGGAGCACATAAGAGACAAAGGTTCCCCGCAGAACTTTAGACTAGATTGAAAGATATGATTGAGAGATCTCAGTCAAATAAAAAGCTGCATACAGAAAGATGTGGAGAATAGGGTTTTTTACCCTCTCTTTTCCTTTCAGCTTTATTGAAGTGTAATTGATAAAACTGTAAGATACTTAAAATGTACAATGTAATGATTTTATATTCATATAATTATGATAGGATCCCCCCATTGAGTTAATTAACACATACACCACAACACATACACCACCTTGTTTATTTATTTATTTACTTATTTATTTAGTAAGATCATTTAGGGAGCTCCCATTGTGGCTCAGTAGAAATGAACCCGACTAGTATCCATGAGAACATGGGTTCGATACCTGGACTTGTTTAGTGAGTTAAGGATCTAGCGTTGTCCTGAGTTATGGTGTGGGTCGCAGATGTGGCTTGGATCAGGTATTGCTGTGGCTGTGGCATAGGCCAGCAGCTGCAGTTCCAATTTGACCGCTAGCCCAGGAACTTCCATATGTCACAGGTGCAGCCCTAAAAAGCGGGGGGAAAAAAGAACATTTAGTTTCTACTCTTAGCAAATTTCCACTATACAGTACACTGTTATCAACTATAGTCACCATGTTATACATTAGCTCCTCAGACCTTATTCATCTTACAGCTGAAGGTTTGTACCTTTTTACTAACTTCTCACCCCTGCCCAATCCCCTGGCCACTTCTTTGCTACTCTCTGTTTCTATGAGTTCTTTTTTTTTTTTTTATTCCACTTTTGTGATATGATGTGGCATTTGTCTTTCTCTCTTTGGCTTATTTCATTTTAACATAATGACCTTTGGGTTCATTCATGTTGTTGAAAATGACAAGATTTAATTCTTTTTAGAGGCTGAATAATATTCCATTATATATGTATACCATATTTTCTTTATACATTCACTGTGGATGGACCCTTGGGTTGTTTTCATGTCTTGGCAATTGTGAGTAATGCTGCAATGAATATAAGAGTGCAAATATTTTTTCAAGATAATGGTTTTGTTTCCTTTGGATAACCAGAGGTATGATTGCTAGATCATTTGGTAGTTGGTAATTTCTTGAGGAACCTCCATACAGCTTGCCTTCTAGGAAGTTTAGTTTTATAGTGCAAGTCTGAGTGTTGTAGCGTGTGTCAGAGGTAGATTCCCAGAGGAGGTGACACTAGCTGGCTCTTGAGGAAGGAGTAGGAGGTTGCCAGGGAAACGGCACTGAGGCCAGTGCAAGCATGTTCCAGCAGATTATCACCAATACAGGTTCTGAGGCTTGATGTGCTTGGAGAATCACAACTGTTTTGATATTTTCAGTGTGTAAACTGTCAAAGGTGAGATAATATGTCAGAATAGAAGGCTGGATTGTGGATAAAATTAGTTGACTTCCTGCTTCTGTATTTGGGACTTTCAATTTGCTCTCTGAAGCTCTGCCCACAGGCTCAACATTGTACTGCCTAGTGATAGAATCTCCGGGCACCTTTACTTTTAAGTATCAGTGGGCTTCTTTCTCTCTTCATTCATTTTAGCTTCACAATCCTGGAGATTTCTTGTATCCTCACCTTGTACTTCCCTGAAAGTCAGGTGATATTCTAAAAAAAGGGGGTGGGGAGAGTGTTGGAAATAGGAAGGAATTCCTAGGTTAGGAATGTTAGCTTTTTCCAGTTTAAGCTGTTTTTATACGTATATGATAGGCTAGAAAATTCCAGTGTTTAGACCATCAGTGGTAATCACAGACCCTGGGTCCAGATGGCTAGCTGTTTACCACCCATCTGCATTGATAAGTCTGCCACCTAGGTGGGCGCTAACCCCACAGCCTTTCAGATTCCAAGCCAGGCTAACTTCTGAGAGTAGGATGACATCTTTCTTCAGTGTTCTCATGGAATATTATCCTCCTCTTGAAGGGGTTTATCCATCATGGAGCCTATCAGATGGTTTGGCATGCTTGGTGTTTCAGATTTATGTGAACTGAAAGCATTGAAAGGTTTAGAGTACAGATTCACATATCTTAGTTTTCTTTGGCAGATTAAAACCCTATGCCTGAGTAGCTGAAAGTTGTATTTACCTCCTTTATTTAATATGCAGCCCTTTTCATTAGAAATTATTCTTCTGGATAGTCCCTTGTATTTATGTAGTGTGTAACAGTTTACAAAATGCTTTCCCATACATCATTTATTTTGACAAGAAATCTATGAGACAGGGCAATATTAATTTCTCCTTTCTGCAGAAGTGGAAACTGAGGCTTAGAGATATTGTGACTGTTAGACTGGTGCTCTCCCATTGAAATGTAATGCAAACCACATACGTAATTGTAAATATTCTAGTCGCCACAGTAAACAAAGTAAAAAGAAGCAGGTAAGGTTGATAGAATTACAGTTTCCTTGGTCCTCATCTTGCTGTAGCAAAGCATTGGAATAGTGGACATTTGACAAATTTATTAAAGCACAAGTACATTTTCAGAGAGAGAAAGAGATAGAAAGAGGGCGCCTGCTCCTGGGTGAAAAAAGAGAGAGGTGACTCACTTTACAATTGTTTTTAAACCCAATACTGCTGACCTTATTTAAATGGGGAACAGGTTATGCAGAAGCTGGGTGAGGAATGACTGACATTCCTTCCCTAGTAGGGAGTGAGCATCACAATGAGACATGGCCGGAGGCTTTTGGGTTTAATCTCTTTGAAAGGGACTTGAAGCCTGTAACAAGATTAATTTTAGTAATATATATCATCTAACCTAATATGTCAAAATGTTATTTCTGCGTGTAATTAATTTAAAAATTATTAATGAGATATTTAATATTCTTTTTTTTTCCCGCTAATCCTTCAAAATCCACTGTATAATTTGCAACTCGGACTACCCACATTTCAGGTTTTTAATAGCCATTTGTGGTTAGCAGCTACCATATTGGACAGTATGGACCTAAAACTGCATTGCTGCATTTTCTGCTGTGTATGATATTGACCCACTATTAGTTTGGGTGATGGAGTGTGGTTGTACTCTCAAGAGTTGTAAAAAATCTAAACAACTTCATATACATACTGTCTTATTTTCTGTCAGAACAACATCATACATCTTTGCAACACTTGATTATTCCCACAGATGTGGTCTTTGATCCCTGGGGGTGCCTTTGTTATATCCACCGGCACGAGAAACAGATGTTCAGAGACGTTCAGGACTCAAAAAAGGTGTTACTTTATGGGCCAAAGCTTTAACCTGCGCAGGGGTGAACTCTCGGTGTGTCCCGAGACACATCACCCACAGGAGCTACAGATGAGAGTGGCGCCTAACGCTTACAGCTAAGCCCTTTTATAGAGGCAAGCAAGCAAGCAGTTAACGGAAGCAGATGTAGCAGATAGTGATTGGCTATTATCTGCGCCTGCCGGACTTTTGAATGTTGCAGGTTAGCAATTGGCTATTATTGGCGCGCGCGGGACTTTTGAATGTTGCAGACCTGGGGGGATGGAAAATTTCCTAAATGGTAGTCTGCCATGTCTTGGCCGGTTTTACCGACACTTTGTTGCGAAACACTGTCACCACCACAGTGTTTCGCAACAAAGTCCGCGCAGCCGCACAAGACTTGCCCAACTCTTGAGTCTCTCTCTCTCCCGGCTAACGTCCCAACTCCCTTCTTCTCCCATGCACAGATTCTTTGTTATTATTATTCCTGGTTCCAACACCTTCCCTAATGGAGGGACTGAGCACAAACCCACAAATAATGAACAAGGGGCTCTGAGCAACATTCTTTAAGCAGCCAGTGAGTAATGAATAAGATCAGCTTTATATTTTAGGAATGAGGGGGCAGAGTCAGTAATTTCAGTTTTGTGTGAAAATGCTTATACAAATTCTTTTGCATAAGGAAAACTTTCTAAATGAAATTGAGTTTATAGCAAATCTTTCTCTAGTATCTTTCTTTGCTTTGGCCCTATTTTCAGTCTCTGTGTAGGCCAAAATTTCATTCCTATCGATTGTTTAGTGTGGGTGGGATAGGTGGGTGGACATTTTTATTGACTAAATGAAAGATAGGCTTTCAAGAGATTCATCATCTGTTTTCCTGAAATAGCAACTCTGCATTTTCCAGGTAGCTAAGAGGAAAAATCTCAGCCTCTCCAGACAGCTGTTGCACGATTTTATTTCCACAATGATTAAAAGTCTAAAAATCTCCCCTCCATAATGGCAGAGAGCACATATATATGTACACTTGATACTAGGAGCCTCCACATTTTCCCATTGAAAAAGCAAAGTCAAAACCAAAATAAACTCCAAATAATTTTGTTGAAAAAAATTTCCAGAGAGAGAGAATATTTGGAAGGTCCAGATAAAATAAGAGCCTGTTGTTGTTTTCCAGTCCTTTCAGACTAAGGTCTGAACTCTACTGTCTCTAAGCATTTAGACAAAGCGAGTCCTTTGTGCTTTCACCAACTATGGTCATCTGCTGAAACTGACCCATCAAGACACGTTTTTAATCTTTCTCCAGTCTTCTCTAATTTCCCTAATTGGAATTAACAGTTTCTTTTCCTTGTTCCCATGACGCTTTGTCATTGTGTTATAAAAAATAGTTGTGTTATCCTCTAAATTCTGTTAGCTTGAGCCAAATGGGTTTGCTGTTTTTTTAGAGATTAAAAAAGTTCACTTTCCTATGCTTCAGTCTACTGTAATTAACTTATGGAATTCTGAATACACACACACTCATGTACATCTATGAGGTGGAATCTGTCTCTAATTCCTGAATCTCCCATAGCATCTTGGCCACAGTAGCTCTTCAATAAGGGTTTGTTGAACTGAACTGAATGAAATAAAAATGCAATGTATGTTGTGGAAATAGAATCTTATAAATCAACTCTCCTCCTTGGGTAACTCACAGATTGCCTGTGCGTTGTAGATTTTGAATTTCAAAGAAGTGGAGAGACTTCAACCTGGTGCTCTGATATGTTAATTTAAGTAGAGGTGTCAAGGGAATTTGAACTAATCAAATTCCAGATTTTAGATGCTATTGCAATGAGTGGTGTGTGTGTGTGTGCGCGCATGCACCAGCTCACGTGCATGTAGTATTTTATTTTGTTTTTCTCAGCAGGTATAATTTGGGGTGAAATATTTAATAAACTGATAGTAAGACAAAGTCTTCCTGGTGTCAAAACAATTGTTCTGATTGGTCTGGCATACTAAACCAACAATGAAGAGTATTTTTCTTTATTTGCTTATGTGTAATAAGGACACATGGGGAAACCGTATATAATCTTTATACTTTATTTTTATATTGAGATTTGATAAAATTATGATTAAAAGCAGGCAGTTTCAAAATTGATAAACTGTTCTTTGAGCTTGTGAATTTTTTGGTGTAGACCTGTTCAGTAAATGCAACTGGATGTGACATTGATATTTTGGCTACATATTTGTGCCAAGGTCAGTTGCATCAGGTGTTCAGATGGAAGGAGCATCTTATGGATTTGGTGTATCTGACAAGGGCTTTTTGCTATGAAGCAGTCTGGTCAGTTTGAAATTCAAGGTCTCTGGATTCTCAGTTAGACTTAGGTCTCAAACTATGGCTAAGCAGAGTATAAGCCAAATTGTGTAAGATTAAGTTCAGACTTTGTCTTGGGCAGCTATGCATCACTTCATGTGGCCATGGAAAGACTATTGCATTAAACAGCAAGAATGGACTCTGGATGTGCTGCCTAAATTTTCTTTTAGAAATGAAGTATTTATTCCCCAGTGCTGGAAGTGTTATCAGTAGATACCTCTCAGCTCTTTTTGGGAAATGCCTTGGCAGAGAAGATCTACCTTGCTCAAGCTCATGTCCCTTCCTGGAGAAGCCTGCATCCAGTGAATGACAGTGCAGGGGCCTAAGGGCCCTGCCTTCTCAGTCCAACTCAGGAGGGGTTATTCCAGCTTCACAGTTCCCAAGGATCAGCTAAATTGACTTTGGCTTTGTTGAAAGCAACTTCTACCTTCACCCAGTCTTACTTTCTTCTCTCTTCTTCCCTTACACAAGTATTGATCCCAATAATTTTCCCAGTAAATTTCTTATCTTATTTCTGTCTCAGAATCTATTTTCAAAGAGTGCAATTTATGACAATAAATTAGAAGAGAGGAGAGCTGTTCTGAACTAATAGAGACTTGAACAAGACTTGAGGCTGAAAGAAGTTTGCAAATTATCAAGTTCTTCTGTACCATTGATGAAGAGGCCCAGATACCTTCAGTCAGTTGCCTACATTTGCCAACCCAGAGCAGGGACTTGACTTCATGGGGCCTTATTATTTTGACTGCAGAGTAGATTAGAGGTTCTGCTTGTCCATTGTGTTTCTGCTTTGATTGTTCCATTGTGAGGCTACCAAATATCTGAACTATAATTACTGCAGCAAATCAGTTCAAGTACCCAGATCCAGAGAATTCTCCAGAGGTAATGTCCAAGTTTGGGTATGAGGATGTCCTGAATTATTCTGAGTTGGGCAGGGGTAGTTTTAGTTTGCCTTGAATTTTGGAGTTTATTACAAAAGACTTGAGATCCCAGTCATTTAGTGTTTTGGGGAGGACTTTCTAAAGAGCATCAGAATCGTACTTAAGCCATTTCATGCAGGCTGGAGTCCTTTGGATCCATCACTAGAAAGTTTCAATTCCCTGGACTTGCTTTTATGTCCTGTTTTTTTTTCCAAGATAGTATACACCTGACTGGATTATTAAAGGATTTTTATATCCTGTGCACTTGAATGACCTCCACATTGTGTAGAGCAAGGGTTTAAAACTATATATGGTTAAATGCACCTTTCATATTCAACCTTCCATTTTGTGGTCTCTCTTTCCTTTTTTCTCTGTTTTTAACTTGAGTCTATTATAATTGTCTTGGATGTCTATTATTAGTTGTTGCTTTAAAAATGGGTCCACCTGTTCTGAATGAGCTAGCATTCTTGTTATGAGATATTTAAGAGAATATTCAAATTTATTTTAAATAGACCTGATTTACCATTGCCACTGGAGTTTGGTCAGGCTAGTAAGAAGGAACTGAGAACACTGGGTCCTGAAAGCTGAGGACATGGGACCTGGAAGAACTTGGAGAAACATGGTATCTTCTTTACATTTTTAGACGTTATCTTTAGAAAGAGCAAATGTGTTTTTTTCTGTTCCTCAAGATAATCAGAATAGGGTTAATGGAAATAGAAGTTAGAGGGAGGCAATATTAGAAAAATAATTACAGTGAGTATTGTTTCAAATTAAAATGGTCTGTCTTTCCAGCTCATGAAATCATTCTGATTAAAGTATTCAAGGATAATTGAGGTATGCAGTTGAGATACTTTCCCTTAGGTAGAGAATCCAAGGGAAAGATGGGGTAGATTGCAGTGTTGGTACTCCCCAGTGATTATCCCTTCTGGTATTTACGCTCTGTGCAATCATCTTGCTCGTTGACATTGAGCCTGGCTATGTGACTTGCTCTGGCCAATAATTCATTAGCAAGCATGACCCATGTGGAGGCTTGATGAGTGCTTGTATATTGGAGCCTGACATCTGGGAACTCTCCATCTTGGAAAGAAGGTGTTGTGCTAAAAAAAAAAAGCTTGGGCTTGACTAACTCAATGATGACAGGCTATTGGAGGGAGGCTGAACTCCCAGTTGCATAAGCCTCATGAGTGATCACAGCCATACCACAGAGTGCAGAAGAACTGCCCAAGCGAGCTCAGAATCAGCAGCAATAACACATTGTTGTTACAAGCTACTCCATTTTGGGGTGGTTTGTTATGCAGTTAGTATGTAATGGAAATACTGGATGATGCCATCTCTGGGATCCTCCCCAATTCTTTTATTCTCCAATTAACTGTAAATAGTGGGGGAAGACACTGAATAGATGAAAAAACATATGGTTTCAAGCCACCCACTGAGATAATCCTTTCACCTTGGGGAAATGCACATTTAAGCGATTTCAAGACAGTTGGACAAGCATACAAATACCTCCACAAAAGGAACACTTCATCCATCCTTCCATGCTGACTAACCCTGACTGTCTGGCAAATTGTGTGGATATCTGGCTCCAATTTGAGATGAGAATGAAGATATCAAAATCTCCCTCAAATTTTCACATTTCTGAATTCTCAACTGATGTTAAATGTAATTTAATCAACATTGATTGATTCAACACACTGTTTTCTCATCTATTAAATGAGGTTTCCACCATTAGTGGGGAAAAAAGGGAAAGTTAAACAGAATATAAAGCAATGTATCCATTTAAAAGCAAATTTGACTGGATTATAAATTTGCCTTACTTTTTGGGGAAATGTTTGTCTGCTCTTCCTTTTCAAGAAATTCTTGCTAATCAAAATTTATTTTTTGCCCTTCTCACTAGAGTACAAACCATCAGTGTAAGAGGGAAACTAGATCTTATTTTTGATTTATATTGCAAGTTGGCAAATTCACAGATCAGAGCCACAGTCTGATTTTAGCTTAGTCTTTAGGAAATTTCTTATGATGCTGATACATAAAACCATGATAAAGGTGAGATCAACACATTGTAATTTCTTTCTATAATGTACCTTCGTTTAATTTACTTCTGGGCTATAGTGAGAAGATTATTTTTGTTGTCATTTATTTACTTAAAGTGGGTGATTAGTACTTTTTCTAGCTTGGTTAGTCTGTGTTCTGGGGTTCTTCAAAAATTCTGCTATGAACTGGCTTAAAAATACAGATATGAGTTGTGCCTGTATTCACTTAACCCACTGCTGACATCCTGAGTTCAGCCCTACTGAAAGGACAGTGTCTGTTGGTTCCTAACTCAGCTGGACCCAGAGCCCTAATTTCACCTCAAGAGTAGAGCTCCAGGCGTCTCAAAGGAAGCAAGGTGAGTGGCCAAAGATGTCTCAGACATATTCATCACTTCTCCTGGGCAAGTGTTGTGCTAAAAAAATTCATAGGCTCTGTTTCAAATTTGAATGGTGCTCCATCAGGTAAACTAAAGCACATTATAGCACATTTCAAGGGGAAGTGTGAAGAGCAAATTGTTTTTTTTTT
>PVHT021183608.1:13807208-13828108 GCA_004024745.2 Catagonus wagneri | reverse complement strand
GTCTCTGTGATGCAGTTACTTTCCAGTCTGTGGGGCTTCCCACCCGGGAGGTATGGGGTTGCTTCTATCGCGTAATTGCCCCTCCTACCTCTTGATGTGGTCTCCTCTTTGTCTTCTGGAGTAGAATATCTTTTTTGGAAGTTTACAGTCCAGTTGGTTGAAGGCTGCTCGGCATTTGTTTGTAGTTTTGCTGTTTTTCGGGAGAGAAGTTGAGCTCCAGTCCTTCTATTCCACCATCTTCTATTGCCATGTAACTTATCAAGAGCAAATTGTTGAAATGAGACATGAGGAGGCTTGCTCCTTTCCTCACATGGTAGTGAAGGACAGTGGTGACATTGTCCCATGGCATCAAGAGACTCTGAGGGATCACTAGCAGAGGACGGGGGAGGAGGTGTAGTCCAAGCTAGGATTCTAGCAGCTGAAGATGTACAGGACTGATTGACAGGGGGAGCATGTGGAAAGGAAAGGGTCCTTGGTTAGGTACCAGTCTGCTCTAGGTGAGAAGGTTTGAGTGCAGGCCTCCCAGCCTCCCTGGTGCTTGGACTTCATTATGCTGCAGCCTGGCATTGTTTGGATGTTCTTATAGAATCATTCAGGACCTTGCAAAACTACAATTCCCATGGTACATCTATTTTTTTCATAAGCTCACCTCCTGGAGCCAAAGTGAGAACTCCGTCACCAATAACAAAATACCATGGCCCTCATTCTCTTTCCTTGAACCAGTTACCAACCAGCCAAGAAACTTTGTTTGCCATCTCATTCCTAGGGTAGAGGATGAAAAGGTATGGGACTTGGTGTTGTGTTTAGGAGGTAGGGAACTCGGAGGGTTGTTTCAAATTTGAATGGTGCTCCATCAGGTAAACTAAAGCACATTATAGCACATTTCAAGGGGAAGTGTGAAGAGCAAATTGTTGAAATGAGACATGAGGAGGCTTGCTCCTTTCCTCACATGGTAGTGAAGGACAGTGGTGACACTGTCCCATGGCATCAAGAGACTCTGAGGGATCACTAGCAGAGGACGGGGGAGGAGGTGTAGTCCATTGTCATTCATTATAAACTAGTCTAAGTTTGTACATTTCCTAAAGAAACATCTGATGGTAGATTCTTTACCATCACGTATTTTAAAAATCCAGTTGATCTATGTCTAAAAGTAAAATGTCATTTTAACCTCAGTGTTCATACTGAAGGAATACTAGTCTGAGTACTATACCAATTGTTTAAAATACAATAAAACAATTCTGAGTACTATACCAATTGTTTAAAATACAATAAAACAATGAATACTTATTGAAATTTAATTGTTTCCGGTCTCTTGTAAAACTAATTAATTTTTTTCTAATAAAGCTATGAGTAGATCCTCTTATTACCCATATTAACAGCTGAGGAAATTGAGGTGTGGAGAACTCATGGAGCAGGTCCAAGGACACTCTACTCTGGCAGAGTAAAAATGTCCATAGATTATTTGACACTCTCCCATCGAGAGGAGTCCTCTCCCAGTGAATCTGTCTGCCTTGACTAATAAAACATGACAGAAGTGATGCTTTCCCTCTGCTTGGGTCCCATCCTCAAAGATTTACAACTTCCACTCCCTGTCTCTTGAAATTCTTGCTCTTGGAGTCCTGAGAAACATGTAAAAGTCTGACAACCTTGAAGTCACCATGCTGGAGCCAAGAGGAGGGGCCACATGTAGAAAGGCTGAAGCCCTGTGAGCCCCAGTTGTCATGGCTATAACTGTTCAAGTAACCCAGGTGAAGCCCAAGCATCATGTACACAGTTGAACACTTTCTGCTGTACTGTCAGGATCCTGGATTCATGAATTCATGAGTGAAATAACTTATTATTGAACCAGGATGTTGGTGCAATTTGTTATGCAGCACAGATAAGCAGAACATTCACACAGCTATTACATGTACAGCCCAAGTGAATTTGACCCAAGTGACCTGGCTTCAGAATATCTGTGTTTAGCAAGGATTCCATTCACTGTATATGTTACCCAGAATGTTGTTCCATTTTAGTTCAAATAGCAACTCTCCCATACTTGCAACATGCACTGACTTTTCCTTTACTCTGCCTTATTTTACTCCCAAGCTTTATGACCACCTGATGTGTTGGGGACTGTGTTTAGGCCTGTTTAGCATCTTCCTCCCCCGTTTTCAGTTGAATGGACCATCCCTAGGACCATACACATGCACACAGCATGAGCTGTTCACAGCTACATTCTCAGCACCTAGAATAGTGTTTGGCATGAAGTAGATGTGAAATAGTTTTGAGTGATTGAATAAACAATAAAAATGTATCATATTAAAGCTAGTGAAATAGGACATACTTTTGCTTCAGTCTCTTGAGACATTTTGTGTAGCTTTGTGGTTGGCTCTTCAGGTAGGAGAAGAAGAAAGGTCGGAAAGAGAGGGTACTGTGAATAAAATGGATGATATATTAACCTCATAAAACAATTACCAGAGTTTAGCCCAGACTAGGAAAAGCCAGAATGGGTAATGGTAAAAAAGCAATTGTGACTGCATGTTACTGAACGGTGTTTTTTCTGGCTGTAAATCTGATAGTGAAATCTACAGTTGGGCAGAGGAACCCTATCTCATAGAAGTGAACTAATCCCTGGGGGTGGCTCCACTCTGATAGATACAACTTAGAAGAAGTTGAGTAATAACTGAATGGCCTCCAAGAGTTACATCGGCTGAAAAAAACAAATAGGTCAAAATAAATCAAGCAAGAAGGTTATTTTGTTGGTTATAGAAGAAAGGTAAGGTATCTCAACCTTTCTAGAGCCCTAGAGCAAGGGTTGACCTCTTCAGATTCTGATGAGGTATTAAGGAAAATAAATCTATGTGGTAGTTAGCTCAGTACACACAGTATGTTGAAAGTATGACACAAAATGATATCCTGAGGTTATAGCATGACAGCCAAAGAGATTTTGGAAGTGACTTAGAGGAAATGAACTGTTCAGTAGGGAGATGGTGACTAGCTGGGAGATGCTTCCAAATATAGCCTCTTTCAGTCAGGTGTTTGATGTCAGTTTTGTGTGATATTTATTAGTCATGCTGGCTTCCAGAAGAAAGAGTCAAGCCTGAGTGATGTAACAGATTTAAACACTTTAATGAATGGCTCAAAGTCTAGAAAGTGATGTCTGAGCAGTTATTAGCTTCTAAATCAATCGAGGAGGTTGAAGTTGGACCAAAACTAAGTATATGCAGATAGGGGTGCAACGGCAGGGACCTGGAAACTGCTCTCCATATGGTGTGGGTGAGTATTAAGCTCCCTTAGGAAATTTCAACAATTCTCTGTGGGCACGTAACTCATGTTTCACGATGTAAGTTTTAGAATTGTTTTCAAAAGTTGGCACATAAAACTGAAACTGTAACAGGAGTCTAAAATAAAGAGAAGAATGTATGTGTAACCAGGTCACCATGCTGTGCAGTTGGAAAATTGACAGAAATCTGTAAACCAGCTATAATGGAAAAAAAATTATAAAAAAATAAAATAAAGAGAAGAATCATTTCCTCTAAACACAAATAGCCAGTTCAGCATTTCTAAGAAAGGGGAAGTTAAGTTTGGGTCATTTGGGGAACCAAAGTCAAAAGATTATGGTTGGTTTTGAGTAATGAGTTAAGTTAATTAAAGAAAATTACAAAGTTATGAAGCATGGTTCATAGGAAGTGCCACGTATGTCTTTACTTCTGCAGTCTGGATAAGCATTGGTGAAATGTAAATGCCGATGAAGAGCCAAGATTTGGGAAGTGATTTACCACATGGCCACATTAACCATATTTATTTACTGCCATCAGAGTGTCTTAAAAATGTTGATCATCCTCCATACATTTCATTTGTTTTATTTAATATCCAAAAGACAAGGGCCAGTACAAATATTTTTAAAATGAAGATAGGAAAATCTTAACATAATTGTCATGCATGTATTTCCATAAATTTAAAAAGAAAAGCTACTGACTTGTGGTCCTTTCTATTTTACCAGGAAATAACTGGCATGTGATTAAAGTGATTTTTTTCACAACCTTATGGTCTATATTCCTTACTGATTAGTAATTGTCACTGTCCAAAAGGAAACAAAAAGACCTATTTAAAAAATTTGTATTTCTAGTATGAGAAATTATAGCTCTGTTAACTGTGAGTGTTATTTATTAATCTAGTAAATTCTATAGCTTTCGTGACTCAGTGATGATGATGGTAAACATTGTGTGCGTCTTGGTGCTAGGCATTGCTTTACTTGTATTGACTCATTTGATCCTTATGTCAGCTTTCTGCTATTTCGTAGATGAGAAAAGAGAGGAACAGAGATGTTGGGTAACTTGGCTGATGTCAAAACTAGTCAGTGGCAGAGCTGGAACTGGAATACAGGCAGTCTGACTTCCCGGTCTGCACTCATAACTATTCAGCTATGCTGCTCCTAATTCATTACCTGGAATGTGGCAGTTTTGCATTTTGCCTCCTGGTCTTTTCAACTGAACTACTATAGCAACATTGAAATAGTGTCAGTTCATCTATTAAAAAGTGAAGATGTTTTCCTTCTGTGAAGAACAACTGAATGAAAACTTTATGGCTGGTTTGGAAAGTGACTTTTAAGAAATAGATTTCTTTCGGTTAATATGAAGTTGAAGTTGTGTTTGTGTCTGCGTGAGTTTGGGTGTGGTGGGGAGGATGGCAGCTTTTCAGAAAGAATGTGTTTCAAAGTGATATTCTAGAGCATCACAGTTCAGTTCATATGTGCTCTTGCTACCTGTATGAGTCTTATGGAAAAGTATGTAGGTATGTTCTAGAGACCATGCCGAACTGTGTAGCTGTAAGGAGTATGGGGACAGTAAAATATGACTGCTAGTTCACAGACAGGGAAATGGAGGAATAGAATCTGCTTCAAGGTGTTAAGAGAAATCACCTAGAGAAAGAAGAAAAAACAAAACCAAAAGTTAGTAGAAGGAAAGAAATTATAAAGATCACAGCAGAAATAAATGAAATAGAGATGAAGAAAACAATAGAAAAGAATCACTAAAACTGAAAGCTGTTTGAAAAGATAAACAGAGATTGTGTAAATATATGGGGGAAAATTTGAGCCTGTAGCTCGGATTATTCCTTGAACAATTACGAAGGAAAGAAATCTTCCTCCAGGAGCATTATATAGATTGAACTTTTAAAGGTAATCTGTTGTAGTATATGAGGAAGTAGTGTCCTGATAAAGTCATAGACTGGGCTGGGATTCGCAAAGTTCAGAGTAATTGACCTTGGTTTGTCCAAATGGGGCAAGTGTGCAGTTTAAGGATCAACCTGAATCTGACTTTCTATGACCCCTATCACCAAATTTATACTCAAGTAACTCGTTTAAGCCCTATTGTTATATTTAGGGGCCAGAGTCAGGCCCTTCCAAAAGGATATATTTACCCAAGTTCTTTCAAGGCACAGCACTTTAAAATTACAGAGGCAGATCCTGACTTCAAGTGCTGTGGCTCCGTTTTCTTGTCCAGATGCTAATATGAGTGTAATAGTGGATGTGCTAAACTGGGAAGCAGTGCATTTGAGTTGAATTCTTCCCACTGATGGAGAAACAACTTTTCCGAAGACCTTTAGGACTCTCCTAACTTTAGGTAGACTTGGTTGTTCCTCTTTTGTGTGCTTGCTGACTTTTCTCTGTATAACTACTATTTATATCTGTCACCATCCCACCTTCAAGTATTTGTTTATGTATCATCACCCATCAGTGACTTTGAATTCTACAGTAGCAGGACTGCCTTATTTACCTGTGCTTTTCAACCACCCAGCACAGGGTCTGTCTTGAATACATGGAAGAATATGTTTTATCCATTTATGTGACAATTTTTTAGGTAGCAAACTTTCAAAAAGTCCAAAAATGATATGACAGACATCTACCACTCATATTTACTAAATGTTTGTTTTTCACAGTTGCTTCAGGTAATTTTATTTTTAAAGAAACAAAACTTTACAGCTATAACTAGGGTTCTCCTCTCCACCCCAATTATTCTTATTCACTCCCTAGAGAGAACCACTATCCTAAAGTTGGTTATGCCATTCTTGACATATGTTTTTACAATTTTACACACATGCCTGGGTATACCCATGAAAATAATACTATTCAAAGTGTTTTAAATTTGACGTGTGAAATCTTGTAAGTCATTTTACAACTTTATTAATTTTTTTAAAATGATTTTTATTTTTTCCATATAGTGGTTTACAGTGTTCTGTCGATTTTCTACCGTACAGCAAAGTGACCGAGTCACACATACATATGTACATTCTTTTTTCTCACATCATGCTCCATCATAAGTGACTAGATATAGTTCCCAGTGCTATACAGCAGGATCTCATTGCTTATCCATTCCAAAGGCAGTAGTTTGAATCTATTAACCCCAGATTCCCACTCCAACCCACTCCTTCCTCCTTCCCCTTGGCAACCACAAGTCTGTTCTCCAAATCCATGGGTTTCTTTTCTGTGGAGACGTTTATTTGTGCTGTATATTAGATTCCAGATATAAGTGATATCATATGGTATTTGTCTTTCTCTTTCTGACTTACCTCACTTAGTATGAGAATCTCTAGTTCCATCCATGTTGCTGCAAATGGCATTATTTTGTTCTTTTTTTATGGCTGAATAATATTGCATACATATTGCATTGCATATATATATATATATGTATACATATATATATATATACATACATATATATATATATATATATATATATATATATATATATATATATATATACTGTGTCTTCTTAATCCATTCATCTGTCAGTGGGCATTTAGGTTGTTTCCATGTCTTGGCCATTGTGAATAGTGCTGCAATGAACATACGGGTACGTGTGTGTTTTTCCAGGAAAGTTTTATCCAGGTATATGCCTAAGAGTGGGATTTCTGGGTCTTATGGTAGTTCTATGTATAGTTTTCTGAGTTACCTCCATACTGTTTTCTATAGTGGTTGTAACAATTTAGATTTCCACCAACAGTGCAGGAGGGTTCCCTTTTCTCTACACCCTCTCCAGCATTTGTTATTTGTGGACTTATTAATGATAGCCATTCTGACTGGTGTGAGGTGTTACAACTTTATTAATTTAATATTTTGTTTTAACATTCATCTGTATTGATACATGTAGATTTAATTCATTAATATTAATTGCTGTATTCTATTATATAAGTCCACCATGCTCATCTGTTCCATTATTCCAATATTTCTCAAGGGGTTGTTAATATGAGTGAAATAATATATACTACTAATGAGCTAATTAAAAAAAAACATTATTAGTGTGTGACCGTGGCAATATAGTAGTTCTTCTACGATGGGTGAAGTTGTGTCTTGGAAGCCTAGTTGGAAGGAGTAAGCCATAGAGATATATAGTTTTCACCTATAGTTTAACTTTGACAAAATTATGTAATATTTTACTAATATCTCGATTATGGAGAAAGACATAATGGTTATGGTGTTGGCTTGAAACCAGTGGAAGAGGGTTCATGGTTATTTTAAATTAATGTAAGCAGGTTCTTCAAATGTATGATTAGGTGGGGGACATCTGTGCAGTCATTCTAAGTTAGTAGTGGAACTTCCAAGGGATTTAGTGGGTGAATGCCTGTTGGTGGTCAACAACCACCCAGTTCAGATGTTGGTGAGAGGCTGGAATGGTAAAAGGCCCAAAAGAACCTAGTGAAAAAACACTTCAGAGTTGATAAATAAGATTACGCCATATTGAAATCCTTTTTGGACAATTAATGGATATATTAAGGATGTTTTAAATTTTTTTCCAGTTATGAAACATAAAGCAGTAAAGATCCTGGTACATATCTTATATACATGTATGAGTTTTTATAGGATTATATTACTATCAAAAGGAATTTTTGGCTTTTTATGGCTAATCATATTGTTATTTCTCCAATGTGGTATACAATTTATACCACCATGAACAGCGTATAACCATTCCTATATCTCTATCTCATCTGTTTTTGGTGTTGTCAGACTAAATTTTTGTCAGTGTGACAGGTGAGAAACATCTTGTTGATAACTAGTGAGACTGAAAATCTTTTCATTTGCTTATACATTCATGCTTCCTTCTCAGGGGATTAACTGCCTGTTCATGACATTTGTCCATTTTTCTATTAGGTACTAGGTATTTATCCATTTATATATTCCTGATTTACACCTATTGTCAGTTACATGAATTGGAAACATCTTTCCCAGTTTGTAGTTTGTATTTTAACTTTAATTGGTCTTTTTTCAGATAGAGATTTTAATGTAGCTAAATTTCTGTGTTTTTCCTTATGTTGTTGCATTTTTGTACTCTAAGACATCATCTGCCACTTCAAACATAGAGATACTACGTATTGTCTTCCAGAACTTTTAAAGTTTTGCTTTTCATATTTATGCCTTCAGTAAGCTTGGAATTAATTTTCAACATGGACTGAAGTAAAGATTGAATTTTTTCCTATTTACAGATAGCATTTTTTTTTAAATACTGCCATTCTCTTCTCATTAATTTGAAAGCCACATGTCATTCACCAAGTTTCCATATGAATGGGGTTCTGATTTTCAGTTCTTGATTTAGTTCTGTTGGTTTGTTTATACGTCCTTCCACTAAAGCTTTTTTATTTTTTTAAATAATTTTAACTTTTCAGTATGTTGTGTTATCTAGTCATTTGAGTTTCCTTCCTTATCTTCTTTAAAATTATCTTGACTATTCTTGGCCTATTATTTTTAATATGAACTTCAGGATTATCTTTTCAAAACTGATAAAAACCCTGTCATGGTCTGGATGGGGATTGTAACTAATTTTATTATTTAATTCTGGAGGATTTATTATATAGAATTTCCATGTTGATGCCCTTGTTGTATTTATCAATTCATTTAGTTTTTCCCCTTTAATAAAATTTTATAATATTTTTATGTTTCATAAAGACCAGGAATTATCTTTTGTAGAATTTATTGGTAACTGTCTTACAGTATTTGTTAATAGTGGAATTTTTAAAAAAATATATTTCCTAATTCATGTCTCTAATATATAATACTTTTATTTTGGTATGTTAATTTAAAAAATTGAAATGCCCCCCTCCCTAGGTAGATATTTCCATCTTTAGCAGTTTATGTTCTATCTGCAAACAGATAAAAAGAAAATATACAATAATAATGTCAATTACATAGAGTCCTCAAAAGTAATGATAAGTGATATGGAGGGAAAAAAAGAAGAGCCAAATAAAAGGGTCAAAAATGGTGCAGGAAGGCAGGCAAGTTTGAGTATGGAAGTAGTGTTTTCAGAGTAAGCTTCGTGGACAGGTGAAATTTGAGCAAAGGCTTAAAGGAAAGGAAGATGTGAGCCAAGCAGCTTCTAGAGGAAGAGTGTTTCAGACAGATAAAAAGCAAAGACTTCCTTGTGTGAATGTGCTTCATACATTCTAGAAATAGCATGGAGGCCAGCATGGCTGCAGCTGATTACTTAAAACGGAGAGTCCTAGATGGTGAGGCCAAAGAGACAAAGGGAAAGAATAGCTTGAAAGCTGTTGTAAAGACTTTGGCTTTTAGTCTGAGCTTGGAAGAGAGTAGTGACATTACCTGATTTATGTTCAAAAAGATCGCTTTGGCCATATGTTGAAATTAAGTTGCAGGGAGATATGCTGGGTGGGTACTGCAGTAATCTAAGAGCTAGATGATGGAGGCTAAACAGCATGGTGGTGGTGGAAGTGGTAAGAAGGCACAGGCAGCATGGTTTCCTGATGGACTGAATATGAGCTATGAGGGAAAAAAAGTAGGGGTTAAAGACAACTCTCTTTCTTCCTTTCAGCTCAGCTGTGTGTGTATGATATTCATTATCATCATTTCTTAAATCTCATGTTTCTCTCTGATCTTAGGAGGAGGATAGTTCTGTGTTACTTCCAGTAACGATATTCTGAGACTGGAAGCCAATGAAATGAGTTTTAAAATGTCATCTTTTGTTTATATATGTCTTTAAGAGTTCTGTTGTTGTGCGTTCTTGGAGGTTTTGGAAAGTCCAAACTCTTTAAAGAACGTCTCTTAGAGAGTCGAACTGTTTAATCCTTTTGAGGATCTGCTAAGGATATATTCAGCACAAATGGATCAGAGCAACAGCAAGTAGGTCTCTGATGAGAGTGGGTCTTAATTCCTCAGGCACTTCATGGCAAAGAAATGAGTGTCTGAAAAATATATGGGTGGGATTTTCATTTCAACTATTTGCATACTGCAGATATAGGGATTTTCTTTTCCTTTTCTTTCAACAGAAGGAAAAATTCAGAGTATTTAAAAAAACTTTCCTTCATTAGGTAACAGAGTTCTTTCACGTGAGTCAGCAAAATAGTCCATGGCAACAAGGGCTTTTTGTATTTATTGTGAGGTAATTGCTTGGAAACAGTGTCTGAAGAGACCAAGCACTTTAGGTACAGAGACGATAAATAAAACACTACCCAAAATGGGAAAAAAGAAAAAAAATGCTTCAAAATATTTTGTAGCATTTTTCTTGAAAAATTCAGGAAAATTCATACTTACTACCTAAGGTGGATGTAGCAAGAAGGTGATTACTTCCATGATATTCATTTTCTCTCTGTTTGAGAAAGCCATTTCAGTCACTGGCAAGAAATGTTAGTTGAGTAAAATTGTAGGCATGGCAGTGGATAGGCACCTTCTGTTTATGAGAAGTATGCAGTAACCACTCTTTTTTCTAAAGACATTCAAGAAACATTGATTTTCTTACCCATATTTTCCAGGGCTTGCCCCTCAGTACCCAACTTCTGCTTCCCTCTTGCACTTGGAATGGAAAGAGAGCAGGGCAGGCGGGCTCTTTTTCAGAATGTTGCCTATTGCAAAGGAATGGCAAATAATGTACCATTTCTCCCAAATAATTATTCTTCCCCAATCCCTGAGATTCACTAAAACCAACTGTTTGTTTAAAGAAGTACTTTGATCCCCGGAGTCTATAAATAACCTGTTTATAATATTCTCTTGTTTTCCTTTAAAGACAGTGCTTCCCAAACTTTACCTTGGGTCTACCCTCAGAGATCCGATATAATAGGTTTGGACTGAGGACCCAGATTTGCATTTCTGATAAGTACCCAGGATGTGTGGGTTCAGAAACCATCCTTTGACTGTCTCAAGGCAATGTTCTTCAAGCTTTGATTTCTCTTTTTTTTTTTTTTTAGGGCCACACCCATGGCATATGGAGATTACCAGGCTAGGGATCTAATCAGAGCTACAGCTACCTGCCTACACTACAGTCACAGCAACGCCAGATCCGAGCTGCATCTGTGAACTACACCACACGTCACGGCAACGTCGGATCCTTAACCCACTAGCAAAGCCAGGGATCAAACCCGCAACCTCGTGGTTCCTAGTCGGATTCCTTTCCACTGCGCCACGACGGGAATTCCAGTGTTTTTCAAGCTTGATTGCACCTTCAACCACCCGGAGAACTTTTAGAAATACCAAATAACTGACTGCATCCTAGACCAATTAAATCAGAATTCTGGGGGTGGGACCTGGCATCAGAATTTTAAAGTTTCCCAGGTGATTCCATTAAGTGGCCCAAAGTGACAACCTCTGCCTTAAAGTCTGACTGGTGGCTGCATGTTTTGATGCAATGATTGCAATGAGCTGCTTGGGCACTTGGGCTGATTTCCACCAGACCTCTTTTAACTCCTTCTTGGAAGCAAAGCCTTGCTGTGTGAAATGAGAAATAAAGCGCTGTGCAAATATAGAACTCTCATCATCAAACTTTCAACAGACATTTGGAGCATGTGTGTTTAACAAAGAGTAGAAATTTCTCCATGGGTCACTTACAGACCTAAAAATTAATTATTGGAGCTGAATTTGCACACTTGGTATAATGATGAAGTAAAACAGTACTCTTTTTTTTTCTTCAAAAATGTCTCTTTGGTTTATGCTGAAATGTTATAATCTGACCCAGGAACCCCAAATAAACTTCTGTGAATATTTAGACTATTTTATGGAGAACCAAGTTAGTATGGGCAAACTGATTTTAACTTGATTATATTTAAGTATTGTCATTATGTTTCTATTTCTTTGTCATTGTTGAAGTGATCAGAAACTCTGTCATTAAAAAAGAACAACGCTTTGACAGTTATAATTATTGGCAGATAATTGTAGTTTACAAACTTATAAAAAATACAATTAGGTAAAACAATAAAGCCTTAAAGACTATTCTGAATATAAATTAGTTAAGGGCTTATACATTTTTTGATGACACAGAACTTGACTTTAAGAAGATGCCTGAGTTTATACCCTTGCTATATGACCTTGGATAATTCATTTAAACTTTTTAATGATGAGTTTTTAAAATTTCCAAATTGGAGTTAATAACACCTACAAATGGTTATTACTGAGAGGATGAAGTGAGATAATTACATGAAAATGCTTACTAAGTTGTTAAGTCCTAAACAAAATAAGTATTTCATGTTCAGGATCAGCCATATTAGTAGGATGATTATTTTTCAGTAATGCTAATAAATTTCAGTGACTATTCACTAGACTGCAAAACTTTTCAGGATGGGGTTATGGTTTATTTATATTTGTCCCCCCCCCCATATAGCACAGATCTTGGGACACAGAAGAAGCTCAAGCATGATTGCTGAAAAAACCACCATCTAGAAATTTTACCTTAGTCCCCTTTATGACTGGTAGCACAGATTTACTTGAAAACAAGGTTGTAAGCTAGAGAACAAAGCTTTTCTTTGTGTGAATATAAGCAACCTCTGAGGATTAAAGTTCTGTATTTTTCCTCATTAGCACCAGAATCTAACCTCTTCCTTTAATGGAATCAGACACAAATTTATACATGTTTAAAGTTACCTCTTTCCCTTTTATGCAGTGAGTACCCCTAGTTTAAGAGCAAATAACCAGTAGAGAAAAATAATTATTTTATGCTATCAGAGGAGTGGCAGTTCATGTGCTTTACTCTTCCCATGGCCTCAGTTGTTTTTCTGTAATAAATTAGATCATTGGGTAGTGAATTACTGATCTTTTTTAGGCCACATGATACAGAAAATGCACAAAATGAACATCTAAAAATTTAAAAAGCTATTGATTCTTTGTGATGCTCTCTTTTTCAGTAGCACCTGGGACATATTCAGGAAGCAGAGAGACTCTGGATCATTATGCCCTTTGGGGTTTATCTTTGTGATACTGAAGGCACATAGGTTTGTGCATGGGGCTGCGTGAACAGGAGATGGAAGGGATTCAGATGTGTCTGGGTGCATGGGGCTGGGTAGAGAAGGGTCACAGAAACCAATTTATCAACTTAGGATGGAATCATAGACCAAGAAGTCCAGAGTCAAGGTGCCTGTAGACTTGAAGTGTTGTGAGGACTCGCTGCCTAGTTTATAAATGGCAGTCATTTTACTGTATCCTCACAAGCAGAAGGGGTGAGAGGGCTCTCTGGGGTCTCTAATCCCTTTTCTGCCAACTCTACCCTCATGATATAATTATCTTCCAGTGCCTCACTTCCTAATACCGTCACTTTGGGAGTTATGATCTCAGCATATGCATTTTGTGGGAACATAAGCATTCAGTCCACACAAGCATTCAGTCCATAACAAAGGCTTTTATGGGTTTGGATTAAACCCTAGAGAAAAATGGGGTTCTGTAAAAGGAAAGAGCTATATTTGCAGAAATCTCTAACAAATGCTAACATACATTTACCTAATGCATCATTTAGAATGTCTGGTTACTGTGGCAATGGAAAGTATCAAAATTTCATTTGATAAATAGATGCAGAGGAGTTAAGATTTTTTTTTTTAAATGGTTGCACATGAGTTCCTGGGAAGTTCCTGGACTAGGGATTGAATCAGCTGCAGCTATGACTTATGCCACAGCTGTGGGAACACCAGATCCTTTAACCCATTGCACTGGGCTGGGGATCAAGCCTGCACCTCTCCAGTGCCCTGAGCTGCTGCAGTCACTGGGAACTCCAATTAAAATATTTTCAGTCACATAAATTTTTCCTTTGAGGTTTATTTTCTTCTCAAGCTTAAGATCAAACTAATTTTGCTCACAGTAACCAAGCAGGTATTATTGTCTTTACTCATGGCATCTATAAGTGTAAATTGCCTTACTAAAAATGAATAGCAATGCAAAATTAATGAACTCAGTTACAAAATGCATCTTATATAATAAGATCAAAATGAACCACTAGTTTATGCCCTACCACATTGCTTCCACAGATCTTAGTTGGAAAGACTCTGAAGTTTTAGAAAATGCTCTTTCAAGGATTTCCACCTGTTACTGACTGAAAAACAGGTTTCATATAAGCAATGTTTTATTTTCTTTCTTTCCTTTTGAGGAGGGTTGAGAGTGAATTTCCTGTAAGTTCTATTCAGGATTTAAGTACTTGCTCTTCAGTAATAAAAAAAACTTAATGTTATTAATAACCATGGCCTTTAAATTTTGTTCCAGAGTATGGTATTTACTGAAATTAGATTATAAATCCCAAATGTGTAAACACATCTGAACTAGGGCTTTTACATAACTGTATTCCTGCTCTGCTTGCTTATTGGTATTTATGCCTGCGAACTCCTATTAATTGGGTAATGTTTGTAAAGTGCTCTTGAGATGAAAAACTAATGATCACTGTACCGTAGGAGGGCGTGGGTTGTGGCCCTGACAGCTTGCTGAGGTGTCTGCTGGGGGTTTGACTGCGAGGGTGTGCCTGTGGGCTCCGGGATAATGAGGGACCCCTTAAGAGTTCTATATCCTTGTTCCCCAAAGAATTTTCCTTTGATTCTCCTGGCTTTGCTAAGTCAGTCTTTGGACACAATAAAAACCATCGTTCGTGCAAAGCTGTAAGAGGAAAATTCTTCAAAGATTTTTACCCATTTACCACTAGAGTTTGCTCTAATGCAGTTGGACAGCATCTGTATTCCATTACAAAAGAAACCATAATTATAGAAAAACACAAAAAGTCCAAGAATATATTGCTGTTAAAAAATAGGGGCCTATATTTTATTATTTTATCTTTTTTTTCTTCATTATAAGCTTAAAGAGAGCCACACGTTTATTTTCATGTATTGAATTGTAGGACATATATTTTTTAAGTCAGCTGAGAAAAATGTAATTATGAGCTGATAAAATTTTCCAGCCATTTCTACAGCAGATCTATATTCAAAGGGAAAAGAGTTTTTTTAAATGTTATTATTTTTTATTTAGCTTAAGCAGTTACGAACTTTCAGTGCATAAGAACAATATTTAGAGTTTCAATGCATTACATGATTCTCGTGCTGGGGATTTTTTGTTTTTAAATACTACATGTTAAAAAATATCAAGCAATAACATTGATTTTCATTTTGTTGGCCTATGTGCCTGCGTTTTGTAAGATCTATTCTTGCGCTTCCCGAATCTCTTCTAATCTTGCATGTTAGCATTTCACAGGCACAGCATTGGTTCACCTGCCTGGCATCACAGCCCCCTGGGGGCTCCCTCCTGGGGTATGTGCAGTCAGTCCTACAGGGGAAAGTGGTGTCCAGGGGGAGCCACCGCATTGCTCAGATCCCCTGTGGAGACAAAAGATTTTCCAGTGATTTATTTTTAATCAGCTGGTAATCACTGCACTGCTTTGAGTGAGTTTCAAAAGTGACAGTAGATACAGGTCCTATAGCACACAAATTCATCCCTTAGCAAGGAGCCACTTTGATTTTTGTCCAGAATAGTACATTTCCATACCTGATTTTTAAATTTTGATTGGTTTTGAAGCTCTGCCATGCTTACCAAGGTTAACTTTTTAAGTTCTCACAAGTTTTAAATCTTATAAAGTTAGAAAATCCTTCAGAGTAATCAGAAATACTGAAGAGCTCAGTACAAAGATATTTTTTCACATCGTTTTTTTTCATAATCAAGAAAAATTAGAGAAAGTTAAATGCTCGAAAATATAGACTGGTTGGACAAATTACCACACAGCACTTAATGCACATTGTGCCACCATTATGACGACATGCAGGAAGCTTCTGCTATCGTATTACGTAAGCAAACAACAAACACAAAAAAGAATAGAAAAGTGAAAATAAAATATATTCTTAACTATGTAAAATAGTTATAGAAATTGCTTGGAAGGAAATATAGCAAGACACTGAGTGATAATTTTCCTCTTAATGGTCATTTCATATAGTTCAAGGTTTTCATCACAAGCAAATTTTTTCTTTTTTCTTATTTTTAATAAAAGAATTGGAGGAGTTCCTGTTGTGGCTCTGTGGTTAACGAATCCGACTAGGAACCATGAGGTTGTGGGTTCGATCCCTGGCCTCGCTCAGTGGGTCAAGGATTCGGAGCTGCCGTGAGCTGTGGTGTAGGTCGCAGACGCAGCTCAGATCCTGTGAGGCTGAGGCTGTGGCGTAGGCCGGCAGCTACAGCTCTGATTAGACCCTTAGCCTGGGAACCTCCATATGCCGCGGGTGTGGCACTAAAAGGACAAAAAAGACAAAAAAAAATTACTTAAAACATGCAAAAGTATAGAGAATGATATGAAATAACAGATGTTGTTATATATTTGTATGAGCTTTTACATGCTATCTTTTTGTCTCATTTGCTTAGGTATTTTCAGGTTTTGGGGGGTTTTTTGAGATAAAGCATTTGATTTCTTTTTTCCTGAAGGTAATCACTCTTCAGAGGTTTATGGGTTTTACATTTTTTGCTACATGTTTAGCGTCCCTAAAGAACACATAGTATTATGTATATTTTAAGCTTATATATAACAATAGTTGTATAAATATCATTCTACAGTATACCTCGCAGAATACCGAGAGTTCCTTTGATGAATAATTTTAAATTTTAGTGTGGTAAAATGTATTAACATTTTCTTTATAAGCTTATGCCTTTTTTGTCTTGTTTAAAATATGTAGCACTACCCTGAGTTAATAGGTATATTCAATATTTTCTTTTAAAATAATTTATTTTTTCATGCTGTGATGTAGAAATCTGTTTGTTTATCCCTTGTATAGCTAACCATTGTCCCAGCATGATTTGTTAAATGGCCCTGTTGCTTCCCTACCATGCAACTCTGTCTTATCTTTTTTTTTTTTTTGATGTGTGTGCTTTCTTTTTTTTTTTACTTTTTAAAATTTTATTGGAGTATAATTGACTTACAATGTTGTGTTAGTTTCAGGTGTACAGCAAAGTGAATCAGTTGTACGTATACAGATATCAATTCTCTTTCAGGCTCTTTTCCCATATAGATTATTACAGAATATTGAGTTGATTTCCCTGTGCTATACAGTAGACCCTTGTTAGTTATCTGTTTTATATATAGTAGTGTGTATATGTTAATCCCAACTTAATTTATCTCCCCTTTCCCCATCTTTCCCATTTGGTAATTGTATGTTTGATTTCAAAATCTGTGGGTCAGTTTCTTTTTATAAATACATATATATTTTCTTTTTATGACTGCACCCAGGGCTTATGGAAGTTCCTGGGTAGGGGTCGAATTGCAGCTGCAGACCTATGCCACAGTCATAGCAACACCGGATCTGCATCCAAGCAACGCCAGATCCTTAACCCACTGAGCAAGGCCAGGGATTGAACCTGCATCCTCACGGGCACTATGTATGTCTTAACTTGCTGATCCATCATGGAAACTCCATAAATAAGTTCTTTTGTGTCATTTTTTATTAGATTCCACATATAAGTGTTATCATGTGATATTTGTCTTTCTCTGTCTGGATAACTTCACTTAGCATGATAATCTCTAGATCCATTCATGTTGCTGCAAATGATATTATTTCATTCTTTTTTCTTTAACGGCTAAGTATATTCTATTGTACACATGTTACCATACCTTCTTTATCCATTCTTCTGTTGATGGACACTTAGGTTGCTTCCATGTCTTGCCTATTGTAAAGAGTGCTGAAGTGAACAATGAGGTGCATGTGTCTTTTTAATTACAGTTTTCTCAGGACATATACTCAGGAGTGGGATTGCCGGATCATATGGTAATTCTATCCTTAGTTTTTTTAAGGAAACTCCATACTATTTTCCAAAGTTGCTGTAGAACCCTGTCTTTAAGTCAGCTTTTCAAATGAGTGGGATTTGTTTCTGGACCTTCTGTTTTGTCTATTTGGTTATTTTTGTACTACTAAAACACTATCATATTACTACAGCTTTATAATATGTTGGTATTTGTTACAGCAGGTCTATCTTGATTTCCGTCTTAACATTTTTTCTTGCTTATACTGGACATTTTGTTCTTTTTACATTTTATTATCACCATTTAAAGTTCTTTAAACAATGATTTCAGAGTTTTGATGGGATTTTTATGGATTTATAGATTAATTTGGGAGAGGATACACATGTTTAAATTATTGAATTTTCCATCTAGGAATATGTTGTAATTTAATTAGATCTTTTGTATCTTTAACATTTTATAATTCTTGGAGTTCCCGTTGTGGCACAGTGGAAACAAATCCGACTAGGAACCATGAGGTTGTGGGTTCGATTCCTGGCCTTGCTCAGTGGGTTAAGGATCTGGCGTTTGCCATCAGCTGTGATGTAGGTTGCAGATGCAGCTTGGATATGGTGTTGCTACGGCTGTGGTGTAGGCCGGCAGCTGTAGCTCCGATTAGACCACTAGCCTGGGTACCTCCACATGCCACAGGTGTGGCCCTAAAAAGACAGAAGACCAAAAAGAAGTTATAATTCTTTATACACCTTATACTGGATATTTTTCATTTTTTGTCTTCTGAGTATATTTGTGTGCATGTGTGTAATTTTGCTTTGAAACTGTATTTTCTAGATGAAAGTGTCTGGTAATAGGAACTCTTCATTTTACTGTTGTTAATGTTCTTTTCATAAACCTTGTTGATCTGTTCTACTAATTATAGGTTTATCTATAGATTCTCTTGGGTTTTCTTTGTAGGAAACCATGTCCTTGACAAATTATAACAAATGTATTTCTTCTTTTCTACTTAATACTTCTAATTTTCTCTTTTGTTTGTTTATTGGTCCATCAGAGACTGCTGCCTATACGGTACATTTATCCTCTTTTTCTTAAAAATGAGGAAAGGATATTCCCAGCTAAAACACTGCATTTTGCATCCTACCTTACGTATAGCCTTATGTATGAAAATAGAACTAGTTGGGTTGGACTTCAAGAAAGCTCTTTAAGAGACAAAATAACTCCTGTTATAAGTGAATTTTTCTGCTTTTATTTTGTCTTCCTTTCTGATGCTTAGAAAATGGATATGATGTTTAAAGCTCCAGTCTCCGTTTGAAGATCATGAGGTACCTCTGAGAATACAAGTAGATGTTGAGAAAGGTGGAAGAGAAGGAGAGAAAGAACTTGGGCCCTGATGAATTTATGGAGTTTCAATTTTAGTTCAGCACTGATGACATCAGGATTTCTTTTAAACAAAGAAAAAACACCCTACTATCTTGTTTAAGGCACTATTAATGTTTTCTGTAATATATCATCAAATTTAATCATATATATATACATAATACCGTGTCTTCAGCAGCATTTTGATAGAAGAAATAATAGCAAGTATTGTCTTGTTCTTAAATTGGGGGGGGAATGCTTTCAATTTTCAATATTATTTTTTTTTGCTATATGTTTTTATAGAGACCTTTTTAAACGTATGTTTTCTTTTTATTATGAGTGATCTAAGCATTATTATCATGAATGATTGTTGAATTTTATTCACTGATTTTTCTGTGTGACCTCAAATGATGAAGTAAGTTATCCCTTTTTATCTACTAATGTGGTGATTTACATTAGTTTTTCTAATGTCTTATCTTTCTGGTATGTTCTTTCACTTCTGGGGTAAACCCCAGTTAGTTACTGTAAACTGTTTCTCAATGAATTATTATGTTTTTAAAAAAACATTTCTTGATTTAACTTGCTAATGTTTTATTTAGGCTTTTGCATTTGTTTAAAAGTGGGTTTGGCCTATACTTTTTTTTCATGATTGGATTGTCTGACTTCTTGGTGGAAGTTCAAATTATTCAAGAACTGAGTTGAGAGTCATCTCTCACTTTCTCTTTCCCAGAACACTTTGTGTATATTGGCATTATCTTTTTCTGGATTATTCATATAATCTCATCTGTCAGATTGCCTTGGCCAGACATCTTCTGGTGGTAAAATTCAAATTATTTTTTCAACTGTTTGAGTAAGCTTCAAATTCTTTAATGGTCATGTAACAGCACTAATGTTCTGAACCTAGCCAGAACACAGTTTGGGACTTGAACCCACAGTTTTAAATTAGAATTACTCACTGGTGTCTGGACTTACTGAGGTTCAGGTTGGTGCCTCTGTGCAAAAGGAATTCAGCAAGAGACGATGTGATAGGCAAGAAATAGGTTTATTAAGAGGAGGATGCTTGTGAGAAATGCAATTGGGCAGGCAAGGAAGCTCTGCCATGAGGATTAGGTGGGCTACAGTTTTATCATCCAAGGGGAGTGGGATGGGAAAAGACCACCTCTTCCTTTCTGGGAGTAGTAGATCCTCCTTGGTACCCAGTATTCAAATAAGTGGAAGGGTGGTCCTTAAATTCCTGCCCTTGGTCTGAACCTGAATGCAGGCCTTATCCCATCCCCCACCCAATGACCTGAGGCAAAGCAAGCCTGCCTTTTTCTGATTGCTTTCTTTTTTTTTTTTTTTTTTGCCTTTTGTCATTTTATGGCTGCATCCGCGGCATGTGGAGGTTCCCAGGCTAGGGGTCTAATCGGAGCTGTAGCCACTGGCCTGCGCGGCAGCCACAGCAACGCAGGATCCGAGCCGCGTCTGCAACCTACACCACAGCTCATGGCAACGCTGGTTCGTTAACCCACTGAGCAAGGGCAGGGTTCGAACCCACAACCTCATGGTTCCTAGTTGGATTTGTTAACCACTGCGCCACGACGGGAACTCCCTTTTTTTTTTTTTTCTGATTGCTTT
>PVHT021183608.1:13772702-13799647 GCA_004024745.2 Catagonus wagneri | reverse complement strand
CTGCCACCCCAACCCGGGCCTGGTGGATTTCTGGGTCCCTATCCTTTACAGTGAAGAAGGCCCTTCCTGAGATGTTACTGAGATATTGTTGTTCACTTCTCCTTAGGGCTGGCTTTATGCAAGTTAGCTCAGCCTAAGGGGTTGATAATTGACTAGGAGAGAAATTTAGCTCTGGATGCTTCACCCAGTGGACTACCTTTTTTATAGAGATGCAGATTAGGAAACCCTTGCTGATGATAAGATACCAATACTGGGGGAGGGGGGCAACCCATCCCTGGCACTTTATCCTCTAATAGGGTCCCAAGGAATAAACAGACAACTTGTGGCCTGAGTCTGGGAAGATGGGGAGGAGTCAGGTAGGCAGGCCTGGGGCGGGCAGGAGGGGAGACCAAGAAAAAGTAGTTGCACATTAGAGTGTCTGCTAATGAATTGCAGGAAGCTCAGAATTGATGTCCAGAAGGTGAATGGGAGGAAGTGGTAAAAAATGAGGCTGAAGAGGGATGCAGGGTTCCAGATCATTCAGAATCTTGCATAGGAAGTAAGGGTGTGGACTTTATTTTGAAAGTAATGGAGAAACAGCAAAGGGTTTTAAGGAAGAGAGTGACAACATTTATTTGGGTTTCAGAAAGGCTGCTGTAGGGGGAAGGTGGAGATAGAGAAGAAAGGTAAGAAAGTTACCCCATGCTGCAACTGAGAAATGGTGAGACCCTGGGGTAGGCAGAGGCATAGGGTGGAAAGGAAGGGCTAAAGGAGGCAGACCTATAGGTAGAGAGATGCTAGGCTCTGACAAGCAAGGAAACATAGGATCTGAAGGAAAAGGAGCAGCCTCGGACTGTGTGGAGGCTCTGACTAGGTGGCTGGGCGGGTAGGATTGTCTTCATTTTAAGAAGGGGATCAAGAATAAGGTTTGAGTGGAGGTAAGATAATGAGCCCACTGTGAGATAGCCAAGCATGCACTAGTGGAGATTTCACTGTGAAGAGGAGTGTGTTGTTCAGGAGTGTGTACTAGAGTCAGATTTAGGTAAATCTGGGTGTGGATAAGATCAGCTCAGGATAATGTGGAAATCCATGCTTGATAGACATTTTAATAAGCAATAACATAAGATATCTGCTAAATGAATTTTTTTTTAATTGAAGTGGCCTCTTTGAGAGAATATTGAGCTGAAACTGTCTTTGCCCAAGGTGGGATCTATTTCTGGGGTAGTGACTGTGGAAGTCATATTTTTCACCTTCAGTGCCTCATTTAAAAAAGGAAGAATGAGGAGTTCCCATTGTGGCTGGGTGGATTACAAACCCTACTAGTATCCATGAGGACTAGGGTTCGATCCCTGGCCTCGGTCAGTGGCTTAAGGATCTGGTGTTGCCATGAGCTGGGGTGTAGGTTGCAGGCACGGCTCAGGTCTGGTGTTGCTGTGGCTGGCATGGGCCGGCAGCCATAGCTCCAATTCAACCCCTAGCCTGGGAACTTCCATATGCTGCATGTTCGGCCCTAAAAAGCAAATGAATAGATAAATAAATAAATAAAATAAAAATAAAAAAAATAAATAGAAAAGGAAGAATGAGACTACTTCATCTCCAAGTGTAACATTTTATAATTATAGGACTTCTCATAAGACTCCTAGAGTCTGTGAAACTAGGAAGCCTGGTGCTTTCTTCCTTGTTTTCTACCCCTCTTTTTTTTTTTCTCAGAGGTTTTATGATCATTAGCAGTAGGTAATAGAGGGAAAAGTCACTTAAGGGACACCAGGAAACTTTTCTCACATCAGGAATAATCTTAAGTATGGAAGATTTAAGAAATAAACATCCATCTATACATTTGCCTTAATTTAAATAGTCCCCTTTGTGTGTTTATGTTTGGACTTAATGTGGTTACTCTTCAACACAGGGAAATGCTTAAAAGCACATCTTCCTGCTCTGTGCTCTCATGCTTTTTTCTCTCTCTCTTTTTTTTTTGTTTCCATTTTTCTTCTGGCCAATTTGCCTCACTTTCTCCCTTTTAAATAGATTTATTTTAGTTTGGCCACAGCCAAGGCGTATGGAAGTTCCCAGGCCAGGGACTGAACCCACACCACAACAGTGACCTGTGCTGACGCAGTGACAATACTTACCCTGCTGCACCACAAGAGAACTCCAAACGGGCTTTATTTTTTAGTGTAATTTTATGTTCACAGAAAAACTGAGCAGGAAATACAGAGAATTCCCATTCACCCCATGCCTCTCTCACTGTTAACATCCCCCACTAGACTGGTGCATCTGTTGATGAAGCTACATTGACACACAATTACTCCCAGAATCTATATTTTTACATTAGAGTTCACTCTTGGTGCTTTATACTATGTGGGTTTTGAGAAATGTACTATGTTAAAATAGTTTCACCACCCTAAAACATCCTCTGTGCTCCCCCTCTTCATCCCTCCTTCCACCCTTATGTTTTTTTTTTTTCCACCCTTATGTTTTAATTAAAGCCATATTCTATTAAAGTCAGTGTGTGGTTAAAAGTTTTATTTATTATGCAAATTTGAATGTGCATTAAAATAAACAGCAAATATATGAAAAAGCTAGACACTAGGTAATTACATATTTACCCAGGTCAGAGGCTTCATGGTGTAGAGTATTGTTCAGATTATAGTGCTATTAAAACCTACAGTAGTTGGAGCTTCACCCCTCTGAAAGTTCCCTAGTGCAGACAGTCCCTCAGGTCTTTCTGGATGTCATCATGACTAGAGGATATGGTGTGTGTGTGTGTGTGTGTGTTTAGGTTCAGTACGCTTTTAGCATCTGAGATCAAAATAAGGAAGAAGCAAACCAGCAGGGGAGTGGGCTGGGGAGAATCACACATGAATTCATTTTTTAATGATAGCCCCCCCAAATAAAATGAAATAAAATAAATTAAAGGGAGCAGTAGAGAGATGTCAAAGCCAGAGAGGGAGAGGTGAAATAAGTTAGCGAGGAAAAACATCCAGATGCAGGAGAAATCAGGTCATTTTGGAGAAATGTGATAGAAAGCTTAAGGGCATCAGCATCATGGCAGAAACAACTTTTCTTTTCTCCAATGAGAACCTGAAGAGTCCAGAGCAGTGATGCACGTCTGTGTTGCTGTAACTCACCTATTTTCCCCTTTCCGAGAAACAGAGTTCTCTCTTCATGACTCTATTTGTGCTTTAATCAAGGCCAGGAATCTGTTGCTTTGTATAGAGTGGTTGACTTTGTTTTAGCTTCCTCTCACCTGTTTATAACGGTTGTTATTATTACAGTTTAAGCAAATCAGTCCAGGGCTCTTGATTTAGGTAGCCACCTAGGCAAACTTTTGCAGACATTTCCTAGGGTGGCAGAGAGGTTTGATGGATTAAATGTCAGATTGTAGCCTGTGGATGTTTGTGGGGTAAACTGTTTTTCAGAAATAAAACTTTCACGGGGGTCAAAGAGAGCACATAAGTTGTAAGAAACCAAATAGAACTAAAGCATTAACATTGAACTACAGTCTTGCCCTATCTTTACATAACGTTCTTGAGAATACTTATGCTTTTCATAATAACCATTTGGATTCATTTGCAGTCTTATATAAAACATCCTCCTTTACCTCTTTAGGGGGAAAATTTTTCCGGCAAAGAAGATAGTTGGATATTTAGGATCTATTGCTATTGTGCAAGTGACATTATCTTTGTTTTGAATGATGAGGGGCAAAAAGTTGTTCAGCCATATATGTTGAATATTTATTATCTTATAACAATAAAATTGTATCTGAATGGTGTGAAAGAGTAAATCTGACTTCTGAAAGGATATGCTGGATTCTTACCAGGGCTTGATAGGTAAATGGCACGAATTGTAATTGTACTCCAAACACGTGGTTTTTGAGTTTCTTGATATTCCATTTTATTGATATTTCTTTGACTTTTAACCACCGCCTGCATTCTTATTGCTCACTTCGGAGCCATTTGTTTCTCATTTCAGCCATTATTGTGTTTTTCTTATGAGGCACAAATACAAAGAAAAGATGTAGGAGATGGGGAGAGAGAGCATAAGAGAATGGCAAGAATTCAATTAGCTATGTCATTGTTAATTCTATATTGTTGGTTAAGTGAACTGGCCATTTCTAAAACTGTTTCCTTGGGAATACGTGTCCTGGCTTCCAAAAAAGGAATTACAAGCAGAATTTGGAGTTGACTGTGGTTGATGGCGACTAGGTTTTGGCTTTTTGAGGACAGGCAGCTCCTTTTACATTCTTCTTAGAATTGAGGCACTTTTCACACTGTCTTGTGATTGTCTGTTTATGCTGTTTTTCACTAGACTGTTTTCAACAGAGATGTGTTTTTAAATTTTTTTTTTTTTTGTCTTTTAGGGCCGCACCCATGGCATATAAAGGTTCCCAGGCTAGGTAGGGGGTCCAAATGGAGCCGTAGCTGCCGGCCTACACCACAGCCACAGCAACATCAGATCTGAGCCATGTCTGCAACCTATACCACAGCTCAAGGCAACATAGGATCTTTATCCCAGTGAGCAAGGCTAGGGATCGAACCTGTATCCTCATGGATCCTAGTCAGGTTCATTAACCACTGAGCCAGGAGGGGAGCTCCTGTTTTTTTAAAGTTTTTGATGCTTAGTACAATGCCTAGTGCATAGCAGATGTGAATACCTGTTTCCTGGGTGAATGAACAGCAGCAGCAGACAAATTTGTGCATCTAAAACAGAAGGAAAAGAAGAGCAATATCATTAGCGACAATGCTAACAAGTAACTTTTGTTGAGCCCTTAGTATGGGCCTGAAACTCTTTGAGATGTTTTGTTGACCCCTTTAATTCTCACAACAGTTAGATACTGTTATACCAGTTTTACAGGCATAGTGCTACTAAGCAATTTACCCAAGTTCTCACAGCTAAAAAAGTGCTAGAACCAGGATTTGAACCCAGAGACCGTGATCTGTTCACCACCGCACTTATCAACCAGTGCATTCCTCTATTCCCTCATTTGTTTTACGGGGTTGTAACATAGGCAAACACTGCTCTTGTGATTAGCTGTGGACCTGACATTGTAAAGGTGAAGCGAGCATGGATACTGGCAGGTAACGTGATATGGGGAGAATTTCAGTGGCTTCCTCCCTATATCCAGGCCTCAACAACCATGGTCTTTCCCGTGAGTCCCTGGGAGGAACTAGGGAGCCAAAGAAGCCTTATTCTCTAATGCTTTTCTCTTTATGTAAGCTTTGTACCATTTCTGTTATCAAGACCCCTTTCATCTGAATTCAAGTTATTCTCTCTAGTCTTCCAGCTGGGACCAGGCTAAGTGCTGTGATTAAGATGGACTGTTTTCTGGGCAATTTACCTAACAGTTATCCTTTATTCCTCTCATTTGTAAAATAGAGATAATAATACTCCCTCTCTCACAGTGTAGTTGTTGGGATTAAATGAGTTAGTACATGTAAGCCTTTTAGAAAAGTGCTTGGCACACAGTAAGTGCTCAAAAAGCATTAGCTCTTATTCCTGTAAAACTTTGTATTCATGAAATTTCAATTTGGGTGAGCTTTTGGCACTTGGATAATTCCAGTTCAACAAAAGTACTGGGAGTAATAACTGCGGATCTGAAAATTCACATTATCAGTTTGCCCTGCCTTGAGCCAGAAAAAAAGGTGAGGGGACAGATACTTGATTTTAGAGCTGGAGAAGCTAAAGCAGAGTGAGATCAGAGGACCTGTTGCACATCATGTCCTAAATCAATGCAGGATCATTGATCAAGCCTGAGAGAATCAGAGTGTGCTTGTGCTGTGTGAGTGTTTATCCTGTTAGACAAATGGTAATAAACCTTGTGAATTCTAGGAAGGCAGACCTTCTGAGAAGGCCATGACTTCTGCGTCCCAAATGGCCAGCAGCCCAGACTGGTGTTATGAGCATTACCTATGGTTTGAGGCAACATGACATCTGTTTTCTTTGTGGAAATTACTGGCTAACGGTCACTAGTAAAACACTTTCCATCTGCCACACGGGGAGAAATGATTTGCATGGCCTATCCCATCTCAGTCTCCAGAGTGGGTATTTTTATTAACTGAACTTCTTTTCGGAGATGAAAGAAATGCCATTTTACCAGAGATTTGTCATTTGGGCCCATGTGGTGAAACGCTGAAAGCCATAGACTCTTAAGTTCCTAGAGATCTTTGCAGGCCACCTGGTGCAAATCTCACAGTCAACTGGCAAAAGAGGCTGAAAGAGGGTGAGGCACTTGAGCAAGGTCACAAAACTGGTGGGCAGGGGAAGAGCTACAGACCTGGCCCGGCTGGACCCCAGGTATCCTGGCCCTTATCCCTGTTCCTGATGTCTGAGGATGATTCCATACAAAGGGGACTGGGAGAGTGTTCAGGTGACCGTGGCACTGGTGTCTGAGGAGTGTCCTGACAGCTTTGTGGGATTCACTTCATTTTTCTCTCCTCACTTTGGAATTTAGCACCTTTAATTGAACGAATATTTAAATTGTTTGACTTTGGAAATTAAGAAGTTTTAAAATAAATCTTCCGCATGGGTGTTTGAGTGGTGAAGCTCCAAGAGAGTTTATTAAAAAAAAAAAGAGCATAAATAGGACTTCCACTTCTTCGTATACTTCTTGGTACCCTTTGGCATCTGTGCCATGCATGGTGTTCAAAAATATTTGAGTGGGAAGGTTAGAGTCTTGCTAGGGCGGGGAAGGAGGGGAGTGAACCTATTCAACTTATGCTCCTTGGGAGGTGACAAGGCTTTTGGACTATTGAACAGGCAGCAATGTATAAGACGTTGCTTGAATGAGAACAAGTCAAATGTACCTTTAGGAAGAATGTTTTAGATTAGTAAAAAATTTAACAGAGGTAGGAAATAACTGAATCCCTCTCATTGATGGAAAGTTTGATCGAAGGTTTAAGAAGGAAACTTTTGGTGTCTTACTGGTGTGTCATCTCCAATTGGATGAGTTGGTCTGCCTTGTGGGAGCCATTGGGGGCAGCATGCAATAGGGACAGAAACGAAAGCAGCTAGAAAAGGGGGGAGCAGTCCCCTCTGGCAGGCACCAAAGGTATTTCCAAGCAAAGTGTCACTGCCAACCCTAGAAAGAGAAAAAATTTAAGGTCACCGAGGAAAGTATTCGAGTCACCTAGGATACGACTTGGAGCTTCATTGTCTTTGCAGGATAATTGTACCCAAATTCATATAGCTTGGGAGGCAAGTGTAATCCCCCAGAAACCTTGCAAGGCAAGGATGGGAGGTGCTTCCCCAGATGTAAATAACACTTCTTTCTTCTGGTCCTACCCTCCTTCTACGAGGGCTGTACATGAATCCGTTTTTGCAGCTCGATGGTCAAAATTTAATGTGTAACCCTACTAAGTAGTTCACATTTTAAAAGATAATTTTTAATTATGTAACAAGCCCCTTGGTAAAAGGAACGGATTGAAATCGTAGAATGACATAAAATAGGATTGATATTTTGGGTCAGAATATCATCTTCAAAAGGTTGCTGTTGTTTTTCTTTTTTGATTGAAGCTTGACTTCCTTCAGTCACTCACATATTAGTTCAGAACCTTTCCTAGGTACCACTCACTGGTATTTCTTGCTGTCCCTTTCTTACTTCTTTCAGATTCTCCAATCTTTCACACTCGTAATTAAGCTTATCGATATACACCAAGCAGAGAATGAGTCAATTTACATCATAGATCCTTTGGGATCTCCTGACATTTAATTATGTTTTAACCAATACGTGTTTATAAGCTTTGTTTTGCTTTTCAAAGTCAGAGATGATTGTCCAATAGTCTTAATATTTGTGATTTATAGTCATGTAAATTGTAGCTTTGTGGGGGCAGGCAGAAAATAAATACTTGCTATTTTAATTTTTTTTAAGTAAAACTTTTTTTTTGGTCTTTTGTCTTTTTAGGGCTGCTCCGGTGACATACAGAGGTTCCCAGGCTGGTGGCTGAATCAGAGCTGAAGCCACTGGCTTAAGCCACTGATCCCAGCAACCTAAGATCTGAGCTGTGTCTGCAACTTAAACTACAGCTCATAGCAACACCGGATCCTTAACCCACTGAGCAAGGCCAGGGATCAAACCTGCGTTCTCATGGATGCTAGCTGGGTTCCCTAACCACTGAGCCATGACGGGAACTCCAATACTTGCTGTTTTTAAACTTTGTATGTTTAACACATATATAATTATATGTAACTTATTAGAATCATTATAACATTGTAATATTGCTATTTATTGGCTGCTCTAGTTAATAACTTTTAATAATAGTAACTTGTAATTTTTCATCAAAATAAATTTAAAAATTGATAAATTTACCAAAATACTTTCCCAGTTAGAATTCATACAGATGGATGCTATTAAAATAAACTATCAAAATAGTGGTATCTTTTAATGTAACTTTTCACTATTAAATTGTGCTTAAAGCTTCCAATTATTTGGAAGTCATTTTTAAAATTCTCTTCTTCTTTAAAAGTAAGTTAAAATAGAAAGTTGTTCTAGGGCTTAAAAATAGACTCCTCTTGGTCCAGAGTTCCAGTTTGTTTTATTTCACCTTTTGTATTTATAAGTTGCTCTTTTGAATTTCAAGATCATCCTGTATGAACACACATTTAGAGTGTTTTAAAAAATATTATGCTGCAGATCCTGAATTCAGAATGAGATAACTGTCTGTATCATTTTTGACCCGACCTAAATTAGACAGCTCACTGTCACACATGAGGTACATTTTAATAAGTTTTGGTTAGTAACCTTGCCTATAAAAAATCATTTTTTTATTATTCCTGTTGTCAAGAAAAAAACCTGACAGAATTAATAAGATGTCTGGCCTATTACAAATCCAGCTCAACTCTTCGGGAAATGATAAAATTTGTAAAACTCTTTTGTAAGCATAAATTCTCATGTGTTTCATTATGGGATTTTTTTTAAACTGTAGATTTTAAGTAGGCAATGTTAGTCCTTTAACATTAAAGATAACTCATAAAAATGGCAGTAGGAAGATTACATTGCCAATAAAAGAATTACAATAAGATGTTGAGTAGAAATAAAAATGTAAATTATTAATAAATCTGTAGCATGCTACCACATGAACAGTTCCCTATATTTCACTGTGATATTATATTATGCACTTTTCTTTCAAATTGTATCCTCTTCTGACAAAATCAGTATAATAGATGACAATGAAACTGTGAGGTTTTCTTAGTTGTTTGTAGGAAGTGCCTCTCCCCCTGCCCCCGAGCCGGTATTGTTGCCAAAAATTGGGAAAGAAAAGTTGATTCAGTCAAATTTCTATACATGTGGTCTTATGTGGGAGGAAAAGAAACAATTAAGGCCTTGTTTCATTAAATTAGAAACTTTTATGGGGAAGAAGGTGAGGGAAAAAAAATCAATCACACGTTTGCACTGTAGAAACAAACTGAATTTTTAAACAGTAAATGTTTCTTAAATACTTAAGTACAAGAAGACTATTTTCAAGTATGTCCATAAAGTTTTCAGATCTCATAGAGAAAAAAGTGTTGAGGAGTTTCTGCTGAGGTGCAGTGGGTTAAGAATCCAACTGCAGTAGCTAGGATTGCTGTGGAGACCTGGGTTGGATGCCTTGCCTGGGAACTTCCACAGGCTTTGGGTGCAGCCATACAAAAAAGAGAAAAGTGTTGGAAACATTCAGTCACTTTTTTAGTGGTTGAAGATATGCAATAAATAAAGTAGATAACCTATCCCTGCCCATATAGAGTGTACACAATCCCTACACAGCTTGTGTATTAATTGAGGTGAGGACAATAATTACATACGCATATGTATGCATGTATGTGTATACATGCATATTTATTTTAAAATAAAATATATAGTTTTTTAAGTATTACGAGTATAAAAAGGGTGAGAGTATTTGTGTCCCCGCCTCCCCAATTCATGTGTTGAAGCCCTAACTCTCAAATAACCTTTGGGGGGTAGTTATATTTAGATGAGGTCATGGGGGTGGGGTTCTCATGGTGAGCTTAACGTCCTCATAAGAGGAGAAAGAGAGACCAGAGGTCCCTTCCCCCACTTCTCTCAGTCCTGTGAAGACACAGCAGAAAGAAGGTGGGGAAGCCGGAAGAGGTTCTCATCAGGGACTGAACTGGTCAGCACCTTGATCTTGGACTTTCCCATCTCCAGAACTGGTGGAAGTAAATTTCTGTTTTTATGACAGCCAGTCCATGGTATTTTGTTCTAGCAGCCCGAATGGACTAAGACAGAAGGGAGGAGAAAATCGCATAAGTCTGGAAAGACTTCACTGCAAAAATAACGTTGAAGCAGACTTTAAGTGTTGAGGGATTGAGCCATATCTTGGAGCAGAGTGTTCTATGCATAGGAATCCATACTACGAAGGCCCAGGGAGAGAACAGCAGTGCCTGGCTCATTCCCAGAACAGCAGAAGGTCAGAGTGACTAGATAAGTGAGTGCAAGGAAAAGAGTATTAATACATAAGTTCAAGGAGATAAGTAGCCTCCTAATTTGGAAAGGAAATAGAAGGCTCTTTGAAAGACCTTATCTTTTGTGCTGAATGGGATGAAAAGTCACTGGAGGGTAATGAGCAGCAGGAGATGCTCTGAATTATGTTTTAATAGGATCATTCTGGCTCTATGTAGGGAACATATGAGCAGCGTTGAAGCAAGAGAAAAAGAAGGAGCATCAGGAGTTCCTGTCATGGCGCAGAGGTTAACGAATCCAACTAGGAACCATGAGGTTGCAGGTTCGATCCCTGGCCTTGCTCAGTGGGTTAACGATCCGGCGTTGCTGTGAGCTATGGTATAGGCCGCAGACCCGGCTTGGATCTGGAGTTGCTGTGGCTATGGCATAGGTCTGCAGCTATAGCTCCGATTCGACCCCCAGTCTGGGAACCCCCATATGCCACGGGTGTGGCCCTATAAAAAAGCAAAAAAAAAAGAAAAGAAAAATGGAAGGAGCATCAGCATGATGGCATTTTTGTTAGGTGATAAAAGTAGAGGATATGAGAAGGAGTTGGACTGTGGATATTGTATTTTCAAGACGGAACTGGTAGAACAGCTCGGTAGATTGAATGTGGCCTGTGAGATTAAGAGAAGAATAAGGGATTACTAAATTCATTGATATTGGCAACTGGAATAAAGGATCTTCTATTAACCTAAATGGAGTAGTCTCTAGAATACAGATTTGGGAGAGAAGATCACTAGTTTGTTTTAGGAGATACTAAATTTGAGATAACTATTCGACAACCAAGTGGAGATGTTGAATAGGTTATTGGTTATAGAATTCTAAAGTTTAGGGGGAGGAGTTCCCATCGTGGCTCAGCAGAAATCAATCTGACTAGCATCCATGAGGACTCAGGTTTGATCCCTGGCCTTGTTCAGTGGGTTAAGGATCCTGCGTTCCTGTGGTTGTGGTGAAGGCCAGCAGCTACAGCTTCCATTTGACCCCTAACCTGGGAACCTCCATATGCTGTGGATGTGGCTCTAAAAAGATAGAATATATATATATAAAATAAAGTTTAGGGGAGAGATCCAGTATTGAGTTATACATTTGAGAATCAGAAGCATGTAGATGATATTTAAAACATGAGATAGGTTGAGATCACTAACGAAGAGGTTATTGATAGAAAAATCCCAGGATTGTGCTCTGGGGAGCACTTTAAATTAAGAGGATGGGAATAAAACCAACAAGGAAACTAGCAATAGCCAGTGGGAGGTGAGGAGGAAGGGCAAGTAAGTGTGAAGTCTATTTTTGGACTTTCTCTTTTGTTGCATTGATCTGTATGTTTATCTATTTTTCTAATACCATATTGCTTTTGATTATTCCTTTTTCCTTAGTCTTAAAATCAATTAGTGTGAGTCTTCCAACTTTATTTTTGTCCCAAAATTGTTTCCCTCTTTCAGTTCTTTTGCTCTTTCAAATACATTACACAATTAGCTTTTAATTTCCTTCTAAAAACCTGTTCAGATTTGGATTGGAAATGTATGTTATCACTAGATAAGTTAGGAGAGAACTGAGAACTTAATTTTATTGAGTTTACCATACCATGTACATGGTATATTTCACTGTTTATTTAGACCTATCTTGATTTTTTCATCATATTTTCTAGTTTCCAGAATACATATCTTACACATATTTTATTAGATTTATACCTAATGACTTCATGTTTTTTAAGCTATTATGAATAGTATTATATTATGAATAGTATTATACTTTTTCAATTTCCAGTCATTTGTTGCTATATATTTTATTTTTTGTTAAGTTTGAGATTTTCTAAGTAGGCGATATTGTAGTCTGTGAAAAGAACAGTGAAAGAGTAAACAGAAAAGGTTTATTTTTCTTTTTTAAAAATCTTTTTATAAGGTGGTTGACAATTGAGAGCAAAAAAACTAAAATGTTAGGATTAAAATTTTAGGACTAATAACATGTGGAAGTAAAATATATGACAATCATAATACAAAGGATAGGAGGGAGGAAATGAAAATAAATGCCTGTAAGTTTTAACACAAAAGTAAATTATCTGCTTATTTGGCACCATAAGGGAAAAACTGCAGAGATATTTGTGATTCTAGCTAATTTTACATTATGTAAGTATTGTCCTAGTGTGATAAATTCCTTGGCACTACTGGTATGTATTATCTGATGAATGAGGAAGCAGGCCTTGATTATGGTTCCTTGGCTTGAACCTCTTCCTGGCACTTCCAAAAAATGCACGTAACTACTGAGAAATCCTTAGCAGATTCCTCAAGTGGACTGTGACACTTCCGGAACCACATGTGACAGGTTTTCCTTCTTCTAAGGAGTTCAAGATTATGGTAGATTGTAACCAGTTTTCTTAAGCAAAATATGGCAAGGTCAATGTGTCCTTTTCTAGTGTTCAGAAATGCATATTTACATTAAGGGAGAAGGATAACATCTGCATATTGTTTACTCAGGGGCCTTCTGTTTAAGAATTCTATTTGCCTATTCTTGTTAGTTTGGGGGAAGCCAATGTTTTAAAACTTTTAGACTCAAACTACCAGATAGATAAAACCCAAATTCTGAGAGGAAATAGTCATACAATTAAATAATCAAAAATTAAGTCTAGTATAGCTTTCACTTTTGAAATTTCATTACAGCTTAATAAAATTTTAATAATTTAAAAATTCTGTTATGCAGTAATTAAACATGAAATAGTATAGCTTGTAAAAAGGAAACTGAACCCTTCCAAGAAATGATCAGGTCACAAAACAATTTTATATTACAGTTCTGCAGAAAGTTTGAAGGAAAAGTATCCTTAGAGATCTTTACTTGTCTGTCAGGAATAATAAACTGATTGAGGGAACGATGCCATTTCAAGGTTTAGCGAGCTATGGCAATAATGGCTACCTGCTAGGTGGGAATGCCAGCCTTCTTCAAATTCCTTATAGGTAGCTCTTGGTCTTACTGTCATGTAGGCCCTGCTGATTTTTTTATTTTCTGCTCTGGTTCTCTATGGCCAAATAAGACATCAGTTTTTCTTTTGTCTTTTTGTCTTGTTTTGAGGGCCACACCTGCACCATGTGGAGGCTCCCAGGGTTCAAACTGGAGTTACGGCCGCTGCCCTATGCCACAACCACAGCAATGTGGGATCTGAGCCACCTCTGCAACCTATACCACAGCTCATGGCAACGATGGATCCTTAACCCACTGAATTAAGGATCAGGCCAGGGACTGAACCTGTGTCCTCATGGTTACTAGTTGGGTTTGTTAACCACTGAGCCACAACGGGAACTCTAACATCTATTTTTCTGACATTTGCTAAAGAAATTTTTACTGCTGCTACTGCCCACTGGTATAATTGGTGATGTTTCCAGGAATCAGTGTTAGTGTGGTGACTTTGTAGCAGGTACACAGAAGGGAAAAATCTCCATGTAAGAAAGCAGAAACAAGATACAAGTTTATTTCTCTCTCATAAAAGTAATCTGGGGCTGATACAGTAGCTTCATGGCCAGTAGGGATCTAGGTTTCCTCCGGGGCTAAGCTCCATCATTTTAGTCAACCTCTCTCTTCAGGGTTATCTTATTGCGGACTATGAGTGGGAAGAAAATGTAGAAAGACAAAAATATGTTTCTCCTATTCCATCAGCTTCCATTAAAGAGGTTTTTCAAGAGGCCGCATAGAGCATTTCTAGCCACATTTCATTGGTTTAACCTTAGCCTCATGGCCCTCACTAGCAACAAAGAGAGCTAGGAGATGCAGAACTTAATTCCAGGCAGCAGGTAGGACCCTCTACTACTCTGCTGCTAACAAACACAGAGAATAGAGAATAGAAGGCAAGTACTTATCTTTGTCAGAACTACTAAAGCCACTGGCACAGGTGCTTATGAGAATTTATGATTTCATGTCCAATTGAACATTTTTTCCTAAATAAAATGATATTTTTTATTATAAATGTGAAGATTCACTGCACAGTTCATGGGCCATGAAAAGAGCATTAAACATTTTTAGTAGTACTATCCAGAAATAACACTGATATTTGGTAGAAATCCCTTTGAAATTCACAAATATTTATGCACTGACATAACTATATATGTAAACTAGTAAGTATATATATGTTGCATATTGTACATATGTACAAATGCACATTTACATAAAATATGTATTTAATTTGGACCAAATATAATATTGTTTTATACATACATATTTTTTACTTATTATTAACATTTCCTTATATCAGTAATTTTTTTGGAAACAGTATTTAAAATTTTTTATTGCTATACTGTATTTAATCATATCAAAAGTGTACCTTGATGGATTTAAATGATACCCATCAATAAATATATTATACCTGAGTTTTCAATATTATATTTTATGTGATGATGAAGATTGTGTTTTTACATGTTTGGGCACATTTTAGATTAATTCCTTAGTATCAATTGTTAGAAAAAGAACTGTTTGATCAAAGGTTTTATATTTTGATGATTCAATATTTTGTGTCTCACTTTTGTTTATATTGGAAGTAGTAAAACTAAACCTAAAGCAAAATCTAAATTAAGCAATACCTTGTGAAACTAAAGGAGTTTATAAGGGAGTTTTCACAAGCTCCTTTATTTTCTTTCCTTTTTTTTTTTTTTTTCCTGCTTTGGCTGTTCCACGGCGTATGGATCAGATCTAGGATCAGGCCAGGGATCAGATGTGAGCCACAATGGTGACCTACGCTGCAGCTGCGGCGACAGTTTTCACAGGCTACTTTTCTTAGTTTGTCTTAACAATAACACACACACAGGAAAAAAGATGACATGCAACAGACACTTCTGGCATCCTGCCTTTCATAACACGAGTACTGAGGCCTGAGTGCTACCTTCCTAAGCTTCTTTTTTCATGTTAGCATTGAATCAGACATTTTCTTTCTTGCACGTGAAAGGAACCACTGAGTGTATTTATGTATGTGGGCAGGAGTGAGGAGCATTTATCAGGAGGAAGATTTGAATATGTTCATGGGTCTTTGCTCTATTAACCTAATTGGGAATGGTGGCCTACTAGTAAGTAATGCAACAGACAGCATGGGACACAGATGCTTGACTGTATAGGGGAAAAGATTCATTTGCTGGGTGTTGTTCTTAGCATGTAAGAAGACACTTTTTACTGTCTTGAATTCAGGCCCAGAGGTGCCATTAGTTTCATGTTGATATTCAGGGAATCAAAAGACCAGAACACTTCATTATAAACAATTCAAGACTCTCTCTTACGACACTTTAAAGCAAGATTAAACTTAGAAAAATCAGGTTTTTCACAGTGGTGTGCTTTTAATAGTCTTTGGTGTGTCTTATACATTTTCATAAGGGACAACCTGGAGAAAGCTAAGCACCCAGGGACTTTAAGAATAGTTTAATTGTTCATAGAAGGACTGAATCCCCAAGGTCTTTCTAAAAAAGAGACTTCTGAATATGTGTATATGATTAGAGAGGTTTTGAGAAAATTTTTTAAGATGTGGTTGTTAGCATAGACAAAAGGAGAAAAGGACACGGTCAATAATTATAATTAGAGATCAAATTTTAACAATGTGTTTAGTATTCCACTTTGCTTGATTTTATCCCAAGTGAGTAATTTGACAAATCTCATTCTTGAAAAGTTAAACTCATTTTCATAGCTTGGACTGTAGAGCCAAGAATACAGGAATCATCTCTTAGTATTTTTCAAACTTTGGAAGTACTTTATAGCTGAAATTCTGCTTAGGTCATTTGCATTAAAGATAAAGCACTTTAGTTTTCTTAAGACACTACTGAAATAGAAGTTCTTATTGACTATATATACTGGATCAAATCCTTCATATGTGTTGCTTTTAATTTTCACAACAAATCTGCAAAGGAAGAATTATTATTACTCCTTTATAAATGAGGAAGCTGAGTTTTAGAGACAGTGGAAATTTGCATCAGGTCTCATAGCTACTAAGTGTCACAAGGTAGGACTGGAAGTTATGACAGCACCACTCTGTGGTGCTAAGGAAGGCACTGGCTCTGGATGGAGCAGACAGAACATAAAAGGTGCAACTGCACTGGATGACTCTGAAAGTGGACGTGAAGATTTAAAAAGCAATACTTCGAAGTGTCACCCTGTTAAGTTTTTTATTATTTAAAACAAAAACCTTGTAAAAAGAAGGATAGTCCAGAATCAAATATTAGTCAATTCATATACTATTAAGATTGAAAGGGACAGTTAGCATCTTGAATTTTGGAAGATTTTATAGTCTTAAACAATTTATCCTAATTTGATCTATCTGTTAAATAGAGGGAGACGAGTTTTGAGTTAACTAATGAAATAAGTGGTTGGTTTTCTTCTGAGGGCCTTGTTGCTCTTCAAGGTTAACAGTCATATCAGCTGCAGAGCATCAACTTCACACGTTTTGAAGGCTCCAAATGTATGGAATGCAAAGTAGATGAGAACTTAGATGATTTAGGCAGGAATACTTCGAATAAGGTGGGCATTTTCATGAAGGGCTTTTCATCACATTTTCATGTAGGGCTTTTTATTCATTTGTAACGTTGGAATGCTAATCGGATATCCATGGTGGAAGGTAATGTTTAAGGAGTCTGATATGTTGAGCTCCTGAGAGGCAACATCGCTTACTGCTCCTGATCTCCTAAGCAAGATTTCCTGGGTGCAGAAAATCCTGAATTAGCCACTGACCGGTTGTGTGTTCTTTATGTATAGTAACTCCTCTGTGCCTCAGTTTTCTTATCCTTATAACAAAGATAATAAAAGTATCACTTTCACAGGTTCTTATGAAGATTACCTGTGTGAATATTTGTTAAGCTTTAGGATACTTTTTAATATAGTGAGTGTTATGTGTTTGATACCTAAAACATAGATGCTTGTTTCTATGATACTATAGAAAGCCAGGTACTTGGGTGAACAATAATCTTGTTCACAGCACAATTTTACAAATGCATTTCAGCAATTTCTTCAGGTTATTTAGGGCCAAGGAGATGCCATACGTTTTTGTAATCATATTGCGTTAATCAGAAGCTAACTCATTCTAACATAATCTTGGAAGGATAGAAATTGTTCGGATTGTTTGCAGTTGGTTTTTCATCTCAACTTATGATTCTTAAGTGAGAGGAGGTTGGGTGAGATTAATACCTGGAGTTTTAGAATATCAAGAGCAAAGTATATATCCCAAACAATTTCAGATAAGGAGAACATGAGAACCAAAACTGCATCCGACTTCTCAGAAGATAGACATTGTGCTGGAGGACAAGGAGGCCAAAGTTTCAAAAATCTGAAGGGAAATTATTTTAACCTAGAATTTTCCACCCAAACGTTAAATCAAGTATATACAGACTTACCTTGGAGATATTGCAGGTTCTGTACCAGATTGCCGCAATGAAGTGATTATTGCAATAAAGTGAGTCACACTTTTTTTTGTTCCCCAGTGCATATAAAAGTCATGGTTATACTTTACTGTAGCCTATTAAGTGTACAATAGCACACTTAATGGTTATACTTTTTACTGTAGCCTAGTAAGTGCACAATAGCCTATTAAGTGTATAATAGTTTTTTATGTCTTAAAAAAACATTGTACATACCTTACTTAAAAAATAACTCATTGCTGAAATTGCTGACCACCATCTGAGCCTTCATTGAGTTGTAGTAGTGACAAAGGTTCCAATAACAAGTATGATAATAATGAAAAAGTCTTAAATAGTGGGAGAAGTGCCAAAATGTGGCACAGAGACACAAAGTGAACAAAATGCTCTTGGAAAAATGGTGCCGACAGACTTGCTCAATGGAGGGTTGCCATAAACCCCCATTTTGTAAAAAATATCATACATGCAAAGCATAATAAAAGAGGTATGTCTGTAATAAGATAATAGCATTTTCAGATAGGAAAAAGCTCAGGAAGTTTACCTACCATACTTCCTAAGTCTTAGAAAGTTATTTAAAGATAGATAAGAGCAAACGGAGGAACAAAGCAAGAAAGAACACCAAATGGCAGCTAGGAATCAGCTGATCTTGCTCAGGAGGGTAATGAAACAGTTGCATGCAGGCTGAGCAAGAGGACAGGGAGTAAACTAAGAAAAAGAGTTTAAAGAAGTTTGGTAATGTTCTTGAGACATTAGATGTGTCAAGGCAGACGATACAAGGAAAAGGAAAGGCAATTAGGAAGAACTAAAAAACATAGTGCTCCATTGGTTCAGGGCCAGCACTGGGTCTTTTTCTTCTTTATCACGTTGTCAATGTCTTGATTACGTTGTCAACGTCTGTCGGGTACAGTCCCCCAAATAAAGCTCTCCAGCTCTTCACTTCTGTGCATTGGGAGTGGACTGGGTGTGCTCTGTTCATATTTACCTTCCTGAGGCCTACAAGCTGAGATGGGAAAGGGTCACTTGTAGCAGCAGGAGCAGTAGCAGACAACAGCCAGAGAGGTAAGGCGAGGAAAAACCAGTGGGATGGTGAAGAGAATGCCAGTTAACCAGATGACAAACTGGTTAATGTTTTGTTCAGGAAGGGACAACTTTTCTAACCTACATCAGGCAGCTACTTTCATTGCAAAGGGCAGAATCTATCATCACAATGAAGTGAGTCTTTGTTCTCAATGCTCATTTTTCCATGTGCTGTGTTTAGACATGATACTGCGCCTCATGCTATCAGCACACACTTCCAGTCTGACATTATGGTCTGTTTAGCAGCATGCATTATTTTGAAGCTCTTGTTTGATTGTATTTTCATTAAGCTAAAAATTTTGCATTATGTGTATGCCAGTGGATTTGGGCTCTAAATAATGATAAAGTATTTCTTCATAAATAAAAAGGGAATGATCATTTCAAAGAACAGATTCAGTATGGAATGCCGAAAGTGGTACTCTACCCATGGGAAAATCTTAGGGTATGATGGTGACTCATTCATTATCAGACAATCAATAATATATAACCTGTCTGCAGTCAGGAAGATTCAGGAAAGATGGCCAGATGTGCGTGACTGGGCAATTTAATTAATATTTTCCTCATCATTGTCTCTTAAATTATTTTGTTTGGTGATAATAGTGTCTCTCAGACACTGGTTTCATTCTCTATATATCAGACTTCAAAATAAAAATGATAAAACAATTCTCATGAATTGTACCAACTCTGACCTTGAGAAAGCTATTTTAAATCTGAAAGAAAAGATTCAGGTCACTAATTCGTGAAGTATCAATTAGTTTGTCCATTTTCTACCTTTAAAAGGTTTGAATTACTTCTGCTTGGTGCAGCCTAATAATTAATTTGGAATTATCTTTAAAGAATTAAGGAGAGATTGATGTTTCAAATCTAAGATAAAATGAGTGAGAAGTTTCTTCTCTGAGGGGAGAACTCTGCTCTATTTCCTGATAACCTCATTGCTAGAGAAACCCAATCCTGGCATAAATTGTGATAATCTTATTTACTGAATGATTTTTTCATTAGCAAGAACAACACTAATAAAAAAAAAAGAGAAACACTGTATAGAAGTTGGAAGCACGTAAGAACAAGTACGCTATTAACCTTATCCAAAAGAAAATCAGTGGCGGTGATGTATTTAGGCCAGTGGTCTATCAGTTATGAAAGGATGAGGGATCATATTTAGCCATCATCTAGTCAGAGATAGAAAGACTAAATTACTGTATGTATTTCTATGTTTTTTTTTAAATAAATATGTTTTTTTCAATGAAGGAAGAGTTTTCCTAATCAGATGACAACTCTGCACATGTATAATGTGGTATTTTTCCACTTTCTTAAAATAACCTTCTTAAATGCAATTAATGTGACAGAGACCCAATTAGAAGCAAATGAAGTAAAGTGAAGGTCAGAATTTATAGGACCTAGGACACATGGTTGATGAGAGAATAGAAGAGATTTGGAGGGATGACTTATGGCTTTTATAAGCACCAATTTAGAATTTTCTCACTGAAACAGAGGAGAATAGACAAGATAAATCACAAGCTTTTCAGGCTGACATCACCAACATTTATCTAATCTACTCTTAATCTGGCTTTGTCTATACTCTGACTTCAACAATACCTCCATTAAATTGCATTTTAAGAATCAGGTGGTCACTGTTTTTTGGCATAAGTAAAGTATCTTATGGTCTGAGCCTTTTAGGTTTCCGTCACTTGAAACTTGGTCTTATATTTACCTGGTATTTACCTGGAATCAGTAGTGTAATGTTTACAGTATTACATCAACAAGCTTATGTCCTAAAATTATTACCATTAAATACTAAGACTTATCTAAAGTAGAACAGTGATATTTTATGGTGTTTTATAGCAATTCACACTTTTTTTTCTTCTTTTAGCAAAATAATACTAAATTAAAAATATTAGTGCTAGGAGTGACTTAAAAAATCCAAATCAATCTTCCAGCCATTTCAAATTTCATTAGGTTGGAACTTTTGGAGTAAAATAGGATGGCCATTTAATTTTTGGAATTATATTTTCTTCTTTCAATGAAAGGATTCATTGGTCCTTTTTTTATTTTTTTGCTTAAAATAGAGCTTTTTCATCCTTAGCACATCAGATACTGTTGACTGCCTACCTAGCACCCAAGTCCCTCTTTTTTCCTGACAATCAAATACTGATTTCTTCAAACATTAGCTCCTCAGCCTATCTCTAGAACATAAATAACCCTTCTTAGTCTAGTGACGATTACCCTGTCTTCCATTGGTTGGTTATTGAGCGGGTGTAGGATTTAGTTTTGGCCAATGAAATAAGAAAGCACGTCTTGTTGTGGCTTTCTAGGAAAGAGCATTTCATGGGATCCAGAAAATATTCTCAGAGGACTAATAAAGTGCATTCTCGTGATGATAGTTGCACAGTAGGCTCAGAAAGCAATTGATTTAAATTTGAGCAGAAGGAGGAAACTAAGAAAAAAGGTTTGAAAAAATTTGGTAACGTCCTTGAAAGATTGGTGGTATTAAGCAATAGAAAAGAAAACAAAAGGCAATTAGAAAGTACTTGAAAATTTTTCTGTGTTTAAGGAGCTCAGGGCATCACTGGACATCTATTCTGATTCACTTCCTCCTTGATTAGGCTGTCAATTTCGGAGTCTTCCAGGCACTGGAATAAATCTCTCTGGCTCCTCACCATTTTAACTGTTCGTTTATATTCTGAGACACTAGAAGAGGTGATCTGTTTTTCTGTTCCTGGATATAGCCTGGCTGTGAGGTCAGGAGCCGCTGTGACTATCTTGGTAATTTCCTGTAGCCGAAATCAATTTGGGGAGGAGAGCAGAGGAAATAGAACTATAGGGAGGCTGTGGGGAGCCCTGTTCCCTGCCCTGCGTCTGCTCTTCCTTTAGGTTTCTTGTCATATGAACCAAATAGTCTTCTTATCATGTGTTCCAATTTGAATCTGGGCTTTCTCATACTTACGGCTAATGGAAGATTCATTGAATCTTCACACTGTGTTAAGATGCTCTATGGGTGCAAGAATTAAAGTCATAAAAGACAGTCATATAGGCGTGAGTCCCATCTCCTTTATGCCTGTTTCCCAAAGGCTTTAGGCTGGTTGGAAATAGGGGTCCTTTCTCTGTTATAACAGCTTTTTTTCTGAGCTCCTCATTTCAGATATCTTTGTCACATCTCCTTAGTGCTTGGTTCCCAGATCTCTTGTTTTTATAATCTACCACTGCTCTCCAGATAATTTCATGACTTTAAGTACCAACTATATACTAACAGTCTCTAAATGTACAACTACAGCCCAGAGCTCTTTCCTGAACTCCAAAATCCTGTCTCCTAGAATCAGCTGATTTCATGACCTCTCCATTTGGGCCCTAACAGGCAGCTCAAATTTAGTTAAGTCCCAAACTAACTGACTCTCTCACCCCTCCAAAGAAATCTGTTCTGCCATAACCGTCTCCTCAGCTAATGCCACCTCTTTTCTTCTAGCTGCTCAGGCCAAAAATCTTGGCGCTATCTTTGACTCTTACTCACATTCACTATCTGGTTGACTCTTCTAAATATGTCTGTGATATATAAAACAATCTGGGGGGTGGTGGGATGCACTGTGGGTTTGGGACACAAAATCTATTGAATTGCCTTATGATCTTTGTACATCTATAACTGAAATAAACTTCATTGTTAATATGAAAAAATAAAAATAAAAAAATAAATATACCTGTGATGAGTTTTTTTTTTTTTCTAACAACTTTTATATTACTGCTCTTGACCCTAGCTTGGATTCTTTCAAGCACAAATTGATCTCGCATTCCCTCTCTGATCTGCTTTCTCCCCTCCCCTTCTCACTGCAGCCTAGCCTTAGAATATTCCTTACTATTCCTGGGATATGAAAAGTCAGGAGGGTTTCCACTTCCAGAATTTTTGTACACACTCTTCCCTTTGCTTGTAGCTATTCCTCCCCTGCCCCCCAACTCCCTTGGCCACTCTGTTGCTGCCATACTTCCCTGGGGTTTCTGTTCAGATGTTAATGAGAAGTGAGATTTTCCCTACTCTTTTTGAAATTGAACATCTTTTTCGTCCTCAGACTCTATTTCTGTGCCTGTATGATTTGACTTCTTAACACTTATCACCATCTGGCATACTACATATTCTTCAAATGTATTGGTTTATCATCTGTTTCCCCTTCCAGAATATAAACTCCATGAGTGCAGGGATTTTTATCTGTATAGTTCATTACTGTATCTCCATTGCCTGGAGTAGTATTGGCAAACTGTAATTTTATATATATGAAATTATCCCTTCCTCTAGGCAGTAACTAACTGATCTGGTAAGTGAGCTCTTGCTTCTAGGTTCCAGTGACATCATACTAAGATTTTAGTTATGAGTTATATGTTAATATTCTAAATATTCAATTTAAACATGGGCTCTTTGAAATCAATATTTTAATAAAAAGCAATGATTTTAATAGTTTGTATTTCAGTAGTTGTGAGAAAGTGGATTTTGCCTTTAACTTTTGTGTCTGATAGCATTCTTTCTGTTGTAAAAGAATCTCAAGTCAAGTGATACAGAAAATATTAGCTCACTTAATGGGATGTCTGGGTATAGGGTATTGGTCAGGGCTCCCATAATCTTGGTTGGCTTCATTTCTGTTGCCTAAAAATCTCTTTTCTCAATTCTCCTCCATACATTCCTCCTTAGGCTGGTAAAATGTCTGTAGACTTTGTGGCTTCTCATCCTGTACAGCAGTGATCGGGAAAAGAGAGGGGAGGTTGTTTTAGAAAATTTCTTGGCAGAATCAGGAAGTATTTTCCTAGCACGTCCCTGTAGCATACTCCTTAGGTGCCAGTTATTCAATGTTAGTCACATATCTATTCCTGAATAGATTATTGGCCGGGGATTTGGGAATACCTGTAGCTGGCAAACCTACTACAAGTGCTTGGGGGCACAGAGGCTTCTCCAGCCATGGGGGGTTTCTGGGGAAAGAGGAGCCTCAAGAGCTATAGGTGATTTTGGTTCTTTGAGGAAGGACGGAGTGGGAAGGCAACCAAGGATCATCTGTTACTTTATTTCCTATGGGCCAGTTAATTCTGTTCTTCCAGTTTTAGGAACAAGCTTATCATCTTTAATATAATAGCAATAAAGTGTTTTCTTCTTTAGACTTCTGGAATTCATCTAAATTGGTGCTGCCTATGTAGGTGAAGAATTTAACTATTTTCTTCTAAATGAATTCAGTGTCATTTAGGGGGAGACAAAAAAATTATTTTTATTTTCTCAGGTGCTTTGAATTATGTAGTTAGTGCTGTATGAAGTATAAAATGAATTCATTTGTTTCTAAAATTATACTTGCATTGTGGTATATGCCGTTGATATATTTTAGTTTTATTATAATGATATTTATTAAGTTTATGGAATAAAATGAGATAAATGTTGTATGTCTTCTCCTCCTGATAATTACTAGGTACTCTTTTTATTTTAATTTTAAAATTAGGGCCACACCCATAGCATATGGAGGTACCCAGGCTAGGGGTTGAATCAGAGCTGTAGCCACTGGCCTACACCACAGCCACTGCAATGCGGGACCTGAGCCGCGTCTGTGATCCACATTATAGCTCACAGCATCGCTGGATCCTTAACCCACTGAACAAGGCCAGGGATCAAAACTACATCCTCATGGATACTTGCTGGGTTTGTTAACCATTGAGCCATGATGGGAATTCCAGGTACTCTTTTTAAAAAAAAATTGAAAAATATGTATTAGGATCAACTTAAAGGCAATTGAAATAAAATAACATAAATTATCTTAGATCTAGGACATAAGAAGAACTATTAGAGAATTTTAGAGCCTGTGAATTAGGTTCTCATTGTAAATCCAAAATGAGATCCAGATTTCATGGAAATACTCCAGGTATTTATAAATAAGTTAACATCCCGTGGGCTTCCATTCAGCATTCAGCATGTCTGCATGAATGTGACAAGACATTTTCCTCTTGGTTTCACACAGCAAGTCCTAGAAAATTGGTCTGTGGGGAAAGATTTTTTTCCTGACTGCATTGTCTATGGCTAAAGCTGTGATAAGACTGTTATCACAGCAGGTGTTGGGGTCAAGGCTAACTGTGAGGTTCCAAAACTCTAAGAGGGTAGAGGCTGTCAAAACAGAGCAGAAGCGTGTTCTCTCAGCTCATTCTGGAAGAGGAATCTGCACAGCCCATGAGTCCTATCTTCAGTTTATTAGTGAGCTAGCCTCCTCCATGCTGCTTAGATTTCTCTACAAAGAATCAAGCCTTTACAGAAGCAAAGCAACGATTAGCTATCTTCAGTACTGTAGAAGATTATAGTAGAAATTTATGGGATTTCTCTCTGTAAAATCTAAGAATAAGCCTTCTGTTTTTTTCCCCCTTTCTTTCTTTCTTTTTAAAATTCAGCTCTGAAATATTAGACTAAAGCTGACTGATAGGGTGTTGCCATTCAACAAAAGAAGGGCAACTTCCAGTCTAAAATTCATTCTTGAGATGAGCCCAGTTAAGCTAAACTCTGGCTTATTATCTGAGAAAAGACAGAAAGACCTACCCTCTAGACAGAATGCTCCTAAAAATGCCTCTACATTAAAATAATTTTTATTTAGGCAAATAGTCTTTGTTTGCCCAATTAAGGACCAGCTGTTTTATCTCTGAAGCATTCTCATCCAGGGGTTGTGAAAAATTGAGGAAAAGTTGTTGAAGTTAAATTTTTGAAGGAAACCATCTCCTGTATCTTGCGGTGAAGGGGATGCTCACGTGGACTCTTCAGTAGGCATTCTGAAATGTTTTGTTAAAGAAATGACTGAATTGGATATTATGAATAGATTGAATAGCATGAAGAGTGAGAAGATAGTATCATTCCAACAATTTAAATCATCTAATGCAAGAAGTGGATTGCCTATTACTCTTCAAGGGAGTTTTGGTCTGTGGCATCACGGGATTGTATAAGTATCAGGAAATTATCTTCTGAGTAAGTGGAGGATCTTGGAAAACCAAATGGAGGGAAAATCCTTGCCTGATTAGGCCATGGTTTATCTTCACAAGGGATGGCCAAACATAACATGTTCTTCTTTATTAAAGCAAATTAAAAAGAATACACACACACACACACACACACACACTCTCACACACCCCATATAGGTGGATAAATTGATAGCATAATAATATTTTAAGATTTGTCCATTCTTGAATATGTTTTTTCAGTCCTTTGTCTTGGCTAGAATATATTTTATATTTATTAAAACAAAGAGACTGATATTTTAGGATGTTTAAAGACAGAAACAAATTAAAAGAGTTCTACAAATTTTATAGTTTCTATTAAATGTAATGTCTCTTCCACCCACAATGTAGACATTACTAATAATTCTTCTTAGCCTTTCCTTATGCCTGAAATAGCCCAGAACTGGCATTGCTTTTTTTATGGATAAAAAGGCAAACAGTAGGAGGGCTTTATTCATACCCTTGACACAAACCCCTGTGAAGATTACTGAGATGCTTTTAAGACAAAAGATGGGGAATATTCCCCAAGGCAAGGATATGTCTCAATAAGAAAATCTACTTATGTCTTTCATCTGCCTTATTTGGAACACAAAAAGAAGTCATCTACAAATATGTTTGTATGGACTGGCTCAAAAGACCAAGCCAGTAGGATTTCTAAATGAAAAGAATTCAGTTCCTAAATTTAAGCAGATGAATGGTATGTGATACTGATTTTTTTTTTCCCTGTTTGACCTTGGCCTACCTCATTTAAGAACAGTGAAAATAATCTGTTTCATTTGTTCCTGTGATAAGAAAAAAGGCAAATAAAATAACAAAAGATAATAAAATTAGTAGGAAAAAGAGAGTAAGAAAAATTCCAATTAATGAAATTAAGCATGAAATGAAATTATTAAGGAGTAGTATGATTTTTTTTTTTTTTTTTTTGCCTTTTGTCATTTTAGGGCCGCACCTGCGGCATGTGGAGGTTCCCAGGCTAGGGGTCTTATCGGAGCTGTAGCCACTGGCCTACGCCGCAGCCACAGCAACGCAGGATCCGAGCCGCGTCTGCGACCTACACCACAGCTCACGGCAACGCCGGATCGTTAACCCACTGAGCAAGGCCA
>PVHT021183608.1:13758589-13772602 GCA_004024745.2 Catagonus wagneri | reverse complement strand
AGGAGTAGTATGATTAAATAAAGCCAATGTAGACAAAAGCCAGACAAATAAGCACAGAGTTTATATTCCTTTGAGTCACCTTATTGTATCCTTGACAGTTCAATAAGTATTTATGAAAGGAAACAATGATATTAGAAAATAAAATCCAAATGGGCTAAAAGGGAAATATTAAATCTAGTGTCTTTATGTAAATGTATCTCAGCCTCTTCATTATTACCTCCTACCTCCAACCAAGGAGACTTTTTCCTTCCTTCCTTCCTTCCTTCCTTCCTTCCTTCCTTCCTTCCTTCCTTCCTTCCTTTCTCTCTCTCTCTCTCTCTTTCTTTCTTTTTTATTTTTATTTATTTATTTTTTTGTCTTTTTAGGGCTGCACCCATGGCATATGGAGGTTCCCAGGCTAGGGGTTTAATTGGAGCTTCAGCCTCCAGCCAGTGCCACAGCCACAGCAACGCCAGATCTGAGTCACGTCTGAGACCTGTACCACAGCTCATGGCAACGCCAGATCCTCAACCCACTGAGTGAGGTCAGGGTTGAACCTGCAACCCCATGGTTCCTAGTCGGATTTGTTTCCACTGTGCCATGGTGGGGATGCCTGCCTGCCTGCCTGCCTCTCTCCCCTGCCCCCCTCTCCCTTTCTTCTTTCTTTCTTTCTCCTTTTTAAGACCATACCTGTAACACATCAAAGTTCCTGGGCTAGGGGTCAAATGGGACCTGCAGCTGAGTCCTATGCCACAGCCACAGCTATGCCGGAATTGGATTCAAGCTACATCTGTGATCTACACTGCAGCTTGTGGCAATGCTAGATCCTTAACTCACTGAGCGAGGCTAGGGATTGAATTTATATCTTCATGGACACTATGTTGGGCTCTTAACCCACTGAGCCACAATGTCCTAGACATTTTTTTCTTTTTTCTATTTGTCTCCACTCCCCATGAAATCTTAAAACCACAAATTTACTAGGTATCTGTTTATATAATGTGACCCTTTGCTAGGCCACAGACTGCTATAATAGCTAAGATATTTTTCCTCCCGCTCCAAAAAAAATTTTTTTTTGCCCCCTTGGGCAAGATAATAATTTTGGTAAATATTCATGCTTTGTGGAAAGCAGCATTTTAGAGTGAACATGGCTTCAGAGTCAGATTAGGCCTGAATATGTTTCTGAGCATATGTGGAAGTTACTCAACCTCTCTGAATCCCAGGATAATAACATTACCTTGTAAGTTTATTGCCAGTGCAAGTTTATTGTCACTGCCTGGCATATTTATTGATATTTCATAAATCATAGCTTTCTTACGTACTATGGTGTTTTCAAGAAAGTGGTGAAAAAATGTTTAGAGATACACCAAACAATGATCTCTAAAGGATAGATGGTACATCCCTAAGAAGACTCCTAAGGCATACATTTTAATACCCATGGGCTGAAGAGCAAAAACAAAACAGTTGCCTTCCTGCCTTTTGCCTTAAGCTCTGACCAGTTTAAATTGATGCAAGATATAGGTCCAGAGTGAAATATTTGGAAAACAGCTTCATTTAAATAATGCACTGAAGCCTAATATATGGCTTGGATTAGGGCCGAGTATTGTGCCTGAATCTGGTTGAAATGTTTCACTTACTACAGCACACAGCAAAGGCAGGCAGTCCTCAAGACAATTCTTTAGAATCCCTAGTGCCCCATGGACAAAACTGGAAAACTATTACTTTATATGATCCTTTCTAGTCTTAAGAGTCATGGACAGTTTGTATGTTGGGTTGCCTTGATGTTCCTACTTTCTGAAGTTATTGATACTTTTGAAAACATATTGGGAATCAAAGTGGTTGACTTACTTTGTAAACACAGAAATTAGGAGTTCCCCTTGTGGCACAGTGGAAATGAATCCGACTATGAACCATGAGGTTGTGGGTTCGATATCTGGCCTCATTCAGTGGGTTAAGGATCCAGAGTTGCCATGAGCTGTGGTTTAGGTTGCAGGCACAGCTCAGATCTGGTGTTGCTGTAGCTCCGATTTGACCCCTAGCCTGGGAACCTCCATATGCCACAGGTGTCGCCCTAAAAAGCAAAAAAAAAAAAAAAAATTTTGCCCTTCTTACATAGCTGCACTCATTCATATGATGTGCAAAAGAGTTAAAATACAGTGCAGTGTTAATAGATAATTGAAATTGAAACTTCTGGTGATGGAATAGACACCACTATGATGCTCTCTTACCACTCCTTGTTTTCCATCTTTTGCTATGTATTTTGTGTGTGTTTTGTGTAGATTTGTATGTAAAATTACTGTACAATGCATACTATTTAGGAAAGCACTTTTGTCGTGATGTATGGTAGAAAACAATCTTGATCACTAGTTATTGAAAATTAAGCCATGAGCAAGCAGATACAGGAAGGGGTTAACATACTTGAAAAACAGGGCAAGCATAAATCAAAACTAAACATTACATTCACAAAAACTAAAAGGAAAAGTACCTAAGCATAAAATAAATGGAAATAATCCAACCAAGAAAAGGAAGGAACAAGGGAGAAACATAGAATCAACTGGAAAAGGTTTAAAATGACAATAAATACATATTTATCAATAATTACCTTAAATGTCAATGGACTGAATGTTCCAATCAAAAGACACAGAGTGGCAGATTGGATAAAAAAACAAACACCTACAATCTGCTATCTACAAGAGACTCACCACAGGGCAAATGACACATATAGATTGAAAGTGATGGGATGGGAAAAGATATTTCATGTCAATGGACAAGACAGGAAAGCAGGAATTTCAATATTCATATCAGACAAAATAGACTTTAAAATGAAGGCCATAAAGAAAGACAAAGAAGGACATCATTTAATAGTAAAAGGATCCATTTAAGAGAGGATATTACAATCGTCAATATATATACCCCTAATATAGGATCACCCGGATACCTACAACAAATACTAACAGATATAAAAGGAGAAATAGATGGGAATGCAAGGAGACTTTAACACCCCACTAACATCAATGGACAGATTGTCTAGACAGAAAATCAATAAGGCAACAGAGACCCTAAGTGACACAATAGAAAAGTTAGACTTAATTGACATTTTCAGGACTTTACAGCCAAAAAAATCAGAATATACATTCTTCTCAAGTGCATGTGGAACATTCTCAAGGATTGATCACATACTGGGACACAAAGGTAACATCAACAAATTTAAGGGCATAGAAATTATTTCAGGTATCTTCTTGGACCACAATGGCATGAAACTAGAAATCAACCACAGGAAAAGAAATGAGAAAAAACACACTATATGGAGACTAAACAACATGGTACTAAAAAACCAATAGGTCAATGAGGAAATCAAGAAGGAAATGAAAAAATATCTTGAATCAACTGGTAATGAAGACACAACCTTTGACAAAGTCCAATATCCATTCATGATAAAAAAAAATCTTACCAAAATGGGTATGGAGGGAACATACCTTAACATAATAAAAGCCATTTACAACAAACTCACAAAAAATATAATACTTAGTGGAGAAAAGCTAAAAGACTTCCCACTAAAATCTGGAAGTCAAGGATGCCTTCTCTCACCCTTTTTATTCAACAGGGTATTAGAAGTCCTAGCCACAGCAATCAGACAAGCAAAACAAATAAAAGGTATCCAAATTGGAAGAGAAGAGGTATACAGAGGACGTGATACTGTATATAGAAAACTCTAAGTACCCAACCCAAAAACTACTCAAGCTGATCAACAAATTCAGCAAAGTAGCAGGATATAATAAGATTAACATTCAGAAATCATTCACATTTCTGTATACTAACAACTAAATATTAGAAAAGGAATACAACAATACAATACCTTTTAAAATTGCACCCCCCAAAAATCAAATACCTGGAAGAAACCTGATCAAGAAGGTGAAAGGCTTAATGCTGAGCACTATAAAAAATTAATCAAGGAAATTAAAGAGATTTCAAATAAATGGAAAGATATTCCATGCGCCTTGGTAGGAAAAATTAATATTGTAAAAATGGCCTTATTACCCAAAGCAATCCGCAGATTCAATACAATCCCTACCAAATTACCCATGACATTTTTCAAAGAACTAGAACAAACAATCCAAAAATTTATATGGAACCACAAAAGACCCAGAGATATCAAAGCAATCCTGAGGAACAGAAATCCAAGCAGGAGGCATAATTCTCCCAGACTTCAGGCAATATTACAAAGCTACAGTAATCAAGACAGTGTGGTATTGGTACCAAAACAGACTTACAGATCAATGGAACAGAATAGAGAACCCAGAAATAAACCCAGACACTTACGGTCAATTAATATTTGACAAAAGAGTCAAGAATATAAAATGGGAAAAAGTCTTTTTGGTAAGTGGTACTGGGAAAACTGGACAGCTGCATGTAAATCAGTGAAACTGGAGCACACCCTCACTCCATGCACAAAAACAAACTCAAAGTGGTTTAAAGACTTGAACCTATGACAAGGCACCATCAAACTCCTAGAAGAGAACATAGGTGAAACATTCTCTGACATCGACCTTGCAAATTTTCTCAGGTCAGTCTCCCAAGGCAACAGAAATAAAAGCAAAAGTAAACCAATGAGACCTAATCAGATTGAGATTTTCACAGCAAAGGAAACCATGAAGAAAACAAAAAAGCAACTTACAGTCTGGGAGAAAATAGTTTCAAACAATGCAACTGACAGGGGCTTAATCTCTAAAATATACAAACAACTTTTATAGCTTTTGCTTTTCAACAGCAAAATAGCCAACAACCCAATGGAAAAAATGAGTGAAAGACCTGAATAGATATTTCTCCAAAGAAGATATACAGAGGGTCAATGGGCACATGAAAAAATACTCAACATCATTGATTATTAGAGAAATGCAAATCTAAACTACTATGAAGTACCACCTCAAACTAGTCAGAGTGGCCATCATTAATATGTCCACAAATAACAAATGCTGGAGAGGGTGTGGAGAAATGGGCACCCTCCTGCACTGTTGCTGGGAATGTAAATTGGTACAATCACTTTGGAAAATGGTATGGAGCTACCTTAGAATTCTGTATATAGAACTACCATATGACCCAGCATTCCCACTCTTAGGCATATATCTGGACAAAACTTTCCTGGGAAAAGACACATGCACTCATATGTTCATTGCAGCACTATTCACAATAGCGAATACATGGAAACAGCTTAAATGTCCATCAACAGATGAATGGATTCAGAAGATGTGATATATATACACAATGGAATACTACTCAGCCATAAAAAAGAACAAAATAATGCCATTTGCAGCAACATGGATAGAACTAGAGACTCTCATACTAAGTGAAGTCAGAAAGAGAAAGACAAATACCATATGATACCACTTATATCTGGAATCTAATATATGGCACAAATGAACCTTTCCATAGAAAATAAAATCATGGACATGGAGGACAGACTTATAGTTGCCAAGGGGGAGGGAGAGGGAGTGGGGTAGACTGGGAATTTGGGGTTAGTAGATGCAAACTATTGCCTTTGAAATGGATAAGCAATGAGATCCTGCTGTATAGCACTAGAAACTATATCTAGTCACTTATGTTGGAGCATGATAATGTGAGAAAAAGGAATGTATATGTGTATGTGTGACTGGGTCACCTTGCTATACAGTTGAAAATTGACAGAACACTTTAAAGCAGGTATAATGGAAAAAATAAAAATCATTAAATAAAATAAAATAAAATTAAACCATGGTTTTCCTCAAGAATAATGTAATAAGTTAAAGGCCACTGAAATGAGTCTTTCTTTCTTATTTCAAAGTATTATTTACTCCAAGGCTTCCATGGATCTTTTAGGAGTTACTCAGGAGAGTCAAGTGGCAGTAAAGAATTATGTATATATACATACACAATTCCTTGAATGTTCTAACAAACAAAAACATGTCATAGGTAATAGATATGTGGCAAATTCAGAGCAGTCTGAATAATAATTCTGAATAGGGAGTTCCCATTGTGGCTCACTGGTTACAAACTCAGCTAATATCCATGAGGATGTGGGTTCAATCCCTGGCCTCACTCAATGCGTTAAGGATCAGGTGTTGCCCTGAGCTTTGCTGTAGGTCACAGACATGGCTCAGATTCTGCATTGCTGTGGCTGTGGTGTAGACTGGCAGCTGCAGCTCTGATTTGACCCCTAGCTTGGGAACTTCCATATGTCACAGGTGAGGCCCTAAAAATAAAATTCTGAATAATTAGTGGCACATAAGTAATGGCCTTGGATATATAAATGCTTTCATTATTATAAACAATAAACTATCTCTTTCTCACCTGAGGATATACTAAGTATCAGCATAAACTAATGCATTGCTGTCTTTCTTGAAGCGAAATTTGTCTTTGCAATTGACAGTCTCTATCCATTTTCCAATTTGTGTAACAGAATTTGTCAAATTCTACAGATCTTTTACCTTTTCTGCTTAGAGTCTATGTGTATCCCTTAAGTTTATTGGGTTCTTTATAATCTGAAAAGCAGAAAGAAAGGTTTGTTTTAGCATCGCCAAGATAAGAAGACATGTCCCATGACTTCTAGGAAAAATGGACATTCTTCCTGTGACATCAAAGGCAGATAAACAGGCCAAAAAAAAAAAAAAAAGAAGAAGCCAACACCACTTTCTCTATACTCACTGTCCCCGAAATAGAAAGTGTGTGTATGTTTTTAAGATGCTGATGAGAAACTTTTCTTACAGGCTAGGAGCTTTTTAAAATCAAGTTGCCGTGGGAGGGGGCAGTGTGAAAATCTAGCAGTTTGACATTTGGTAGACTGACCAGTAAAATAATCTAAAATTAACATGGCATTTAGACTTTTCTTCTGAGCTGTCTCTCCAGAAATGCTTAGAGATTTATCTATACATTTTAAATAGTAGATTTATGTTAATGGTGAAAGAGAGGCTCAAGATCTAGGTAATAATGATGCTATGCCTCTAAATACACTGGCAGTAAACTGAGACAGATGTTCTTGGGGTGGAAGGGGGGCTGCTAATTACTATTCATACACATATGGCATATGATCAGTTGGTAGAATACTTTTCCAATATTGTATATGACATTGTAAATCCAGATTCCTGAATAAGAATGGAGAATAGAGCAATGAATAGACTTTTACAGGAGGAAATGTTTCCAAGAGAATATCTCAAAATTCAAGAAAATTGTAAATTTTCATACATGCTTGAGTGGAGGCACAGGTCCCTATTTAGTGGATAGATTAGGTTGATGGCCTTATCTCTGGAATGAATATAAAAATGGGGGAAAAGATACCTTTCCCCAGATGTCCTTTCTCTTTTCACATTGTACTTCAGGCTATAGAATGTAAATTCTCCAGGCTTATTTTTTATTGCAACTGAAGCCTATCTCTTTAGAAAATAGAAAGTCCAGGCATTTAAGGTCACTGTAACAAGAATGAAGCCTTGAGAAACAGCTGGTTTCCTGCATGGAACTGAGTTGCTGTAGCACTAAACTGGGCACATGCCAAAATGGATACCCGCAGGAGACAAAAGCAGCTGCTGTCTGGTGAGCTGGGATGGCATGACTCTGAGAGGGCAGAGGAAACAACATATGGACATAGTGCAACAGAATTCAAAACAAAATGAAACAGGGAAAGAATAGCTTCTAACAGAAAAACAAGGTGTGTGCCCCTGACACAAGCCAAGTAGCTTTGGGGGACCTTGGCTTCCTCCAGATTAAAGAAACATGTTCTTTATAACCTCATCTTAAAAATGAACTGTTGATAAATTAGTACACTATGAATTCATTGCAAGGAGAAATTATGAAGTTTGGTGACTTCATTCTATGTACTGTCTGGCAATCGTAGAGAAGTTCATTTTTGGAATGTTTGATGAGATTCATGTCCATTGATATAAAAAGTAAACTGCTAGTAAGTTGTATTTATTGTTGAACTAGTTAGCAGGAAACTGATTAGAGCATTAGACACAAATTTGAGTTTTATTTATTTTATTTTATTTTTATTACTTTGCAGGTAAGCTTGGGGCAACCATATTTTCACGATCATCCTCATCACCATCGTCATCATTGCCCCAAGAATTCAAAAGCTATGTTTGTCAATCTTTGCTCTAACACTTGAAATATATTATCTTATTTAATTTTTGCAAATGACTATGCAGTAGTTACTGGTATTATAATCTCCATTTCATAAATGAGGAACTTGAAACTCAGAGAGATTGAATAACTTGCTCAACTTCACTTGGCCACTAAGTGCAGAGCCAGCATTTAATTCTCTGATTTCAAAAGTCTGTGGTTTTCATCACTAGCTTGTCCTGTCACACCTGCCCTCTCTAAGCTTCAGTTTATTCATCTGTTAAATGGGAAGGTGAGCTGGACAATCTCTATAAACAGCTTCTTTCAACTCCTAATTCTGACTCTTAAATTTCTTCCAGCTCCCTACCACTACTCCACAGTAGCCCTTAGGATGTCTCAGACCCTGGAAATGACCACCATACTTCCTCCCCTCCCAATTCTTTTTACAGGAGACATTTTCATTTTCTTGATATTCTTTTTCATGCCCAGTTACTTGGCTCATTGTAATTCGTGTGATCACATCCCCATTTCCAAGGAGGTCACGATGAGAATAGGAGATATAAATAGTGTTAGTTCAGATCCTGAGAGCAGGTTGGGTTCTGAGGGCTGTGAGAGCTGATGTGCTAACCCAGCAAGTCCTCCAGAGGGCCAGGGCCTGGGAGAGCCAGAACTGGGAGATGTGTGTCACCTGCGGCTGCCTGATTTATAGTCAGGAAAAGCTGGAGCACTGATTCTCGATATTTGCAATGAAACTAAAAAGTTGAAAGAGCAGTAACAGGTACAATGAGCTGAAGTCAAGGAAAAAATTTATCTGTTAAGGTAGTAAATTTAAATATCAGGAAAATGTGTTCAAAAAATCTAGAATAAGGTATTGGTTTTATAGTTTTATCAGTTTAGATTGGCTGCCTTCACAGTACAAATTTCCTGAACAGTAATTTGACTCAGTGCCATTTTCACTGTGTAGACTGAGTCTGGACAGTGCCATTTGCATAGTTAATATGTGATTATGCTAAGAAATGATGGCTTGGGAAATCTCTTACTTGTGTTTCAAATTACCAACTGTCCTTAAAACATATGGTACTATGCAATTTCCTGATATTAGAATTGAAAAATATATATGTGATAGCCTATAAAATTTGCCTGAGAGTAATGAAGACAAATAATTGTAAAATAGGGTTTCTTAATTTATACCAGACTCTAAATTGAAGATTGATTTCACTAGTGACTTTATAATATTCTTTACTAATCAGATAAAATTAGTTGAGAAGTGGTACCAGATAGTCCAGTTTATAATGTGCAATGCTGTCCAATAGAAAGTTCTTATGGTAAAATGAATATTCTAAATAGTCATATGTGGCTATTGAGCACTTGATATATGACCAGTGTGACTAAGGGACAGAATTTTAAATTTATTTAATTTTAATTAAATTTAAAAGCCATATTGTATTGTGCAGTACAGACCTAGAAAAATGCTCATCATGAATCTGTTTCTGAGCTATGTGTTATTTTCAAGTTGAGACAGCAATTCATTATTTTATTGCAGAGAATACTCCATGTATAATATGAATAATAATCCTTAAAACAAACAGAAAAGGAGCATAAAACCCTTTTGTGTTTAAGGCTTATCTGCCTCCTGTCAAAATAGTGAATCTATTTATTCACCTTCAAGTTGGTCTTGGAAAGTCCGTCTGTTCTCTGGAAAAAGCATATGGTTAAAATAGTTGTTTGACAGAACTTTTCTTATTTCAACTGCTTGTGTTATGTGGAACTCAGAACTTACTTTTTTTAAAAATTATAATTTATTTCAGAAAGAGGTATATTAGTACTCTTGAAAATATTAGATACAGCTATCTTGGTATTCAAGAGAGATTGATTCCAGGAGTCCCTTGATAGTCATATCCATAGATGTTCAAGTCCTTTTCAAGAAATGGTATAATATTTACATATAAGCCATATACATTCATACATCCTACTGTATTTTTTTTTTTTTTAGGGCCACACCCATGGCATATGGAGGTTCCCAGGCTAGGGGTCAAATCAGAGCTGCAGCTGCTGGCCTATATCGCAAACACAGCAAAGTGGAATCCGAGCTGTGTCTGTGACCTACACCACAGCTCATAGCAACGCTGGATCCTTAACCCACTGAGCGAGGACAGGGATTGAACCCATGTCCTAATGAATGCTAGTCAGATTCTTTTGCACTGTGCCACAATGGGAACTCCTCCTTCTGTATATGTTAAATCATCTCTAGATTTCTTATAATACCTAGTACAATGTAAATGTTTTGTAAATAGTTATAAATATAATGTAAATGCTATGTGGATATCTGCTGGTGTGTAGCAAATTCAAGTTCTGCTTTTTGAAACTTTCTTGAATTTTTTTTCCTGAGTATTTTCCATCTGGGTTTGGATACATCTGTGGATGAGAAGCCCACAGATACAAGGGCTGACTGTATTTATGAAATCTAGAAAATAGCTAATATTTATTAAAGTTTTACTATGTTCTCAGCCCTACAGTTTTCACGAAAAACCTGCGAGGTAAGGTTTTCCCCATTTGACAGATGAAGATGCCAAGGCCCCCCCAAAAATAAATAACTTGTCAAGGGTCAAAGTGCTATAAAGTAATAAAAACCAGGATTCTGAACTCAGGCAATGTGGCTCCTATGAGCAAGCTCTCAGTTACTAGCCTTTTCATTTCCCTGTGGCTGACTGCTCTCTTCCTGTATGTTCTTACCCTTCCCCATCCTTGAGCTCTGCAGGTAGAGAATGATGGCAATACATGATTGAATATTCTAGTTCTTACAGTGACCGTTCATGAAGTAAGTGACCTTAAAGAAGCCCATTTCTTCCTTCTCTTATTTTTGTATATGACCATCTTGATATACTTGGGATGTACTTGGGAGTCTCCTGGGTACCAAGATGCTAGTGAGGATGTACACAGGGCTGTTGTGCCTCTAATGCTGCAAGATAATGATAGTACAATCTCCTGGTGGTGAATCTAGCTGAGCTGCTATTAAGAGATGGTGGGCATGGAGTTCCCATCTTGGCTCACTGGTAACAAACCCAACTAGTATCCATGAGGATATGTGTTCGATCCCTTGCCTTGCTCAATGGGTTAAGGAGCCGGTGTTGCTGCGAGTTGTGGTGTAGGCTGCAGATGTGGCTCAGATCTCATGTTGCTGGGGCTGTGGTGTAGGCCAACAGCTGCAGCTCCAATTTGACCCCTAGCCTAGGAAATTCCAAACACCTTGGGTGCGGCCCTAAAAAGACAAAAAATAATAATAAGAAAAAACTTACAAAAAAGAGAGATGGTGGGTGCAAGAGCTGTGGGAACCACAGGCTGGGCTGAGATAACCTTGGCCATGTTTAGTGTCTAAGTTTTAGAAGACAGGAAAAGCACAGAACTGTGGATTTCTATGCAATGGAAACCTATCCTTAGTGTTGGGAGGAGCTTCTGGAAAATCCCAGGGAGTTTATGAACACGAGAATCCTGAGACTGAAGATTATTTAATCAACCGATTCATATGTTATTCTGGTGAGTTATCATTCACCTTTCCTCATTTTAATCAAGGAGAGTTGTGCTCACAGTGGTCTGAGCCCACAGGCAGTATTCATTGACTGGTAAGCTAGAAGATGCATACTTCTTCTGTTATTTTTTTAAAAATGTTTGTATTTTTAAAGTATTGTATTAAAGTGAATCTAGTAAAAAATGAAAATTCCGGATATATTAGAATGCTCGGTTTAGAATAAGAGAAGTTAGGCAACATTTTAGAGAACCATTTAGTGTTATTAAATGGCTGGCATTCTGGAGGCACTGGGGATTTATTTCTTTATACATGTATGCATAGCATTTGTGAAAACGTCTCTTATCATTTTGTGTCACTAATACATCTAGACCAATAACTTTGGGATATTCAGGAACGTTTTTATCACCTTACTGCTCTATGTTTCTTACTATCACACTAGACTGTGAACCTTGTGAAGGCAGGGGCTTCGTCTTATTCATCAATGCTTTTCTAGGAGCAAATTGGTTGTCACAGGGTTTATCTATTTATTTTGGCCACAGCATGTAGCAGCTGGATTTGGGACCCCTGTTCCCAGACCAGGGACTGAACCCTGCCACAGCAGTGAAAGCACAAACCCCTATCACTAGACCACCAGGGAACTCCCTGTCTGTAACAGGGACTGAGTGAATGACTGGAAGGCTATTTGGAAGACTAAGCAGAATACCACCAACATTTCTGATGTTTATAGGGATTTTAGGAGGGGATATATGGGGACTATGATATCAAAGGTGATATTCCATGAAAATTGTTATTTGGAACATTTGTAGAAGAGTGTATTTAAAAAGGTGAAACTAGGGGATTAAGATGGTGGAATAGAAGGACAGGAGCTCAACTTTCTCCCAAAAACAAGAAAACTGCAACCAAATGCTGAGCAGCCTTCAACCAAATGGACTGTAAACTTTCAAAAAGATATTCTACTCCAGAAGACAAAGATAAGAATACACCAGGAAGAAGGAGGGGTGATTACACGATAGAAGCAACCCCATACCTCCTGGGTGGGAAGCTCCACAGACTGGAAAGGAACTATCACAGAGACTCATGTTAAATCCCCATGCCTGGGGATCTGGAACAGGGAGAAAGAGCTCCTGGAGCACCTGGCATTGAAGGCCAGCAGGGCTCGTGTGCAGAAGCTCCACAGGACTGGGGGAAAGAGGAGACCCCATTCTTGAAAGGTGCACACAGACTTTCACTTGCACTGGGTCCCAGGGCAAAGCAAAGTCTCCATAGGAATCTGGGTGGAACATGACTGCAATTCTTAGAGGATCTCTTGGGAAAACAGGGGTGACTGTGGCTTGTTGTCGGGGAAGGGCAATGGTGGTGAAGATTTCACGAATATTCATCAGCCTGCATTTCTCCAGAGGTGGCCATTGTTGGGAAAATCTGTCACTCCCATCAGCACTGAGAAGCCCCAGGCCAAACAATAATCCAGGTGGGTTCACAGCCCCACCCATCAGTAAACAGGCTGCCTAAAGACCTCTCAGGTGAACAGCCAGCCTCTAATTTCATCCAGAGACAAAGCCCCATCCACCAGAGGGATAGGAGTCAGCTCCACCTACCAGTGGGCAGGCACCAGTCTCTCCCATCAGAAAGCCTACAGCAAGCCCCCCCCATACCAACTTTAGTCACAGGGGAGGCAAACGCCAGAACTAAGAGAGGCTACAACTCTATTGTCTAAATAAAGGTCACCACACCAAAAACCTATAAAAATGAAAAGACAGAAAACTATAACTCAGATAAGGGAGAAAGAGAAAAGCCCAGAAAAATAGCTCAGTGATGAGATTATCAGCCACCCAGAAAGAGACTTTAGACTGTTGATGCTGAAGATGATGCAAGACATTGGAAATAAACTGGAGGCAAAGATAGATAATTTACAGGAAACACTGAGCAAAGAAATACAAGCTATAAAAATTAAACAAGAAGAGATGCAAAATACAATAAGTGAATTAACAAATTCCTTAGAAGCAGCCAACAGTAGAATACAGGAGGCAGAAGAATGAATCAGCAAGGTGGAGGACAGATTATTGGAAATCACTAATGCAGAAGAGAAAAGAGATAAAAGATTGAAAGGAAATGAGAGAGTCACAGAGAACTCTGGGATAATGTTAAATGCACCAACATCCGTATTATAGGGGTGCCAGAGGGAGAAGAGAGAGAGGGAACGGGACAGAAAAAATATTCAAAGAGGTAATAGCCGAAAACTACCGTAATATGGGAAAGGAACAACTCACTCAAATCCAGGAAGCATAACGAGTATCATATAAAATAAACCCAAGGAGGAACACCCCGAGACACATATTAATCAAAATGACCAAAATTAAAAACAAAGAGAAATTTTGCAGGTAGATAGGGAAAAGAAACAAATGACATACAAGGGAACCCCAATAAGG
>PVHT021183608.1:13729246-13743487 GCA_004024745.2 Catagonus wagneri | reverse complement strand
CCGTTTGTATGGAATGTTTTCTTCCATCCTCTCACTTTCAATTTGTATGTGTCCCTGGAAGTGAAGTGGGTCTCTTGAAGACAGCATGTATATGGGTCTTGTTTTTGTATCCATTCAGTTAGTGTATGTCTTTTGTTTTGGGTCATTCAGTCCATTAACATTTAAGGTAATTATTGATATGTATGTTCTTATTGCCATTATATTAACTGTTTTCAGTTTTTGTTGCTCTTTTTTCTTCCCTTATTCTCTTATTGTCTCCTCTGGAGGTTTGATGACTATCTTTAATGTTGTATTTGAGTTGATTTTTCTTATTTGTTGGTGTATCAGTTGTAGATTTTTGGTTTGCAGTTGCCCTGAAGTTTTGATATAGGAACCTATATATAAATGAGATTGTTTTTAGTTGTTGGTTTCTTAACTGCATGTGCGTCTCCAGTGTCCTGCATTTGTCCTCTCTTATCATTATTTCTGATTTTGGTAGCATAACCGTGCATGGATGATTTAGTATGTTTACTATATATATGTCTTTACTGGTGAGCCTTGTCATTTGTGGTGTTTTTGTTTCTGGTTGTGGCCTTTTCTTTTCCAGGAAATGGTTCTTGAATTGAGAATATACTTGAAAAAAATTTTCAGAGCCAATATTCTCTACTTTTGTTCCATGATAGTTACTCATTTCCTACCTGGAAAAAAACAGAGGCAAGTAAGTGTGGGATACTTTTAACTGGACACTGGTTAGTGGCCCAGAGAAGAGGATCTGGCTATCATTCCAATTTGGGTGGAGTTGGAGAGAATGAGAGCACTCAAAGGTAGGTTTATCCATCTAAGATCATGCAGGAGTGTTGTGTCACCTTCTGAGTGACAACTTGGAAATCAGGCTCCTTCACACATTAAAACTCAGTAAGTTGTAATTTTCCTGCCAGGTCATAAATCTGCTTAAGACAGAAACCATGTCTTATTCACTCAGTAATATGTAAGATAAATATTTTTTAAATTAATGGTAAGTGAATGAGCTTCTCTTATACCCAGATAGCGTTAAGTCTGGAGATCTTCTTTTCTACACTGGTAGGAAGAGGAATGACTTTATTTACCTGAAGGGTCATCTAGGACATAGCATGAAAAGTTTGAGAAGTGATTAACAGATTCTATTTCCTACTTCCCTTCTACTTTCTAAATTAAGTATCTGCTCCTCATTGGCGCAGTCTATAAATAGATATTCTGTTTGACTTTTTATGAATGACCAATCCTTACACCATAGGAGACGTGACTATAAATAAAGAGTGACTTCAAAATTACATCAGCAATTCAAGCATCTTATGCTGTACTAAAAAAGTATTAATTATCATAGAATTGCCATTTTAAACTGCAAGAAAAATGGCCACACTGTCATTTTGATAAATAATGCTGGTGCAAGAGAATATGCAAGTTTTAATTTTATCCCTTGGAGTTGCAAACCCACATCCATTTAAAAGTAGTTCAGGGTGATATAGCAGACTTCTTGTTTGTCAGGGGAAAAAATCATTATCATCTCTTTTAATAAAAATGCTGATGGCCATTTCTCAGTAACTCTTCTTACATAATAGATCTGTGGCTTCAATACAGGGCTATAATTGATTATTATACCACATGGTCTTATTAGACAGAAAACTGTATTAAAAATAGTGCCAAGATGTAGGTTTAAGATATATGGGAGATGAGTCTACCCATGATAAATAGCTCTCATACTGGAAATACCCAGAGCAAAATTTAAGGACCTTTTTAATGCATTCTTTTTAAAAAATGATTTTTATTTTTTCCATTAAAGTTGGTTTACAGTGTTCTGTCAATTTCTACTGTACAGCAAAATGACCCAGTCACACACACACATATATATACACATTCTTTTTCTCACATTATCCTCCATCATGTTCCATCATAAGTGACTAGATATAGTTCTCTGTGGTCTACAACAGGGTCTCATTGCTTATCAACTCTAAATGCAATAGTTTGCCTTATTGCACTCTTGATCAAGACTGAAACAGCTTCTGTATCACACTGTGCATCAGTTTTAATATGGACATTATTTTTTCCCTGAAAAGAAGTTTGAGACATCCTCTAGTCTTTTCTTCTACTTCTATAAGGATCAGAGTTACCATTTTGGTACCAGGAAATTAGTTCTGTTTTAAAAATATCAGATAAAAAGAGATTTTACAACTTTCGAGTCCATAAATTACTGGACTGGATCAAATAAGATTATTCCATTTAATCCTGGGGCAAGAGAGTTGGCAAGATTCAGAACCAGCAGACCTTCCCCTTGGCAGGCCCTCCTCCCTCCATAACTTGGAGGATGAGCTGCCCTTACTTGGGTCAGGTTTCTGTAACATCTCCAGACATGATCCTGCTCTTGGCATATTGGACTGCCTAGTAGATTTTAATAATAAATATTTCTTCAGGAATTGGAATGATAGTTGGCATTGAATAATGTTGTTAGTTGGATTCTTTGGGAAATAGCCTCTGAGATTCTGAGATTTGCATTCGGGAAGTTTATTTGAGAGCTTGTTTATTGGAGTTAATACCTATGAGAGATTAGCAAAGCATAATTGGGCAGAAGGAGGTGAACTGAGACACATTTGTAAACTGCATCTTAACTGGTTCTACAGACTGCTCTGCAGCTGGCATGGATCTTCAGCCTTGTCCTGAGTGCAGACAAGAGGGATCAGCCTTTGAATCTATACATGTACCAATTATTGGATGCCAACTTCTCCTGGAAGCAGGAGCAAATGTTGGAAAAGGCAGATTCTTTCTGCAGAATTAGATTTCTAGACAGGTAACAGATGTGAGCTCTCAGCTACCAACATTTCTGGAAGCTAGGGGAGTGAGGGTCTAGGTCCTAAAGGGCGCTCTGGTGACACACTATAGCAACTACCACAGTTGAACATTTGTACTGTTTTACCCACTACAAATAAATATTTGTTCAATGAATTTAAAACTGTTACAGTTTTTAAAGAGGTATTTCCAACATGATAGGGACAAGAAATTATGAAATACTAAAAAAAACAATCATGCTTAGAAAATAGGAATGACAAGATAGAAGCAGCTTGACAGTAATATGGAAGAAATTGAATTCTATGATATCCAGGTAATTGACAGCTAAGGAGGAAACAAGAATTATAACCATAAGGGAGCAGATAGGAGGGACTTGGGCAGCCTTTCTAATGCTCAAGACTAACCATGCCATTTTCTATTTATAAGATGCAATGATATGATTTTTGTCTTTCCATCTCCACGTTGTATGGTGATTTACTTTGTGACATTTGCACTTCTGTACATACACAACATGCATCTTAACACCTACAGTTTCACTCCTGTAACTTCTTTCATCTATAATGAAAGAGGAACTTCTCCATCCCTAAGAACTTTCAAATATTTATCATAAATAAAGATTTAGATGAAGGTCCACCCTTGAAGATATTCCTGTCCTGGTGCTGGGTAGAACTTACAGTCTCCTTCTTTTGGGGGCCTCCCTACGGTATACTCTGCAATAATTTCTCTGCTTCATGTTGGGCTTCCTTTCTCAGTCTCTTTTGAAAGCAAGCAGTCATGTATCTCTTTGAATAACTACCAACTGCTATTGTGTCTGGCCAGTGGTGATTACTCAAAAGTATCTTTTGGTTGAAATAATTACTTACATGATACTTGGGTGGGGTTCCAACTGCTACAGAGGATTCAGGGAATAATATAATTTAGAAGAATGTAATACTCAAGGACAAGGCAAAAGCAATATCCTAAGTAATATCCTAAGTAATTTTAGAAAGAATTTAGCAAGGGTCTGAGCTGGGCCAGAGGGCTTATGTACAGAGAGGGAAAGGTAGGTGGTTGCCAGACTGGAGAGGACCTTGAACACCTGGAACACACTTAAGTATTTTAGTTAATAGTTACTGGTTTTATTGTATGGGTACATCCACAAAGTTTCATTTAAAGGCTATAAAGGTGACCTATAGGGTGTGTTGAAGGGATGCGTGATCAGTTAGTCATTTATTACAGTGATCTGGTATAAGGTGGACAAGAGCACACCTCAAATGAGCTGTAACAAACTATCTCAGACAGGCAGTGTAAGATTACCCTGACTATTCAGAGGTCAGACTCAGGGTGGGTCAGCAGTGGAGGGTGGCAGGCAATGCGGGAATTGTAATGATTGGGGGACAGATGCTAAGTGCATCATCTTGTGCAGAGCCACCTAAGGTTGGCCTACACATCACCAGCTGGGAGTTCTGCTTTCAAGTCAGTGGGACAAGAATCCAGAGAATTTGGCAGCAGGTAATAGGCAGAGTCCAGCAAGCCAACTGGTAGTAGAAAAATCTGGAAAAAGTAAGGAGAAGGCTGCCCTATCTGGATTCAAAAGAAGAAGGAATACAGTTCATGGGATTACTGGAGAGAACAAGATAGGGGTGTGGTACTATAGGTCTGTAAGAGCAGATGAAGCACCAAGAGAGGGAGTCAGTTCCTGAAATCAGTTTGTAAGGTCTGAGAGTGATCACAGTAACAGGCAGCATTAGATTGGAAACTTTTTTTACCCACGGCAAGAAATGGGGTGCCCTGGTAACCTCTGGCAATGGGGATCTTCTTTTAAGGATACATAGGAAAACAGGAACATAGCCATAGTTTACTAGTCTGACAGCAACACTAGGCATTCTCTAGTGTAAGAGTTGATGCCTCAGGAATGGTTATCATTGACCGGAGGGAATCAATCACCCTTTCCTTTTGCTCCTTCTTTTTAAAATCAATTCAGTTTTATTGTCATTGGTGACACTTAAGTTACTGGGGATTTATTGTTTTTGTTTTTAGTCATGCCCACAGCATATGGAAGTTCCTGGACCAGGGATCAAACCTGTGCCACAGCAGTACAATGCCAGATCCGCAACCCACTGTACCATAAGAGAATTCCCTTTTCCTTCATCTGTTACTAAAAATCACCCCTGTATTTGCGCTTACTACTTGTGGATTCTACCTACTGCTTACCTGCCCGCCAGCCTTCCCTGGCTACCTTCCTTCCTCTCTCTCTCTTCCTTCCTTTCTTCCTTTCTTCTCTTTTTATGGCCATACCCATGGCATATGGAGGTTCCCACGCTAGGGGTCAAATCGGAACTGTAGCTGCTGGCCTACACCACAGCCACAGAAGCCTGGGATCTGAGCTGCATCTGTGACCTACACACAGCTCACGGCAATGCCTGATCCTTAAACGACTGAGCGAGGCCAGGGATCGAACCTGTGTCCTCATGGATGCTAGTCAGATTCGTTTCTGCTGAGCCATGACAGGCACTCCACTGCTTTCTTTCCATGTGTCTCACAGCTTCTGTCTCCCACTTATGATTCTCAGTTCTTCTGAATGCCTTGTCTTCAAACTTCCCAAGAAAGGCTCCAATTGGCACAGTTAGTATTACAGAAAGTTGGCAGGGCTATCTCATGAATATACTCAGTGAGTTAATAACCTGGCTGTCCTTAGGTCAGACGTCATTACTGGTCAAGCCAGCGGTGGTCCATGTGCTTGGATTGGATTACTTGGTGATTAGCTCCCCCTTACCAAGGACAGTGAAGGCAGCAGACATTGAGTCATACTGGGCTCCTCTCATCCACTCAAACTGGGCAAAAGACAGGACAGTAGCAACTGGAAGACTGATGGAGTGTTGACTGAGGTCCCAAAAATCCAGACATAAGATGGCAGTGGTAGGTCACCAGGCAGATCGTTTCAAAGTGATATACATGAGAAATGCTATAAAGAAGACTTGATAAGGTTTGCTTGCTAAGTAATTTGCCCGAGTTTTCTCACATCTTCCTTTCTTTGAGAAAAATCTCTAAACAGAGCCTTTTAAAATTGTTTTATGTATTCTCAAAAAAAGAATTGAAAGGACGTTCTGAGAATTGAAGTTTATATGCCATCTCTTATTTTCTGTACAGTGTGAAAGCCATGGTAAACAAAGTTCATGACAAAGTGAAGACTCCTGGATGGACTGAGATGGTGCCAAATTTGAGGGAAAAAAAAGAAAAAGAAAAACAGCATCCATGATCAATTAATAAGACTCCAAGCAGTATTTAATACAAATCCAGAAGTTAATATGAATTATGTATACATGAAATAAACCCAAGAGGATTCTGAAATGCAAATGTCCTAGCGAGCCTTGGTAGGTAGATCTAAATCTATTTATTAGCACCTCATAAATCCTATAGAGAGACAAGGAATATACAGAGTATTTAAACAAATGGAATTTGTCAGATCTAAAAGGATCAAAAAATGAAAAATTTTGATGAGAACTTTAAAGAGGAAATTGCAAAGATTTTTTCCGTTTTCTCTGAAAACAAAACACCTTTTTTTCTCTAGATCACTCTGTAATTTACAAAACTCCTTCCATTTCTTATCTTATATGATCTTTACCAAAACTTTTTGCACAGGAGGAAACTGTGGGTCCAGAAAAGGTGACTTACCCAATGTCATATGGCTAGTAAGTGACTAAGCCAGAATTTGAGCCCAGAACATCTTTAACCTGATTCACTGTTCTGCCCTCCCAATTCATTTTGTTCTTAAGAAGAGCTATGTTAAAGGAGAAACAAATGATAAAGTATTAACAATGCAGTAAGCTGTTTTTACATCATTAATATGTGTCATATTTAGTAGGATTGAGAGATCCTCTGTGAGTGGATCTCTGAATCCACTTGGGCTTCTTTCTCAGGAGGATTAGGGATTCTAGCAATATCACCCAGATGCCAGCCTTGGATTACAGTGGGATTGCATTATAGCAATAATTATGTTTCCTAAAAGTATGTTTTACAGATTACACAGACTTTCATACATACACCATTTAAACCCAAACAAGCCCTTTCCTTATCCACACTCTCCTCTTACATGGTAGATCTATTCATACAAGTTTAAACACATTGATAAGACAATGCTTATTACACATTGTCAACATATTTTTAATTTTAATTTTAATTTTTTCCATTATAGTTGGTTTATAGTGTTCTCTCAATTTTCTACTGCACAGCAGAGTGACCTGTGTCAATACATTTTAAAACTTTTCATAATTACATAAATATATTCCTTTCAGATTCAACGTCAGTGCTTTCTCTCTTTGAGATTTTCATATGAAATATACATGCTTAGATTATATTGAACTTTCAAGATGAGTTAGAATCACTTTGAATGTTAGAATGACCCAACAGTCAATATAGAGTTACTGAGGGATGCCTGTGTGCCAGGCGATGTGCTGGACACTTAGGATAAAAAAACAATGAACAAGACAAAATGTGCCTCTGTCCTCCCAGAGCTTATGTTCTGCTGGGGAAGTCAGACATTAAACAAATAAGTAAATAATTAAAAAATAAATTTCAAATTACGCATGAAATGAATCTTGGTTTTGATGTAATCACCTCTCTTGTTCCTTTCCTCTATCCAGTTTAAAGCCAGTGGCTCATCTTTACACTCAAAAATGAGAAGTTAAATAATTGAGAATTTATGGAAGAAGCCCTCCACATCTGTGAGTTGAGTTTTGTGGTTTTTAAAGGTCACAGGCCTGTGGCACTCCTGTTTATGCTCTGAACTGTTCTAGGTACATGGCATGTCTGTGTACACCATGAGAAACTAGTAATTTCATTATCGTGGAACTAGGAGAGGTGGTAGAAGAGACCAGTGTGAAGTAGGGAAATGGGAAAAAAAGAATAGTCAAAGGATGAAAAATGGACATGTTGGAGTTAGAAAACTCAGGGTTTTAGCATGCTGTGTGCTAGCAGAGGGTCTGTAATTTAGGAGGAAATTACTTAACATTTAAGGGCCTCTATTTTCCTCATTGATGTGAATGGCGGAAGCCATGTTGGGGGGCCACACTGTGAGGAGTGTCTTTGTTCTTCTTTCTTGTAATGATACGTGGCAAACACAGAAGTGGGAGAAACTGCCTCTTCTTCAACTGACTTTCTTTCCTTTAGCATCTGCGTACTGTGCTCTTTTTTTATGTGGATTCTGAAGCTCACTTCTGAAGCTCACTTTCTCACGTCTCAGGTCAGCATGGTCTAGTAGTTAACGGATTTGCACCCACTAGAACCTACAATAGATAGAAAATATAAACCATATATGATTTGAGGATGATAACTGTATTCATTCCCTTAGCATATAAAATTTATATAATCTCTGGAGTTCTCATTGTGGTTCAGTGGATTAAGAACCTGACACAGCGTTCATGAGGATTAAAGTTTGATCCTTGGCCTCGCTCAGTGGGTTAAGAATCTTGCATTGCTGCAAGCTGGGCATAGGTCACAGATGCAGCTTGGATCTAGTGTTACCGTGGCTGTGGGGTTGGCCAGCAGCTGCAGCTCTGACTCAACGCCTGGCATATGGGGACTTCCATATGCCAAAGGTTCAGCTGTAAATTAAAAAGAAATTATATAATCTCCATCAAATTTTTTGGTCTGTATTTTATACTCCTCCCTCACCTACTCTATCCTTATATCTTGGAGGAAAGGCAGACATATAAAAAAGCTAGTGTACCTGGGTCTGTTTCAATCATGGTGAACACTAAAGCTATCCATCTAGAATAGAGCTATGATTAAGGGCCAGCAGAATTTAATGTATTCAGATGGGAACAGGGTTTAGCTTGGATAAAGAACTTTCTCCCAGTTATGTCTTGCTAATATCATGCCATCCCTAAGACACATGAGTAGATTGGAAAATTGGGCTCTTCTGAGTAAAACTTTGCCTAACCCTGTCCTCCAGTAACATTCAGTGTGTAAGTGGATAGGGATGTATTTTAGAGCTTTTTCAGACCTGTCTTTTCTATCAGTGAGTAAATCCTCTCACAAAATGGAACAAGCCAAACAGCAGTATTATAACCAGACTTCTCAGTCAATAACTCGTAGCTAATTTGGGGAATCTCTTTGCAGCAGAGATCCTGAGCTCATCAAAGACTCCTGTCCCTTTAAGGCACCTACACCTGAACTGTGGTCTTATCCATCATCTGTGAGAGACTCCTCTGTCTTTGGATTGGACCCAGTACCCTCTCAGAGTTAGTTGCTTGGAGCTAGTTTTCTGTTACTGATCCTTCCTTTAATTTCTGGGTTTGTATACCTTTGTCCACAGAGACTTGCTGTTCAGCTTCCCTCATCTCCTTCATCTGGATGACCCCACTGGGTCCCCTTTGTCCTTTGCTCCCAACCCCTGGAACACAGGCCATCCTTACCCACTGCTGGGCCCAACCTTGGCCTGCCTTCTACCCACAGGACAGAACTGCTCAAAGATGGAAAGTAAGACCCTTCCATTAACCAGCTGACTAGCACAAGCAGTGCAGCAGGGAATCATATTTTATTATTATTAATTATTATTATTATTTGTCATTTTTGGGCCTCCCCCGCAGCATATGGAGCTTCCCAGGCTAGGGGTCTAATCAGAGCTGTAGCCCCTGGCCTACACCACAGCCACAGCAACGGGGGATCCGAGTCGCGTCTGCGACCTACACTACAGCTCATGGCAATGCCGGATCCTTAACCCACTGAATGAGGCCAGGGATCAAACGCGCGACATCATGGTTCCTAGTCAGATTCGTTTCCGCTGTGCCACGACGGGAACTCTGGGAATCAGTATTTATTGCATGTCTTTAAACCAAATGGTTTATTTGCCTTTGAAAAAGATGATGTATATTTTTAATTACCTCATTTGGTCAATAAACATCCTTAGATCACATCTTATTCATGTTTGTATCTCTCAGGGTGTCCACCACAGTGTTTTAATTGTGCAGTGCTTGATATATGTAGTTCTTGATTGAGAGTAGAGAGGAAAAGAAATTGGCATTAATAGGATACTGTATGTTAGTATTTTTATGTTTACTATTTATTCAATGCTAACAAAAATACTTTTTCCCCCATTTTATAGAGAAAGAAAATTTATCTAAGGGCAGCCAGGTGGCAAGTATATAACAGTGCAGATATCAGACACCAAGGCTGTCTAACACAAAGCCTTTATACTTTCTTTTATAACATGCTGCCTCACCATTGTGGCTTCTTTACTGTGATCATGCAGGATTCTTCTTTCTGCAGTTTTTTAGAATCATTAAATTCTGTATTGACATTGCATATTATGGCAGCAATGGCAGTCTGAAGCAAATTGCTGAAAGATTAAAAAGTAGATTTATAAAAATTCAACTGGTAAAACAACACCTGGGTTGTATTTTAAGTCACCCATTTTGTGTCCTCTCGGTCTGTGGTCCCTTGTTCACTTCCTAAAATATTCTTTATAAAATTTTGGAAATAACACTGACAATATATTAGTGTAAATAAAGTGTTAGATATAATGATGCATCTAAGTAGAAGAATATCAATGATCTAGACAGATTCTCATCATTTTATTTTACATTCTCATGTAAAATAGTACCATTTAAAATCTTATTACTCTTTTAGGGAAATCCAATAAAAATAACCATTTTCTCTACTACAAGTGTCTGTTTTTTTATGTGAAAGGCTGCTTAGATATAAATGAAACATAATTCAAGATGGCAAGAACATTGCTAAATAGTTAAAACTGGCATTACTGGATGAAAATGAATTTAAAATGAAAATGTAAAATAGAAATCAAACAACATATAAAAATTTCTTATACATTATAAAAGCATTCCAGGGTCCAGAAAGTTTCCAATACATTAACACTGACTAAAATCTGAAGAAAAAAATTTAAAATTCATGAAGGCATTGCCAAATGAGTGGAGCATGCAAAACTGTTGAAAAAACAAATTATAAATTTAAAAAACTGTCTGAAAAGTAAAAAAAAAGTGCATGAAGATTCAAAAAACAGAGCAACCCATTTAAAAAAACATGAAAAATGCTTAAAACTAAGCAAAATTGCAAAGACTAATTCATGGTGCATGAAATTTACCAAATGAAAAAAATTGCTAAGTGAAAAATCTCTGCTTTATATCTGTCAGTTGTCCGAAACAGGTGAGGTACATGGTTTTGTTCTCTCCATGGACACGTTTCTGCAGAATCTTCGAGTTTATAGAGGGCTCCTTCCTAACTTGGAAACTGCCTCTTCAAGATGACTCATCTAAATTCTCTGGATCTGGGAGTTCCCATTGTGGTGCAGAGGAAATGAATCCGACTAGTATCCATGAGGACGCAGTTTGATCCCTGGCTTAGCTCAGTGGGTTGGGGATCCAGCATTGCTGTGAGCAGTGGTGTAGGTTGCAGATGCAGCTTGGATCCTGCATTGCTGTGGCTGTGATGTAGACATGCAACTGCAGCTCCGATTCAATCCCTAGCCTGGTAACTTCTATATGCTGCAGGTGCAGCCCTAAAGACCAAAAAAATAAAAATAAATTCCCCGGATCTGGTGTTGCAAGTCAGGTTAGAATTAACCCTTCCTGGTTTTGTACCCAGTAGCTTACCAATTTTTCTTTTTATCTGCTTAATCTCCATTTCAGAGTAATTGTGATAGCATTAATTGTTCCTTCTAATCGTATTAGGAATTTCTGTCTTCTCTGTTTTGTACATTTGATTGAAGCAGATAGACCTGATCTTAGAAACTTGTCTCTACTCTCATACATATTTCCATAAGTTCAGTTCATTTCAATCCCAGGAGGTTTCTTTCTATTTGAATAGCTCCATGCTTTTTATACCAATTCATTTCCTTTTTAAGGATCTTTAAAATTCCTCGTATCTTCTTCAATAACGTCTCATTAACCAGGAATCACAGAGAAAGAAGTCACAGTGATTATATTTTTATATTAAAGAATAGTTGATTTACAATGTTTCTTCAAGTTCTGTTGTACAGCAAAGTGACCCAATCACACACATTTCTCTGTGCAGTACAGTAGGATGCAAACTGTCATATTCAGAATGGTTGGGTAATGGGGTCCTACTGTACAGCCCAGTGACTTTGATAACTGAATAAGTGCCATCTGCAAACTGTGATTTTCCTTTGTTACTCCTATGTGACTTCCATTGATAAAGCTATATTTTGAAAAATTATGATTAGTTTTACTGATGAATATTATAAAATGAATATTTTAAAAGGAAAGCTTAGTCGTTCAATCTGATTTAAGCTGTATGGATTAAAGTAAAGGTAATTGAGAGATGCAATGATGTTATACTTCTGGCTCAAATAATTTAAAAATGTAAAATGTAGTAGAATAATGTCCCAAACAGCCCTATTTTCCTACTTATTCATGGTGAAAGTGGATTGGGGAACTTTTAAAAGAATTCACATAAGACCTCCCATTGTTAATATCCCCACGTAAATCTTACTGGAATAGGTATTGGGAACATTAGAGAGGATGTGGATGGTGGAGAAAGAACAATTTGTCTTCCCTATTTAAGAGGGAGAATTCATAAATAAAGCCTAATCGGCCTGGGATGGAAAATAGAACTTATTGACACTGAATGACAATGACATTATTCTCTTGGTTTAAGTAATTTATGAGTCAACTTCATTCTGCTAATCAAGTTATTAAAATAAATAACAATAGGATGAATAATCAGGCCTCTAATTTGTCGAACATAATGCCAACTTGGTTATTATGTGACTTAAAATAGACATTGCGTTCCAGATATTACATAAGCTGCGCTGTGGCAACTTTTGGTCATTGAATTTTCAGAAAAAGTATTTAAATAAGTACACATGGATAATTGGGTTAAAGATCATCCCCAAGTCTTTTTAAAACTCAATTAAAGCTTTGGGTAAACCAGGTAAGATTATGCTTTGAGTTTATTATGTAAGTACAATGTAAAATCAAGCTAAAATTCCTCTTTGTTTTAGAGAGTACATGTTTCTAGAACCTGGAAAACAGTTTGTAAAATAGGTTGATATCTACTGTTTTTTATGTAGTCTACCTTCCTTGCTGCTGTCATGCAATGATAATCACTGTTAAAGTAAATTTTTGGAGTGAATATTTAACAGTAAAGATTCATTAATGGTTTTAAAATATAGTGTATTTATCAGGTGTCTAAAAATGACAAATTCAGGAGTTCCCTTCGTGGCTCAGTGGTTAACGAATCTGACTAAGAACCATGAGGTTGCGGGTTCGATCCCTGGCCTTGCTCAGTGGGTTAAGGATCCGGCGTTGCTGTGAGCTGTGGTGTAGGTTGCAGATGCGGCTTGAATCCCGCGTTGCTGTGGCTGTGGTGTAGGCCGGCAGCTACAGCTCCTGTTAGACCCCTAGCCTGGGAACTTCCATATGCCGCGGGTGTGGCTCCACATAAAAGGCAAAAAGACAAAAAAAATAAAAAATAAAAAAAATAAGAATGACAAATTCAGTTTTACCTGGCAAGGAGAGACTGCATTACATGAAAACTGTAGTTAATTAAAGTTATTATTATTATTATTATTATTACTATTATTATTTTAAATGTCTTTTGTCTTTTTAGGGCCACACCTGTGGCATATGGAGGTTCCCAGGCTAGTGGTCTAACTGGAGCTGTAGCTGCCGGCATATGCCACAGCCACATCATCTCCAGACCCAAGCCACGTCTGTGACATACACCACTGCTCAGGGCAATGACAGATCCTTAACCCACTGAGCGAGGCCAGGGATAGAACCACAACCTCATGGTTCCTAGTCAGATTCGTTTCTGCTATACCACAACGGGAACTCCAATTGAAGTTATTTTAAATGTATATTATATAATTTTTTTAAAAATTCTTTACCAAGATTCAAAATAGTCTTGGTTGGCACATAACTACTATTAATAAAGTTGGAAATTCAGACAACTCTTGGTTTCCTTTCACTCAGACATCACCAAAGGAAACAGTTATCTACTTAAATAGGAAAGCTAGAAGAAGTATGTATCGGAGGTATCTCTTAAGGAGAGGCTTGATCATCAACTAGAGAATTATATTGGAAGAGTTCTGAAATTTATTGGAAGGTTCAACAGGGAGTAAATGCAAATTTAGAACCAATTTTTCTACCGCCTTGATACAAACACATAAAGGATATTATGTCATATAATTCAGAACATTTAGGTCCATCAGCCAGAATAGGTTAGGTTATGCTTCTGTAAGAAAAAAAGCTCTGATACCAGTGGTTTAGTTTTCATGCATGTTACATATCTATCACACATTTGGTGAATGTCCTGTTCCATGTTGTTCTAATTTGGGCCCTGGTGTCGGGGCCATAATCTGGAACATTGATGGTCTCTGGCAGAGGGAACAAGAACATGGTGAATGGAGTACTGGCTATTCTTTATGTCTTCTGTTTATTTGCTGAGACTTTCTGTTTTTACATTTATTTCATGTGTTCATGA
>PVHT021183608.1:13698119-13728246 GCA_004024745.2 Catagonus wagneri | reverse complement strand
CATATCTATCACACATTTGGTGAATGTCCTGTTCCATGTTGTTCTAATTTGGGCCCTGGTGTCGGGGCCATAATCTGGAACATTGATGGTCTCTGGCAGAGGGAACAAGAACATGGTGAATGGAGTACTGGCTATTCTTTATGTCTTCTGTTTATTTGCTGAGACTTTCTGTTTTTACATTTATTTCATGTGTTCATGACTTTTCATTCAAGCTCTTAATAATAAGCACCTTAAAGTCTTTGTTAGATTAATTCCATCATCTGTGTAATCTTGGCTTTGAAGTCTGCTAATTGTCTTTTTCCATACAAGATTGCTGAATCTCTTTGGACTGTATCCTGGACATTTTGAATTTTAAATTGTGAGACTTGGATCTTTAAAATTTTACAAAAAATATAGTTTTTTTATGCTAGAAAAATTGTTAGGTTCAGACCATAAGTTCCATAAGTTGTCTTCTGTAAGCTGTGGCTCCAAGGCCAGTTCAGTTTTCAGTGTCTTTGTAGTGCTCTTCAGATATGTCCACCTTGTCCTACCTTATGTTTAGTCAGTGACCTGGGTGGTAGTTTGTGCCTTAGATCAGTTCACAGTCTTTGGAATACTAATTAGTGTCAGGTTCTTGTACTTGAGGCCCTGAGATGGGCCATGTAGCTCAACTACAACTTTATGGATTGCTTCCATGAAGTCTTCCCTCTCTTTCATCTCCTCAGAATTTCTCTGTGTCATTCCTTGTCAAGATTCTGGCCAAAATCCTGGTTCCCTTGCTTTGCTGAATTTGAGCTAACCTCTGTGCACAAGCCATGAAAGAAGAGGAAGAATAAAAGTTACAGAGGAGCCCTGCATTCTGGGCATCTCAGGACCTCCACTTGGAGGGGATGGGCCCCCTCAGAGACATGGCTCCTGCTTGTCCCCTTACTTGTCATGGCCACCACTGCAAGAAGGTTGCCTGGTTAGTGGGAGGGACAGACTGTGAAAGAAGGGGAAAATGAGAGAGAGGATTAAAAGGGGGATTTCTTTGCTATCTCTGAATTTTAAGAGTTTCCTTGTTTGTTCCTCAAGCCAGAGCTGCCAGGCTTCTCCTTGAGCTCCCTTTATGACACAGTGCTTCCCTCTGTCTTATTTAGGCTGACTGATTTTGGAGAAAAAATGGTAGGTCCGTTGCTAGGTTAAGGGACTTCAGATGCTGGTGTTTTACCCCAGAATACCTGCAGCAGTTTACTTTTCAGAGACCTCAAGTAGCTGCTCCATGATCTCTGCCTAAGTTTTATAATTGTTTCAGATGTGAGACGTGGGTGCAGCATGCTTACTCCATCTTATCTGCTACTGGATCTGAGTCTGGCTCTCAAAACTTTCCCGCAGAAAAGATACATGTTACTCCTATTCACATTTTATTGGACAGAAGACGTCTATCTTCAAAGAGGAAGAAAGGGAACACCACTATCTGCCTTGCAGGAGCATCAGAAGTGATGGGTAAATGTCACTTATGACTCCCACAACACAATAGTTAATGCAAGTCTAGGATGAACTTCCTCTTGAAACAAACCCAAGTACCAATTGTTATGCTTAAGCTGGAGGAATACTCCTGAGGGCATAAGTTTGGGTTTCTATACCATCAAAATGCATGGCTACCTTTGTGGGACTGTCTGAATTTTTATCTACCGAAAAGAAGAATCAGTGATGATGTGCTCCACTCACATTATCTTGAACTCATGCACCAGTACAAGGTAAAGATACAAGAATGCATTTTTAAAACTCCAAAGATGGTATCAATAGGAAAAATATCTATATGATTGAACGTTACTAGGAATAAGACATAACTGACATGAGAGAGCAGAGTTTAGTACAATAAAACATCAAATGTGGAGTTATATAGATCTGTTGGTACTATATACTTTCTTAAACTGCTTGCTATTACAGTCTCATGAAAATTGATTTCAGAAACCTACACATAAGTCTCTGGGACAGCTTATCCATGATGTTTCATATCAGTCTTTACCTATCCCTAACTTTCTCCATTTTCTCCTAAAATAAGTTATTTGCTTCTGCTAAAGCAGAACTTTTATCGTATTTTTCTTTAGGCACAGAGTTCGGTTTCAAAGTTCTGCACCACTGGAAAACAACTTAGAAAGTTGTTATAATCAGTATCTCAACAGCCTGGAGAGGGTGCAGGTCAAGGACTCAGATGGAATTTCCAAGTAATGCCAAGGAACTATGTAATTCAGCAAGTAATTCTCAGTGAACTTATAGTAACATGACTCACAACAAGAAAATCGTGTGATAAAATATGCTGAATGGGAAATGATTCAGTGAAAATATTATTCAGAACAAGCAATTACTGAGTGAAGGTATTACCCATAGCAGACAATTACTCAGTGAAAATATTACAGGGAGCAGGCAAATATTCAATCAAACATTTGACAAGGAGAGCAATTATTCAATAAACAATCATATAATTGTACCCAATGGAGCGTGCTCACCATACAGCATACAAATCATTTGCAGACACTCAGGATGATATTCTGACTGTTGAAAATGTGGATAATTTATGGTTCTCATTTGTCATTGTTGAGATAATTTCATTTCAGTTTTGCTTTCAAGTAAACAGCATTAAAAATGTGTACAACCATCCTAAAAATCAATTTTTCAAATAATCCCATTTCAGAATTTTTATCTTCTCTCATATCATTTTCTTCCTTGCCCTTTCTTCCCCTTGCCCTATTTTCTCTTTTTCTGGATGATTCTTCGTCTACCTCACCCTTTTCCTCTTTGTCTTAATAGATTTTAAAGATAAGGCTGAGTATTAAAAGCCTATGTTTATTATTAAATCTTCTCTTTGTAAATCACTCATGAATGTGTTTCCTAAAAAGAAAACAGCAGCAGCAGTTATTTACTATACGTTTATGGATTACTGGTATAATTTGCAATGCTGGACTCAGTAAGAATGTATCTGTACCTTCATGAAGTTTATAGGCTAAGATGGCAGCAGCAAATTAGTCGTTAAATATATACTTCAATCAGTGACACTGAGAGCTCACTCTGTCAGTCACTGTGCTAAGAGATACATATGACAGTTCCTCTTTTCAAGGATTATGTGGCGCAGTGGTATAGACTGACCCATAAAGGAAACATATCAACAAAATAACTAAATCCTGAGAAAGGTTTGCATATGAGGGTAGGGGAGCAAAGAGATGTGTTCAAAATAAGATATTTTGAAGTACTGGAGCCTGAACTAAGTGGAAGAAACACGAATATTTATCTGGGTAAAGGAAGGTGGGAGAGGAATCCTAGGTCAATGAAATATGTGGTGAGTGTGGGGATTCTAGATAGTTTGGTGTTGCCATGTGTGACATGACATGGGGTCAGTGGTGGGAAAGGAGATTGGAAAAAATGGCCACTTGAGAATATCATGTAGCACAAATTAATATTCCTCTTGTACTTGTATGTAAAAGGCTCTTAGTACATATTGTTTTCTTTGTCCTGGTTTTCTAGTCTAAAGGAGGATTAAGTATAGTGGATGCCCTCCTGGACAATTAGTCCCAGAGAGGATTGAAGAGTGGGAAGTGTTCAGGAAGGAAAGTGCTTGCTTCAACATGTGAAGAAAAGCAGTTAAAGAATGTAAGACTGAACACATATGGAAAGAGGACTGAAAAAAAAAGACCATTGGAGCTTAGAGAACTGAGGACAGAGGGGTGGTGGGATGAAAGCAGATATGGGATAACCATCAGAGTGAATATGGTCAGCAGGGACTGCAGGAATCCTGCAGTGTACAAGGCACTCACTGCCCTATTTTCTCAGGGTCCAACAAGGATAGCTGTTATCAAACTTGCTGTGTGATACAAAAAGTTTGAAGAGGGCTCTATTGGTGGTCACTGACTTTTGCCATCTAGTGTTCATTTACCATTCTCTTGGTAACTGCATCTCCAGTGCCTTGCTGGGGCATCACCTCTACCCAGGCTCACCTGTGTGATCTGGGCAGCACTGACTCCCATTCCTAGCTGTGGGGGTCTTATGACATTCAGGGTTTCTACTTTTCCATGAACTCAATGACTTCTTTTCTTGCTGGGAAACATACAGTCCCATTAATGACCATGGGAAGAGTTCACTTGTTTTGAACTGACTGGAGTGATGAAGTGAACATGAGGTGCTAGGCTTCTTTCTACAATAGGGTGGCTAGATGGAAAAGAACGCCTGCATGGGAGTATATACTAAATCAGAGCACATGAGTGTGCAGTATATTTTGTTGCCATGATAAAGCCATTGGAAACATCTTATGCCAGGCATTATGTTTTCTTTCTTCTGTTTAAGCCTGAGTTGGATTTTGTGTTGCTGAAAACTAGAACAAACTTTTTTTATTTTTTTAATTACTCAGTGAGTTTCATTACATTTATAGTTGTACAACAATCATAACGAAATTTTATAGCATTTCCATCCCAAACCCTCAGTGCATGCCCCCACCCCCACCTGGTCTCATTTGGAAATCATAAGTTTTTCAAAGTCTGTGAGTCTGTATCTGTTATGCTAAGTAGTTAATTGTGTCCTTTTTTTAGATTCCACAAGTAAGTGATAGCATTTGATGTTGGTGTCTCATTGTCTGACTGACTTCACTTAGTACGATAATTTCTAGGTCCATCCATGTTGCTACAAAGACTGCTATTTATTTCCTTTAATGGCTGAGTAATATTCCATTGTATATATGTACCATTTCTTCTTTATTCACTCCTCTGTCAATGGAAATTTATGTTGTTTCTGTGTCTTGGCTATTGTATAAAGTGCAGCAACGAACACTGGAGTACATGTATCTTTTCATGTCATGGTTTTCTCTGGATAGATGCCCAGGAGTGGGATTGCTGGATCAAATAGTAATTCTATTTTTAGTTTTCTGAGGTATCTCCATACAGTTTTTGACAGTGGTTGCACCAACTTACATTCCCACCAACAGTGTATATAGGGTTCCCTTTTTTCCACACCCTCCTCAGCATTTATTGTTTGTAGACTTTTTGATTATGGCCATTTTGGCTGGTGTGAGGTGGTACCTCATAATGTTTTTGATTTGCATTTCTCTAATATTGAGTGATGTTGAACATCTTTTCATGTGTTTTTTGGCCATCTGTATATCTTCTTTAGAGAATTGTCTGTTTCAGTCTTCTGCCCATTTTTTCATGGGGTTGTTTATTTATGTATTTTTTTGTATTGAGCTGCAGAAGCTGTTTATAAATTTTGGAGATTAATCCCTTGTCAGTCGATTCAACTGCGAATATTTTCTCCCATTCTGTGGGTTGTCTTTTCGTTTTTTGAGGGTTTCCTTTGCTGTGCAGAAACCTTTAATTAAGTCCAATTTGTTTATTATTGTTTTTACAGTCATTACTCTAACATGTTGCTGTCATTTATGTTGGAGAGTGTTTGGCCTATGTTTTCCTCTAAGAGTTTTACAGTATCTGGTCTTATATCTAAGTCTTTAATCCATTTTGAGTTTATTTTTTTGTGTGGTATTAGGAAGTGTTCTAATTTCATTCATTTACATGTGGCTGTCCAGTTTTCCCAGCACCACTTATTGAACAGGCTGTCTTCTCCATTGTATGTTCTTGCCTCCTTTGTCATAGATTAGTTGACTGCAGGTGCATGGTTTTAATTCTGGACTTTCTATCCTGTTCCACTGATCTATATTTCTAGCTTTGTGCCAGTAGCATACGGTTTTGATGACTGTAGCTTTGTAGTATAGTCTGAAGTCAGGGAGCCTGATTCCTCCTGCTCCATATTCTTTTTCAGGATGTCTTTGGCTATTCTGGGTCTTTTGTGCTTCCAAGCAAACTTTAAAATATTTTGTTCTAGTTCTGTGAAAAATGTCCTTGGTAATTTGATAGGGATTGCAATGAATCTGTTGATTGCCTTGAGTAATATAGTAATTTTGATAATATTGACTCTTCCAATCCAAGAGCATTGTATGTCTTTCCATGTGTTCATGTCATCCTTGATTTCTTTCATCAGCGTCTTATAGTTTTCAGAGTACAGATCTTTTGTCTCTTTAGGTTGGTTTATTCCTTAGCATTTTGTTGTTTTGATGTGATGGTAAATGGGATTGCTTCCCTAATTTCTCTTTGTGATCTTTCATTGTTAGTATATAGAAGTGCAGTTGATTTCTGTGTATTAATTTTGTATCCCATGACTGCCAAATTCATTGATGAACTCTAACAGTTTTCTGGTAGAGTCTTTAGGATTCTCTAGGTATAGTATCATGTCATCTGCAAATAGTGATAGTTTTACTTCTTCCTTTCCAACTTGGATTCCTTTCATTTCTTTTACTTCTCTGATTGCCATGGTTAGGACTTCAGAAAGTATATTGAATGGTAGTGTTGAGAGCTGATATACTTGTCTTGTTGCTGATCTCAGTGCAAATTCTTTCAGCTTTTCACCATTGAGAATGCTGTTAGTTCTGGGTTTGTCATAGATGGCCTTGATTATGTTGAGGTAGGTTCCCTCATTGCCCACTTTATAAAGGTTTTTTTTTTTTAATCACAAATGGGTGCTGGATTTTGTCAAAGGCTTTTTCTGCATCTATTGTGAGGATCATATGGTTTTATCCTTCAGTTTGTTAATGTGGTGTATCACACTCATTGATTTATGGATATTGAAGAATCTTTGCACCCTTGGTATAAATCCCATTTGATCATGATATACAATCCTTTTAATATATTGTTGGATTTGGTTGGATAGTATTTTGTTGAGGATTTTTGCATCTATGTTCATCAGTGCAATGTAATTTTCTTTTTTTGTGGTATCTTTGTCTGGTTTTGGTATCAGGGTGATGGTTGCCTGATAGAGTGAGTCTGGGAGTGTCCATTCCTCTGCAATTTTTGGAATAGTTTCAGAAGGATAGGTGTTAGTTCTTTTCTAAATGTTTGATAGAATTCATCTGTGAAGCCATCTGGTCCTGGACTTTTGTTTGTTGGAAGTTTTTAAATCACAGTTTCAATTTCAGAACTTGTGATTGGTGTATTCATCTTTTCTATTTCATCTTGGTTTAGTCTTGGAAGATTGTACTTTTCTAAGTATTTGTCCATTTCTTCTAGGTTTTCCATTTTATTGCCATAGAGTTGCATCTAGTAGTCTATGATCCTTTGTATTTATGTGATGTCTGTTGTTCTCGTTTTTCATTTCTAATTTTATTGATTTGTGTTCTCTCTCTTTTTTTCTTGATACGTCTGGGTAGGTTTTTATCAATTTTGTTGGTCTATTCAAAGAATCAGCTTTTTTTCATTGACCTTTTCAATGGTTTTCTCATTTCTATTTCACTGATTTCTGCTCTGAGCTTTATGATTTCTTTCCTTCTACTAACTTTAGGTCTTGTCTGTTTTCTCTCTAGCTGCTTTAGATGTAAAGTTAGGTTGTTTATTTGAGCTTTTTCTTATTTCTTGAGGTAAGCTTGAATTGCTATAAACTTCCCTCTTAGAACTGCTTTTGTTGTATCCCATAGGTTTTGGAGTGTCATATATTTGTTGTCATTTGCTTCTAGGTATTTTTTAATTTCCTCTTTGGTTTCTTCAGTGATCCACTGGTTGTTTAGTAGCATGTTGTTTAGTTTCCACTGTTTGTGTTTTTTGCAGTTTCTTTCTTGTTGATTTCCAGTTGTATAGCATTGCGGTCGGAAAAGATGCTTGATATGATTTCAATTTTCTTAAAGTTACCGAGGCTTGATTTGTAGCCCAGTATGTGATCAGTCTTAGAGAATGTCCCATGTGCACCTGAGAAGAATTTGTATTCTGTTGCTTTTGGATGGAATGTCCTATAAATATCTATTAATTCAATGTGGTCTGATGGTTCATTCAGGGCCTGTGTTTCCTTATTGATTTTCTGTCTGCATGATCTGTCCCTTGCTGCAAGTGGAGTGGTAATGTCCTACACTATTATTGTGTTATTTTCAATTTCTCCTTTTAAGGTTGTTAGCAGTGCCCTACATATTGTGGTGATCCTATGTTGGGTGCATAAATATTTAAGATTGTTATATCTTCTTCTTGGATCATTATGTAATGTCCTTTTTGTCTCTTAAAATAGTCTTCATTTTAAAGTCTATTTTGTCTTATATGAGTATTGGTACTCCAGCTTTCTTTTGATTCCTGTTTGCATGGAATATTTTCTTCCATCCTCTCACTTTCGATTTGTATGTGTCCCTAGAAGCGAAGTGGTTCTTTTGAAGACAGCATATATATGGGTCTTGTTTTTTATATCCATTCAGCCAGTCTATGTCTTTTGGTTGGGGCATTTAGTCCATTAACATTTAAGGTAATTATTGATGTGTATGTTCTTATTCCATTTTATTCAGTTTTAGATTTGTTTTTTGTTGCTCTTTTTTCTTCCCTTCTTCTCTTGTTCTCTCCTCTTGTGATTCAATGACTATCTTTAGTGTTTTATTTGAGTTGATTTTTTATTTGTTTGTGTATCCATTGTAGATTTTTGGTTTGCAGTTTCCCTGAAGTTTTGATATAGTAATCTATATATATATGTATATATATGTGATCATTTTAAGTTGTTGGTCTCTTAATTGCAAGTGTACCTCAAGTGTCCTGCATTTGTACCCTTCTCTTTTCACGATTTCTGATTTTGGTAGCATTATTTTGCATGGATGATTTCCTTTCTTTACTGTATATATGCCTTTACTGGTGAACCTCATCATTTGTGGTATTTTTTGTTTATTTTTGTGGCCTTTTCTTTTCTGCCTAGAGAAGTTCCTTTAGTATATGTTGTATTATATACCCGTAAAGCTGGTTTAGTGTTGCCGAATTCTCTTGGCTTTTGCTTATCTGTAAAGCTTTTGATTTCTCCTTCAAATCTGAATAGAGCTTTTCTGGGTAAAGTAATCTTGGCTGGAGGCTTTTTCCTTTCATCACGTTAAGTATATTGTGCCACTCCCTTCTGGCCTGCAGAGTTTCTGCTGAAAAATCTGCTGATAACCTTATATTTTATTTCTTTTCCCTAGCTGCTTTCAATATTTTCTCTTTGTCTTTAATTTTGGTCATTTTGATTAATATGTGTCTTGGGGTGTTCCTTCTTGGCTTCATTTTATATGGAACTTGTTGCACTTCCTGGATTGAGTGAGTGGTTCCTTTGCCATGTTAGGGAAGAGTGAGTGGTTCCTTTCCCATGTTAGGGAAGTTTTTGGTTATTATCTGTTCAAATATTTTTTCTCTCCATTCTCTCTCTCTTCTCCTTCTGGTACCCCTGTAATATGGATGTTGGTGCATTTAACGTTGTCCCAGAGTTCTCTGAGACTCTCTTCATTTCTTTTCAACATTTTTTCTCTTTTCTGTTCCACATCTGTGATTTCCACTAGTCTGTCCTCCACCTCACTTATTCATTCTTCTGCCTCCTTTATTCTGCTGTTGGTTTCTTCTGATGAATTTTTTTTTTCAGTTATTGTACTTTGCATCTCTGCTTGCTTAAGTTTTAAATCTTGTATTTCTTCACTCAGTGTTTGCTATAAATGATCAATCTTTGCCTCCAGTTTATTTCCAATGTTTTCCATCATCTTCAGCACCAACAGTCTAAAGTCTTTTTCCTGGAGGCTGATAATCTCCAGATCACTTAGCTGTTTTTCTGTTTTTTTTCTTTCTTCCTTCTCTAAGTTATAGTTCTCTGTCTTTTTATTTTTATAGGTTTTTGGTGTGGTGTTCTTTTTGCAGACAATAGAGTTGTAACCTCTCTTACTTCTGCTGTCTGCCCCCTTGTGGCTGAAGTTGGTACAGGGACTTGCTGTAGGCTTCCTGATGGGAGGGACTGGTGCCTGCCCACTGGTAGGTGGGGCTGATTCCTATCTCTCTGGTGGGTGGAGCTTCATCTCTGGGTGAGATTAGAGGTGGCTGTGTGCCTGGGAGTCTTTAGGCAGCCTGTTTACTGATAGGTGGGGCTGTGATCCCACCTGGATTATTGTTTAGCCTGGGGCTTCTCAGCGCTGTTGGGTGGGGCCAGATTTTCCCAAAATGGCCACCTCCAGAGAAATGCAGGCTGATGCATATTCCCAAGAGCTTTGCCTCCTATGCCCTTCCTCCACAAGAAGCCACAGTCAACCCCTGTTTTCCCATGAGATCTCCAAGAACTGCAGTCAGGCCCAATCCAGATTCCTATGGAGCCTTTGCTTTGCCCTGGGACCCAGTACACATGAAAGCCTGTGTGTGCCTTTTAAGAATGAAGTCTCCTTTTCCCCCAGTCCCGTGGAGCTCCTACACACAAGCCCCACTGGCCTCCAATGCCAGATGCTCTGGGGGGGGTCTTTCTCCCAATGCCAGATCCCCAGGTGTGGGAACTGACATGCACACATAACTCTCACTCCTGTAGTTGAGTCTCCGTGATACAGTTATTTTCCAGTCTGTTTGCTTCCCACCTGGGATGCATGGAGTTGCTTATATCTCCTAATCGCCCCTCCTACCTCTTGATGTGGTCTCCTCTTTGTCTTCTGGAGTAGACTATCTTTTTGAAAGTTTCCAGTCCATTTGGTTGAAGGTTGTTCAGAAATTGGTTGTAATTTTGTTGTTTTTATGATAGAAATTGAGCTCTAGTCCTATTCCATCCTCTTAATCCGATCTCCTGAAAACTAGAACAATCTTAACGCAAGACTGAAAATTTGAAATATTTTGTCAAATGGCTGCTACGTATTTGTTTAGTTACACAATAAACTAAACTAAATAAATGAATAATCTAAACTGTCAATATCAGTAGTTCCTTATCTGTGAATGGCCCGATACTGTTGTAAAACCTTTCTGCATATACTATCCTGTTTAATCTTTATAAGAAATATTGAAACAGATACTATTTACACATTTTATTTTTAAGGAATAATGTGTTTTCAGGGTTATACAAAGCATAAGTGTCTTGGACACAGACTCAAGCTTTCTGACTCCAAATTGAAGACTTTTGCAAAGATACTTTTACATTTTTAACTACTACCAAGTACACTTCAAAGACTCACAGTATATTTTACATTTTTGTAGCTCTTAAGAGCTGGGAAATAAGCAGTGTGTTCTTCCAAGTTTCTTATTCATAAATGTGAAACTTAGAAGTTAATGAAGTAGAATGACAGCAAAGAGATTGTTGCTTTAAAATTTTCATGTTTCTCTGAAGTAAAACTCTTAAGAAGTGTCTTTGTAAAAGTGACTCTAGTCAATCTTAGATAACAGATAGCTTATCAGAAATAGGAAATTCCTTTAGTAAATTTATTTATTCATTTACTCTCATCATCAATAGTATCAAAGGCTTTGTTTTTGAATAAAGGCCTTATTTTCTAGGTCACCGATGTTGTGATCCTAGGATAATTTATTTTAAATTTATTTTTATTTTTTTTAATCTGGGTCTCTTTAATCCTTTTTAAAGAAAGAAAACATGAGAAATACATTTAGAAAAAAAGCAAACCAATTATATCCTTTAAGTAGAATTGCAAAGAAGTATTTATAATTATTGCTTGTATTGTTGCTGATTTTTTTTTGTTGAGACGTAATTGACATTTAACATCGTTGTATTAGTTTCAGATCTATAGTATAATTATTTGATATGCAAAACAGTTACCACAATAAATCTAGCATACATAGTTACAAAAAATTTATTTTTTACTGTGATGAGAGTTTTTTAGATCTACTTTTAGACAATTTCAAATTTGCAAGTACAGTATCATTAATTATAGTCACCATTCTGTACATTTTACCTCCAGGACATATTTCATAACTGGAAATTTTTTATCCATTCAGAATCTTTTTTTTTATTGGAGTATTTGATTTTTCAGTTCCAAATGTTTCTGATATATTTCAGCTCCTCAGGGAATTATACCCTCCTGAGCTCTATTTGCCACTCATAGATCTGATTTTCTCCCAGGAAGATCTGGCCAGATCATGGCAAAGCTAAACAAGTCTGACTGGGATCTTCCCACAATCAGTTCAAACTCTGGGTCTGTGTTTGTTGAAATTGAAATCCTAGAGAAGTAGTGCATGAGACTTTGCAGTCAAAAAATAAAATAAATATATCTCCTTTGAATAAAAGTGCAATTGCTACACATTACACAGTGTTACTTAATCATACCCTTAGGGACAAGAAAGTTTCCTTGAAGCTTTGCTCCTGTCTGATGTCAGAAAATTAATAGCAGAATAAAATACCCCTGCAGAAATAGAATAAAAACTACCTCTTTCCTCACTTGAATTTTATCTGTGTATCAAATTACAATATATAATAGTTCAACCTGAACTGTAATCATACCCGCTGTGAAATTTTTGCTGTTTATTCACCCTTTGCCATGCCAATTATTTACTCACTTATGGATCCCCTCCTCTACAAATTAATTGTGATCTTGTTGAAGTCATAGATGATGCTCTTAAGAATCTTATTGTCTTGTATACCTACTTTATGCTGTATAGAATAATCTATCATGTTAGTAGGTGCTCAGTGTATGTCTGTTGCCTATCTTGGAAATGGATCTGCACAATATTGGTCCAAAGCATTGCATTTGCAATTTGTTTCAGAGAGAAGAAATACAAATTCAGTTCTGGTGAGAGGATGGTGAAACAGGCAAATTCAAATTGCTAGTGAAAATATAAAATAAAATACACATTTTGTTCTCTCATTTAGAGCAATAAGGTTGTTTGTAAGGTATTTGGCTCTTATGCTGACTGAAATTAGGAACTTTCAGGATCCATAAAAGTATTTAAGCTTTCTGGCTTCACCACTATATTAATAGAAATAATTTCTCAACAGAAAGTGCTATTTATTCAGCAGTTATTGAGTGCCTCCTATATGCCAGGCATTGATGTAGGTACTTGATGTATATCACAGAACAAAATGGAACTTTCTAATAGAGAATAACAGACAAATAATAAGTATAGTAATTATAAATGACTAAATTATATAGGATATTAGATGTATGAGTGCTTTGGGGAAAAAACAGCATAAAGATTAGGAATATGGAATTAAGGGTAAAAATTTTAAATGGTACTCTGGGGTAGACCTTATTGAGAAAATCATGTATAAGTATGGAGGAAAAATGATTACCACATGATAATCTATGGGAAAGTGATAGAGCAGCAAGTGCAGTAGTCCTAAGGCAGGAAAGTGCGTCACATATTCCAGGAAGACCTAAGAGGCCAGTTGGAGATGGTGAAGCGAGCAAAGAAGAAAATAGTGGAAGGTCAAATGTGACAGAAATGGGAGGCCAGATCATGTACAGCTATAGTGGCCTTTTAAAGGACTTGTCTCTTATACTGAGTGAAATGAGTATCCGTTCCAAGCTTCTGAGAAAAAAAAAGTGACACAGTCTGATATTTTAAAATATTCACTCTTGTTGCTGTGTTGAGAATTGGCCATAAGGAGGAAATGATTGTGGTCAGGTGACCAGTTAGGAAATGTGGTGGCTGAAAAATGACTCCCCAAAAGATCCTAATCCCTGAAACTTGTGAATGTTGACTTCTATGACAAAGCAAAACAAAACAAAACAAAACAACCCTGCATTTGTGATTAAATTAAGGATTTTATGATGGGGAGATAATCTGGATTATCCTAGTGGGGCCTTTTTAAAAAAATTGAAATATAGTTGATTTACAGTGTTGTGTTAATCTCTGCATTACAACAAATAAGTTGTATATTTATATTCCTTTTTAAAAATATTATTTTCCATTATAGTTTATCATAGGACACTGAATATAGTTCTCTGTGCTATATGCTAGGACCTTGTTGTTTATCTATTCTAAATATGAGTTTGCATCTGCTAATCCCAAACTCTCCATCCATCCTTTCCTCATTACCTCCACCCCAGCAACCACATTTCAGTTCTCTATATCTCTGAGTCTATTTCTGTTTCATAGATAACTTCATTGGTGTCATATTTTAAAGTCCACATATAAATGATATCACATAGTATTTGTCTTTCTTTTTCTGACTTATTATACTTAGTATGATAATCTCAAAGTCCATCCATGTTGCCACAAATGACATTATTTTGTTCTTTTTATGGCTGAATAGTATTCCACTGTATATGTATACCAGATCTTCTGTATTCGTTTATCTGTCTATGGATACTTAGGTTGGTTCCTTGTCTTGGCTATTGTGAGTAGTGCTGCAATGAACATAGGGGTGCATGTATCTTTTTGAATTATAGTTTTTTCTGGATATATGCCTTGGAATGGGATTGCCGGATCATATGCTAAATCTACCCTTAGTTTTCTGAGGGACCTTCATACTGTATTCCATAGTGACTGTACTAATTTACAGTCACTGGTGGGGCCTTTAAATGCAACCACATATATTCTTCTAAGGGGGAGGAAGGGGAGGACTTGACCATAGACAAGAAGAAGGCTATGTGGTAGAAGCAGAGTCAGAGAAAGAAGATATTGTAACGCTGACTTTGAAGATGGAGGAAGGAACCATGAGCCAAGGAACACAAGGAGTGTGGCTCTTGTTGCTGGAAAAGGCAGGGAAACGGGAAAGACAGAGAAATGCATTCTTACCTGCGGCCTCTGGAGAGAGTGTGGCCTTGACAATACCTTGATTTTGGCTAAGTGATACTAATTTTGGATATATGGCCTCCAGAACTTTAAGAGAATAAACTTCTGTTGTTCTAAACCACTAAGTCAGAGTAGTTTGTTATAGCAGCCATAGAAAACGCATGTAGGAAACTCTTGTTATCCAGGAAAGAGATAATGGTAGTTCGGACAAGGATGATAAAATGGAGATGGTAAAAAGGACTGCAGTTTTGAATAGATTTTAGGTGTAGCATAAATAGGATTTTCAGTCAGATCAAAAGTGGGATATGAAATAAAGGAAGGAGTCAAGGATAGCTCCGAAATTGTTGTTTAAACAACTGAAATGATTTTACAGCAGCTGAGATGAAACAAGTTGCATGTGGAGAAGGTTTTTTAAAGTAGCAACCAGGAGTTCTGTTTGGGACACATTTGATTTGTGTTTTTTTTTTTTTTTTTTTTTTTAGATATCTAAATGGTGACTTGAATAGGCTGTTGGATATAAAAACATGGTTTTTGGGAGAAGTGTCTTTGGCTGGTGATGCAAATTTGGACGTTACTGACACTCATTTGGCATTAAAAGCCATGAGATGAGATGAGCTCATCAGAGCAGTGAATATAAGTAGAGAAGAGAAAAGAACTTAAGACAGATCCTTTGGGAACCTTACCCTACAGTTTTGAAGGAAGCTCTGTACATAAAAATAACTATTGGAAGAATATTTATACAAATATGTGAATAATATTAATTTTAACTATAGGGACCTGCTTATGTCAACTTGAGTACATCAATTCAGTGGAGTTATCCTTTCACTAAAAACAATGGTTATGATGATAGTGGAAATAATTATGATAAATTATTATTATTATTATTTTGTCTTTTTGCCTTTATCTAGAGCTGCACCCACGGCATATGTAGGTTCCCAGGCTAGGGGTCTAACAGGAGCTGTAGCTGCCGCCGTCGCCACAGCCACAGCAACGCGGGATCCGAGCCGCGTCTGCGACCTACACCACAGCTCATGGCAACGCCGGATCCTTAACCCACTGAGCAAGGCCAGGGATCAAACCCGCAACCTCATGGTTCTTAGTTGGATCCGTTAACCACTGAGCCACGAAGGGAACTCCTATGATAAATTATTGAGTAAAATAAAACAGAACTCGAAATAAATAAATATATATTATAATGGAAGGACAATGTGAAAATGTATTATATAAAATGAAAATAATTGTGTTAAATTTGGGTTTCTAATATTGAGCAGATTTCAAGTTATGTTTTCTATAATACACAAAATCCCCTGTGAGATAATATTGAATCATTTCATGGTCTTTGTTTCACAATAACACAGTGGAAACATAGTGAAAAGAATTTAGTGAAACGTTTCAAAATCACATTTCTTTTGATTCATAGTCCTTTTAAAAGCATTTTAAAACATAGTGAATATAACACAATTATTTATTCTAGATACCAATGATTTTTGTACATGAAATAATAGGATGGTAAGTCACATTAAAAAAAATTAGTGAAGGAAATTTGAAGATCTAATTGGCTGTATTTAAAGATTGATGATTAAGGCAGCATCTGATTTAGCAACTAGAAAGACATTCCAAGAGTTGTACCAAATGGAAGGTTTTTTTATAGGCAGTAGGGCAAGAAACTATCAGCAAAAGAAAAGAAAGGATTGTTTCAGGGTAGGCCACCTTTTTAGGAAAGGGAATGACAAGGGTCTTTATCATACGATTTAACTCACTAGTGTGGATCAAGAAATTGCAGATAGACTGTTTCAAAAGTCACATTTCTGCAGGAGGTTGAAACTGCAATTAAGTCTCAGTGTGCTATTGTAGGGGACAAATGGTTCCATTTAGGCTTGTTATTTCTTTTTAATAGTCAGTTACTCAGTGGTCACTTGGAATTAGAACTGTTCTTTCCTGTTACTGCCCCAGGGAATCTACTGTGTGGTAGACTTAAAGAGCTACTTGTTTATGCTGTGTTGATGATAAGCCCGAGAGCCTAATCACACTAATAGAATAGCCTTGCTCTTGCCTTTTGTGTTTATTATTTGGTTCCGATGAGCATCATTCTCAGACATTTGAGGTCTCACTGGAATAGCAATGGACAGGAAACTTGTGTCCTTGAAGTCATGATGGAAAGGAAAATCTCCTCTTTTGCCTTTAGCTATTGATTCATTTTTAATTACTTGAAGTATAAGTGATTCATTTTTACTAATCAATTAAAAATTATTGGAAGTAACAAACTTTTTTTTTCTCAAATACTAAGGCAGTCTCTACTTGAACCCTATTTTATCCCTTATTTCTTAGTGTTTGGGCTTTTTCTATATTCAGACAACTAAAATTTACAGATTTCAGTATGAAAACACAAATCGTGTCATGGATATTGACCGATTGTATTAACAGAGAAAATAATGTTATATATGTTAAGGTTGAGTTGAAATGCTGTAAGTATTTCTTAAAAATATTAAACTTATGTGGTACAGTGGTACAGTGTAAATTGTACATTGTGGTACGGTGGAAATGAACCCGACAGTATCCATGAGGATGTGGGTTGGATCCCTGACCTTGATCAGTGGGTCAAGGATCTGGCATTGCTGTGAGCTGTGGTGTAGGTCACAGACATGGCTCAGATCCTGTGTTGCGGTAGCTGTGGTGTAGCTCTGATTAGACCAGGGAACTTCCATGGGCCATAGGGTAGGGCCCTAAAAAGCAGAAAAAAAATTGTTTCGACTTTCTTGACATTTATATCAGTTTTATATGGATTATTAAAACAAAATTGGAATTCTTTTGTTAAATGATCCTCTAAACTACTGTTTTTCTTTTCCTTCCCTGTTGCTGTAGAGACTCTTATGTCTTAATAAATGCCATCTTCTTTAGTTAATTTTATTGAAGTGTAGTTGATTTAAAATATTATGCTAATTTCTACTGTATAGCAAAGTGATTCAGTTATACATGTGTGTATTCTTTTTTATAGTCCTTTCCATTATGGTTTAGTGTAAGGTATTGAATATAGTTCCCTGCACTATGCAGTAGAACCTTGTTCATTATCCATTCTATATATAATAGTTTGCATCTGCTCATCCTAAACTCCCAGTCCATCCCTTCCTTACCACTCTCTCCACCCCCTAGGAACCACAACTCTGTTCTCTATATCTGTGAATTTATTTTTACCTCATAGATAGGTTCAATTGTGTCATATTTTAGATTCCATATATAAAAGATATCATATAGTATATGTCTTTCTCTTTCTGACTTACTTCACTTAGTATAATAATCTCTGAATCCATCCATGTTGTTGCAGATAGAATTTTATTTTTAATGGATGAGTACTATTCCATTATGTGTGTGTATCACATTTTTATCCATTCGTCAATGGACATTTCAGTTGCTTCCGTATCTTGGGTATTGTAAATAGTGCTGTTATGAACATAGTGGTGCATGTATCTTTTTGAATTATAGTTTTGTCTGGATATATGCTCAGGAGTGAGATTGCTGGATCATATGGAAATTCTATTTTAGTTTTTTTAGGAACCTCCATACCATTCTCCATAGCAGCTGTACCAATTTAAATTCCCACCAACAGTATAAGAGGGTTCCCTTTTCTTCACATTCTTTCTAGCATTTCTTATCAATTTTTTAATGATGGCCATTCTGACTGGTGTGAGGTGATATCTCATTGTAGTTTTGATTTGTATTTCTCTAATAATTAGTGATGTTGAACCTTTTTTTATGTACCTATCGGCCACCTGTATGTCTTCTTTGGAGAAATGTCTATTTAGATCTTCTGCTCATTTTTTGATTGGGTTGTTTGTTTGTTTTGTCATTGAGTTGTATGAGTTGTTTGTATATTTGAAAATTAAGCCCTTGTTGTTGTTGCTCAGAGATAAGGTTAACATTTGTTCCTTAACTTCTCTCTTTGAACTTCCTTTTCACAGGTGATAAAATGTCCAAAAAATGTGAAAGATGGACCTCAAAACAAAAAAAACCCTCGAAAAGTCTTGAGAATACTGAGAATAAACAATGAATAATCTACTATCTTCCTAGAGCATTATGTTCTATCTAGGACAGTTGTACTAAATGTAAAGTTTCCCATTTCATGTGAAATGTTTTAACCATAAAATATATTGAAGTTTCAGATAAACTTTCTGTATTTTAGAAAAACATTACAAGATTTAATTTTATCCTCATAACTACTTTATTGGGTAGATACCAATATACCATTTCTCAGATAAAAGAAACCCAGAAACCTAAGGAGATTAACTATTGGCCCAAATTTGAAAGACTCCCACATTTTGATCTGAGACTGTCTCTTTCTTCATTTTGAGGATATTTTCAAATTAGGCTATAAATCCTACTGTCTCTTTAAGCTGATGAAATAAAACACTTGAGTTTTTTACCTAATTAAAAAAAATGAGTGATTGCTCCCATTTCTTCCACGATGCATGACTTTTGGCCACTTTAGCCATTAGCGAGTTTTGCTGGCTAAGTGCTGGATGGCATTTGTGAAGTCCCCCAGGCTTTTGTCTTCAGGCGAGAAAATGGTTATACCATTTGACAGATGTGATAGCTGAACTTAGCACCCAGCCGAAAGGAGCTTTCACAGTGGCAGGGCAATTTAAATATTATGTAGGTGTTCTTGTGGGTTGCAAACGCTTTATTACCAGCACCAAAATACTAACTCCCATTAAGCCATGTAGTGGCATAAAGCAAGCAGGGCAGTTGAAAAATTGAGCCTTCTCTGTTGCTAACAAATCAAATGTAATGAGGAAAAATTGAGAAAATGAAAATGGAAATTACTTCCCCTGCAGTGAGCTTAGAAATTGATAGTTTTCTTCCTCCCTTATTTCTGTGTTAAACTTAATTTTGTAGTGGTTTTGTGCTGCATTAACGGAATACACCTCTTACTTCAAATGTAATATTTTCCATTGAAAATGCAGTGAGAAACCAGAATCCTTTCCTTTATAATCAGAGTTTTTAAAAAAAATTTTATGCCACATTGTATCATGTAAGATGTTTTTAGTTACAAATAAGAGAAAACTAAATACGAACTGGCCAAAATTCTATGGGAATGTAATTGGAAGAACTCTACTGGAAGGACAGGCTTCAAGTATAGTTTGATAAGAACTTCGTTTCCATTCCTCTGCTGTAGCTTATCAACTACTTTCTCCATTTGATGGCTTTACCTTCTTCATAGCAAAGTGTCCTTACCTTAGGTGTGTTAATCTATAAAAAGCAAGAGAAAAATCTTTTCTTCTGCCAGGAGACAAAAGATTTGTGTGCGTCTGTCTGCTGACCTAGGATGGTGCATTGTGTTAACTAATAAGTTTGAATAAGTTTCTGTCTCTCATCCTGTCACTATGACAAGGAAGATTCATTTATACCTGGACTTGGAGAAAGAGGTAAAGTTACTCCTTCAGATCACATAGTTGCAGTTCCTACGGAGAGAGATGACTTTCAAAGCAATAGTCTGGGGCTTGCTGGGAAGGGAACAGGAGAGAAGAGATTTTTCTTGTATAGTGAATATTATACCACTGGATAGTACTTTTTAGGGTCAAGAAATTTTCTTTCATTTAGATAAAATTCCATCATGAAATATTTCACAGGATGGATTGATTTCCAGAATAAAAAGCAAATATCCCCCTGCTTCGTAAAATACACATTTTATTTTCCACATCCAGTCCAAGGGCATTGTTCTTTTACCATTGTGCTTTTTCCCCTGATTTAAATGGTCCTCTGAATACCAAGAATCTGTTCTTGTCCCTTCCAGTTGTTTGGCCCAATGTGCTTCAGTGGTGCCAACATTGTTGTTTCCATTTCCCAGCTTGAAGTAACTACAGCCACAACAAATCCACCCAGTGGCCTCCTGCAATGGTTGAATCTAACTCTTTTTATGACATATGTTGTTTTCATTCAAATTCACATTTAAATTCCTCAAAAACATGATTGCAATGCCCGCTCTCAGAAACTCCTGACATTTATAGTTTTATTTCATTAGTAAGTTAACCATCTTGATTAATTTACTCTAAACACACCAACACATTTCTTACTAGGAAACTGGAGGAGGTGGCAGTAAAAAGTAAAACCTTGAAATTAGAAAGTTTGGATGAGAGTGAATCAGCTGGTACTAAAGATGCCAGTAAACATCATGATGCTGAAGCTGCCATGATAGAAGAGAGAAAGGGCATTTTGCATTTTCCTTCTTATGGCTCTGAGTTAAATGAGCCCTTGCATTTCAACTAGCTGGTGTGAGGATGTATTTTACTTCTGTATATTCTTGCTCTTGAACTTGTGAGCTTTAAAGTCATCTCCCATAAAGGCAATAGCATATTTTTCCAACTTATTATTGGATATTTGCACTCTTGTCTCCATCTTCAAAGCAACACATTAGTGGTTGATAACTTAGGATCCATTGTAAGAATTAAAGAGAGTCACAAGGAGGCATCTTTTGGGAGTTCACTCTGTATGCCAGGATGACTTACATTAAAATGAGGAGAGAAATAAAATATAACGGGCATATGTTTCGTTCCATATAAGATATGTGGAGACTTGTATCAGTCTTCAGGGTCTCATCTGAAAGGAAAATGGAGGTAGAGGGTCTACACTTGGTAGCCAGAAAGCCAGAATCATATCTGGGAGAAACCATGCAGGTGATACCATTAGAACCAGATGCTTTCCACAGTTAGCTTGGTTTGTCCTGCAAACAGAACCATTTCAGCACAGATTTAAGAAACTGAGAATTAAAACTATACAGAAGAAATGCTAGTTTTCTTTTTATGAAAATCATAGAGTGATGTAATATCAAAAGAAAAAAATTAAAATTAGTGTATATAACTGGTATCATCAAGTTGCTCTAATAGTAGTAGCTCATGAGAAGTTCCCATTGTGGCTCAGTGGGTTAAGAACCTGAATAGTATCCATGAGGATGTGGGTTGAATCACTGGTCCTGCTCAGTGGGTTGAGGATCTGGTGTTGCCATGAGCTGTGGTGTAGGTCACAGACACAGCTTGGATCTGGAGTTGCTGTGGCTGTGGCCTAGGCCAGTAGCTGCAGCTCCCTTTCTGATCCCTAGCCAGAGAACTTCCCTATGGCATGAGTACAGCCCTAAAAAGACCCCCCCCCAAAAAAAGAAAGAAAAAAGAAAAAAGCTCATGGAGACCTGGGTTTTACTTTTGACTTTGCCTCTAACTGGTTACATGTAACCTTTGGAAATATTATTTAACCTCTTATATTTCTCAGCTATAGAATATTTTAAGAATAAAATAAAGGCCTTTAAGCTTAAAATATTAATAAACAAAACGTTTATAATACAATGAAAAATGCATAAGAGTGGTCTTAGTGCTATACTGATTCAGATCTAGAAATTATTTTTGGACAGATCCTATAAGGGTTCTGGGAAAAAAAGAGTCTTTTCTTTTTAATATCTGAATATTTGAAATATATTAAGAATGAGTACAGAGAAATTACATTAAACTTTTATATTTTCTTTATACTGCTTTTTCAAAATTTAGGGCCAAATTCTGCTTTTAAATGTCATATGGCACTGCAGGCTTTTCCAGCTTCCCACTAAAATATTTTCAAATGAATATCCATAATAACAAAGTGAAAGCACATAACCACACCTCCCTCAGTCAAGGGCCTAGAATATTGCAGAATATGGGCAAAGTTCTTATTTTCTGTGAAGCAGTTAGATTAGAATGGAACTGACTTGAGAAAAAAAATGAGAAAGAAACCAACCTTTATCTTACAGATCAGAGAACATCTGAAAGAAGAGAGAAAGGAAACCACTTGTAAAATCATAGAAGCGGGAGAAGATAGGCAGTGGGAGACAGTTACAGCCGGTGCAGTAAAATCTTCATATATGAGACAGACATAGGAATATTTTGGTAGCTATAAATGTGAAAATAACATTTTTTTAGTTATTCTTTATGTGGAGACCATCAATCAAAGCCAAATAATGGGGAAAGAGCCTCTACCCTCTTGGTAAAATACAGATGTAAAAGGTGAAGTCTTGTTGGAAAGAATTAGATTCGTTATTCCATCCATACCATACATGGCTGGGTCACACCAGGTGTGGATATGATCAGCCCAGAGTGCAGACAACACCCTTACCACCTGCATGCCTGGGGCAGGCTGCTCCAACAGTCCTGGCTTTATTTTCTGAGTCATAATAATGACTGACATTTTTGAGTACTTGTTAGGTACCTGGCATGGTTCTAAGTGTTTAGTATACATTACCCCATATCAACTTTAGGTCAGTTATTATCTTCATTTTGCATCTGAGGAAAGTAATCACAAATGCATTGTGGAGCTTACCCAGGACACCCTGTGGCATCTAGGACTCAGATCTATGCAGTCTGACCCCAGACGTGTTCTCAGAGCTGAAGTGTGAAACAATGATTCTACAGTTCTATCTGTGGGCAGAGGGCAAAACCAAAGGGTTCCAAAATTCTCTGTGCAATAAGTGCCCTCTGTATGGAAACAAACTTAACCTTGTTGGAGACTAAGTAAAGAAAACAATAGCAGAAACAAAGAAAGCAACATAGAGGCTGTGAACCAAACCAGAACAGTGCAACAACAACAAAAAAAAATGGGAATACCATCTAGAAAATTCAAGAAGAATATACTCCTAAAAAGGATCTAATTACAGATGAAGGATTAAGGAAACATTTCAGAAGACAGCATCTTCAAAACATAGAATAAGAGAACAGACTGGGATTAAAAATTTGAAAATGAGGTGGATGAAATAAAGTATATCAAAATGCAGACTCAAACCTCAAACCAGAATTTCGATACTTATTTCAGTCAGTTAGGATCCTAATTGTTCCTGCAGAAAATTGAATTAGTGATGGAAGTTCACAGTTTCTTACAGAATTTATAGCGCTACAATGGAATCAACTTTCTTAACTAAACACCATGCTTTCAAGCATTACTTCTAGTATGTATGACCCATAAGAGAGAAAATCAAAGTTCCCTTTTGAGAAAATCAGTTCTTAAAATGGTTAGGACAGCGTAATTTTTTGGACAACTTTGATACTTTTTGGTAATCAAATGTTTTAAGTTGTGTTTTGGAACACATAATTCCAGATTGTGTTTCACTTAAAAAGAAATATTAGGACTGTTTATATAGTTGCTGGGAAAACTGCAACCCTGAAAAAAGTGAAATAAAGCTGCAGAACACTTGAACTTGCATCATTTGCTGAAAAATCTGCCTTTCTTCACAGAATTGAAATGTCAAATTTGTCATAAATCACTGTTACTGATTTAATTGTAGCTTTTAGTAAATTTTGATATCTTGCATTGTAGGCATTTTAACATTTTTTTCCTCCTTCTTCAAGATTGCATCACTTGTTCTTGGCCCTTTATATTTCCATGTAACTGAATATCAGCTTGTAGAATTATAGAAAGTTTTGAAAATTTTACAAAAAAGTTTTGAGATTTTAATTGAAATTTCCTCAAATTAGGGATGAATTTGCAGACAACTGATATGTTACAATATTGCATCTTTCACTGAACAGAGATGGCATAATTCTTTATTTGTCTAGGTCTTATTAAACTCCTCAATTATATTTTGTAGTTTTCAGTTTAAGACAGGTTTTTCACTAGATCTGTTCCTAAGTATTGAAATTTTTAGTGCTAATATAAATTGTTTTATTTTCTGTTTATTATTGCTGATATAAAGAAATAAAATGAATAACTCTACTAATCTTATATCCAGAGAACTTGCTAAATTGTCTTGTTATTGTTGATAATTTGCCTGTAGATTCTTTGGGGGTACTCTTTGTACCTAATCGTGACATCCTCAAATAATGATTATTTTATATCCCCCCTCCTTTTTTTTTTTTTTTTTTTTTGCTTTTTAGGGCCACACTGGTGGCATATGGAAGTTCCCAGGCTAAAGGTCAAATCAAGCTACATCTGCCAGCTTTCACAACAGCCACAGCAACGTGGGATCTGAGCCTCATCTGCGACCTATGCCACAGCTCACAGCAATGCCAGATCACTAACCCCTGAGCAAGGCTAGGGATTGAACCCACATCCTCACGGATACTAGTTAGTTTCGTTTCACTGCACCAAGATGGGAACTCCCATATATCTTCCCTTTCAAACCTTATATATTTTTTCTTTTTCTTTTGCCTTGTTATGGTTAGGACTTCCAGTGCTGTATCTTTCAAATTGATGTTGGTAAACAAGTTTTTCTCACTCATTCCATATCTCAGGGGTAAGTCTTTTAACGTTTCACCTTTAATATGATGCCTGCTATAAGAATTTTCTTCATCTACAGTATCTAAAAATAAGCCATTTCTTGCTTATATTTTTTGTTTTTTTTAAATCATTAATAGGTTTTGAATTCATTATACGTAGTTTTTTCTGCCTCTATGGAGATACTCATTCTTTCTCCTTTTTTCCTATTTACTTGGAAAGTTGCATTGAATGATTTTTAATGTTAAGTCTACTTTGCTTTGCTGGAATAAACACAACTTTATTGTGATATGCTTTCCTCTTTGTATACTATTGTCTGGATTTGATTAAAAATATTATGTTTAGGATAGTGGCAATTATGTTCATGAAAGATTAGTCTATAATCTGCCTTTCTGATGATGTCTTTGTCAGGTTTTACTATTAAAGTTATGACTGTTCTCATAAAGTAAGTTATTTATTTTATGTAAGTTTATGAGAATTCACAGTGAAGTTATATGGGCCTGGAGATTATGAGAAGATTTTTAATTATGGCTTAATTTTTTAATAGATATTTTAATGTCTTGAAATGAAACTTTATATCATTAATGTTAACTTCTTTTTCTAAGATTCATAAATTATATATGATATTTACAGGTCTTCCAAACACAGCTTTTTTTTTGCATTCCCTGGGTTTTGGTATATCTATCCCATTATTATTTAAAGTGTTTTCTAGTTTTCAGTGTTATTATATTTTTATTCATGGGATATTTATAATTTAAATACTTAATTTCTCAATCTTTGGGCATTTTCACTTTTAGCTTCTTATCAATTTTTAGCTTAACATCACTTACATTCCATGCTGTCAGAGAACACACATGATTTGAAATCTTTGTTTTGAGATTTGTTTTATGATCCAGCAGATGGGGAAGTCTGGTTAAATATTTCATGAGCAGTTGGAAAGACTTTAGGTTCAGCTAAAAATCAGATTTATAAGACGCAAATAAGTCATGCCTGGTTTCTAGTAGAACAGCACTGAACAATAAAGATGAAATTTTCTTGCAGAAAGAAAAAAGATTTGTTATTGATTTTTTTTTTCTTACAAGAGACCAATATAAGACCTTAGGACACAACTCTGTTTACCCTATTTTCTGTTAAAACTTTTTTGTTAACATTTTCTTGCTTTTTAAGTCTCTCATTCTCTCCTTGCACATACACACACACTTAAAATATTTTTTTTGTCTTTTTGCCTTATCTAGGGCCGCACCACAGCATATGGAGGTTCTTAGGCCAGGGGTCTAACAGGAGCCGTAGCTGCTGGCCTTTGCCACAGCCATAGCAATATGGGATCCGAGCCCCATCTGCAATCTGCACCGCAGCTCACAGCAATGCCGGATCCTTAACCCACTGAACAAGGCCAGGGATCGAACCTGCAACCTCATGGCTCCTAGTTGGATTGATTAACCACTGAGTCATGACGGGAACTACCTTAAATTTTTTTTGGATATAATTTCAAAGTTACAGAAAATTGCAAGGATGTCCCATATACCCCCTTTCACAATTCACCAATTGTTTCCATTTCTGTCCTGTTCTGTTTACCATTTTCTCTTTGTTTAGATTGTGAGGCTCAGTCTACCTATACTTCTTCAAGGTTTTAATGGAGACACTGTGGTGTCCCTACGGCTTCTCCTGGGGGTCTTGAGCCCACCCCTCTCTCTCCCCAGACTTGTGAGACTGCCAAAAATCTTACTTCCCACCCCTTGCTGCTTGGCGTCTTATCTCTTTGCTCTGAACAGCTTAATTATAGCAGGCCTCTACTGGAAAACAAGTTCAAGAGTGACTGGCCAATGGGAACCTGTTGTATAGCAGAGAGAACTCCACCCAGTGTTCTGTGATCATCCACATGGGGAGAGGATCTGAGAGAGAATGCGTATGTGTATATGTATGACCGGATCACTTTGTTTTACAGTAGAAATTATCACAGCCTTGTAAAGTAACTATACCCAATAAAACTTAAAAAAGAGTGAATCTGACTTTGAAGTGCCTCCCTTTTCTAAAAGATTCTCACCCCTGCTTTGCCTTCTGAGACCCAAACTCCACCCAGGTCTTTGCTAGTCTCTCCACATCTTAGCCACACTCAGTCCAGCATCTTTATCATCTTGCTTCATATTAGACACCAGCGGTTGACTAAGTAGAAGAGCAGATGCAGGAAGTAGAGCTCAGAAACTTTCCTTCTCTCCAGGGTCTGACTTCTCAAGTATTGACTGCCTCAGTAACATTCGAGCACCATCAAGCATATGTTTTTCTATTTTATACAGCTTTAAGAAATTATTTTTCCATTTGCAGCATTGGTCTGGTACACAGCTGGGATCCAAACACTTTACCATCATATTTCTAACAAACATGCTTACAGCTATTATTTATTTATTTTTATTGTGTATGTAATCTATTGTCTACTATGTAAAGTGAAGATTTATCTTTTACACTTTCCCCATATAAAGATGTACATACTTACCCACTCCCAAATACTTTCAAAGTCTATACTTAACATTTTTTGTTAGAGCAAGATTTAGATTTATTTATAAATATGGAAAATTTTTTTAATTTAGTATATTAAAAAGCCAAAAAAAAGTCTTAGAGTCAGAATAGAGATAGAACCCTTGTTCTTTTCATTTTTCAGGGCAAAGACAAAAGATAATTATAGTAGAGTACTCCCACAGTGTATGGAGAGAACAATGTGATTAAATAAACACCGTGAAATGAGAAAACATAAATGGGTATATCTAGCACTGAAAAAAATATATTCATTTGTAAGAATATTTTTCAACAGTTTAAGTAGATTTTTGAGCATAGCATAAACATAAGAATAAGGAAGTTGTTTTTAATTAGAAAATACTTCAAATGTACAGATACCAATGGAGAATAGTATAATGAATAGCCAGTGCCATGATCCAAATTTAACAAATGTTATTTTTAAATATAATTTTACTGCAGATTTCATTTTTTATTTTTGCATTATAGCTGGTTTACAGATTTCTATGAAATTTTCCAACTGCATCACATGGTGACCCAGTTACATGTACATATATGGATTTGTCACACGTGATTAGACATAGTTCCCTATACTATATAGCTGGATCTCCTTGTTTTTCCATCATGGAAGCACTAGTTAACCCCATTCCCTCCCACCCCTTCACCCACCACCTTGGCAACCACAAGTCTGTTCCGCATGTTAGTGATTTTCTTTTCAGTTGAGAGGTTCCTTTGTGCAGTGTTTTATACTCCAGTTATAAGAGATTTCATATGGCATCTGTCTTTCTCCTTCTGACTTGCTTCACTCAGTATGAGGGTCTCTAATTCCATCCATGTTGCTGTGAATGACATTATTTTATCCTTTTTATGGCTGAATAGTATTCCATCATGTATATATACCACATCTTCCTAATCCAGTCATCTGTCGATGGACATTTGGGTTGTTTCCATGTCTTGGCTATTGTGAATAGTGCTGCAGTGAACATGCGTATGCAAGTGTTTTTTCAAGGAAATTTTTGTCTGGCTATAGGCCCAAAAGTGGGATTGCTGGGTCATACGGTAGTACTATGTATAGTTTCTAAGGTACTCCACACTGTCTTCCATAGTGGTTGTACCAGCCTACATTCCCATCAGCAGTGCAGGAGTGTTCCCTTTTCTCCACACCCCCTCCAGCACTTGTTGTTTGTGGACTTGTTAATGATGGCCATTCTGATTGGTGTGAGGTGGTATCTCATGGTAGTTTTGATTTGCATTTCTCTAATTATCAGAGATGTTGAGCATTTTTTCATGTGCTTGTTGGCCATCTGTATATCTTCTTTGGAGAAATGTCTATTCAGGTCCTTTGCCCATTTTTCAATGGGGTTATTGGCAATTTTGCAGTTGAGCTGCATCAGTTGTTTGTATATTTTAGAGATTAAGCCCTTGTCAGTTGTGTCATTTGAAAAAATTTTCTCCCATTCTGTAAGTTGTCTTTTAGTTTTCTTTTTGGTTTCCTTTGCTGTGCAAAAGCTTGTCAGCTTGATTAGGTCCCATTGGTTGATCTTTGCTTTGATTTCTATTACTTTGGGAGACTGACCTGAGAAAACATTTGTAAGGTTGATGTCCGAGAATGTCTTGCCAATGTTTTCTTCCAGGAGTTTAATAGTGTCTTGTCTTATATTTAAGTCTTTAAGCCATTTTGCGTTGATTTTTGTGCATGGTGTGAGAGTGTGTTCTAGTTTCATTGATTTGCATGTAGCTGTCCCAAGATTCCCAGCGATGCTTACTGAAAAGACTTTCTCTTTCCCATTTTAAGTTCTTGCCTCCTTTGTCAAAGATCAATTGGCCATAGGTGTCTGGGTTTATTTCTGGGGTCTCTATTCTGTTCCATTGGTGTATGTATGTCTGTTTTGGTACCAGTACCACACTGTCTTGATTACTGTGGCCCTGTAATATTGCCTGAAGTCTGGGAGAGTTATGCCTCGTGCTTGGTTTTTGTTCCTCAGGATTGCTTTAGCAATTCTGAGTCTTTTGTAGTTCCATATAAATTTTTGGATTGTTTGTTCTAGTTCTGTGAAGAATGTCATGGGTAATTTGATAGGGATTGCATTGAATCTGTAGATTGCTTTGGGTAGTATCGCCATTTTTACAATATTGATTTTTCCGGCCCCTGAGCATGGACTATCTTTCCATTTCTTTGTATCTTCTTTGATCTCTTTGATTAATGTTTTGTAGTTCTCTGTATATAAGTCTTTCACCTCCTTGGTCAGGTTTATTCCCAGGTATTTGATTTTTTTGGGGTGCTATTTTAAAAGGTAAAATATTTTGGTATTCTTTTTCTAATATTTCATCGTTAGTATATAGAAATGCTACTGATTTCTGAAGGTTAACCTTATATCCTGCTACTTTGCTGATTTTGTTGATCAGTTCAAGTAATTTTGGGGTTGACTCTGGGGTTTTCTCTATATAGTATCATGTCATCTGCATACAGTGACAGTTTTACCTCTTCTCGTCCTGTTTGGATGCCTTTTATTTCTTCTGTTTGTGTGATTGCTGTAGCTAAGACTTCTAATACTACATTGAATAATAGTGGCGAGAGTGGGCATACATGTCTTGTTCCAGATTTTAGTGGGAAGGCTTTCAGCTTTTCTCCATTGAGTATTATGTTTGCCATGAGTTTTTCATATATGGCCTTTATTATGTTCCCTGTATTCCCACTTTGGTAAGAGTTTTGATCATGAATGGATGTTGGACTTTCTCAAATGCTTTTTCTGCATCTATTGAGATAATCATGTGGTTTTTAACTTTTCTTTTGTTGATGTGGTTTATGACGTTGATTGATTTGCGTACATTGAACCATCCTTGTGCACCTGGGATGAATCCCACCTGATCATGGTGTATGATTTTTTTGATATGCTGTTGGATTCGGTTGGCTAAAATTTTGTTGAGAATTTTTG
>PVHT021183608.1:13653786-13697119 GCA_004024745.2 Catagonus wagneri | reverse complement strand
TCCTCTTTGTATGTTTGGTAGAATTCACCTGTGAAGCCATCTGGTCCTGGACTTTTATTTGTAGGGAGTGTTTTGATGACATACTCAATTTCATTTCTAGTGATTGGTCTGTTCAGCTGATTTATTTCTTCTTGATTCAGTTTTGGCAGGGTGTAGGTCTCTAAAAATTTGTGCATTTATTCTCGATTATCAAATTTGTTGGCATATAATTGTTTATAGTATTCTCTCATGGTTTTTTGTATTTCTGTAATATCCATTGTAATTTCTCCTTTTTCATTTCTTACTTTGTTTATTTGGGTATTTTCTCTCCTCTTCTTGGTGAGTCTTGCCAGAGTTTTGTCAATCTTGTTTACCTTTTCAAAGAACCAGCTCTTGGATTTATTGATTTTTTTCTATTGTTTTTTGAATTTCTATTTTATTGATTTTGTCTCTGATCTTAATGATTTCCTTCCTTCTGCTGACCTTAGGGTGTTTTTGTTCTTCTTTTTCTAATTCAATTAGGTGATAGGTTAGGTTGTTGATTTGAGATTTTTCTTCTTTTTTGAGGAAGGCCTGTAATGCTATAAACTTCCCTCTAATCACTGCTTTTGGGGCATCCCATAGATTTGGGGTTGTTGTGTCTTCATTCTCATTTGTTTCAAGGTATTTTTTTTATTTCTTTCTTGATTTCCTCATTGACCATTCGTTTTTAGAAGCATGTTGTTTAGTCTCCATGTAGTGTGTTTTTTCTCATTTCCTTTCCTGTGTTGATTTCTGGTTTCATGCCTTTGTGGTCAGAGAAGATACTTGAAATAATTTCTATACTCTTAAATTTGTTGAGGTTATCTCTATGCCCCAGTATGTGATCTATCCTTGAGAATGTTCTTTGTGCACTTGAGAAGAATGTATATTCTGATTTTTTTGGATGTAATGCCCTGAAAATGTCAGTTAGGTCTAACTTTTCTATCGTGTCATATAGGGTCTCTGTTGCCTTACTGATTTTCTGCCTAGAGGATCTGTCCAATGATGTGAATGGGGTGTTAACGTCTCCTACAATTATTGTATTGCCATCTCTTTCTCCTTTTATGTCTGATAGTACTTGTTGTAGGTACGTGGGTGCTCCTATGTGGGGGGCATATATATTGACAATTATAATATCCTTTTCTTGAGTGGATCCTTTAACCATTAAGTAATGTCCTTCTTTGTCTTTCTTTATGACTTTCACCTTAAAGTCTATTTTGTCTGATACGAGTATTGCCACTCCTGCTTTCCTTTCTTGTCCGTTGGCATGAAAAGTCTTTCCCCATCCCTTTACTTTCAATCTGTCTGTGTTCTTTGCTCTAAGGTGAGTCTCTTGTTGGCATCAGATTGCAGCGTTTTGCTTATTTATCCATTCTGCCACTCTGTGTCTTTTGATTGGAGCATTCAGACCATTGACATTTAAGGTGATTATTGATACATATGTATTTATTGCCATTTTAGATCTTGTTTCCAGTTGATTCTATGTTTCTCTTTTCTTCTTTTCTTTTTTTGGATGGATGGGTTCCAATTATTTTATACTTAAGTTTTTTTCTTTTCAGTATTTTTGGGTTAGATGTCCTGTTTTGGTTTATGGTTGCCCTGTTTTTTAAGTATGTTAACACCCTCTTATATCTGCTTGCTGTGGCCTGATAACCATATAGGCTTAAACACAACTTTAAGAAAAGAAAATTAAAAAAAAGACTAAAGAAAAAAATTGTTTTTTTCTTAAAGTTAAAAAAAACAGAAAAAAAGAAATAGTCTACGTTTTCCTACTTTCCCTCCCCACAATGTATGAGGTTGTTGTCTCTTTTTTTGTAATTTATTTTATTTTAGCTAATTTGTTTATTTATTTTAGCATCTTCATGTTTAGATCTGCAAGTGGGCTTATTTGAATGATTGCTTTCTAATTGTGGTTTCTTCCATTCTAATTCTTACTTTTTACTTTTCTTTCTTTTTATAGGAACCTTTTCAGCATTTCTTTTAGAAAGGGTTTAGTATTGCTGTACTCTTTTAGCTTTTGTTTGTTGGGGAAATTTTTTATGTTCCCTTCTATTTTAAATGATATTCTTGCTGGGTAGAGTATCTAGGTTGCAGGCCATTTCCTTTCAGCACTTTAAATACATCTTGCCATTCCCTTCTAGCCTGTAAGGTTTCTGTACAGAAATCAGCTGACAGCCTTATGGGGGATCCCTTATAATTAATGCTTTGCTTTTCTCTTGCTGCCTTGAGGATCCTCTCTTTATCTTTAATTCTTGCCATTTTTAATATAATATGCCTTTGTGTGGGTCTGTTTGTGTTCAGCTTGTTTGGGGCCCTCTGTGCATCCTGTATCTTGACATCAGATTCCTTCAGATTTGGAAAGTTTTCAGACACAATTTCTTCAAATATTTTTTCAATGCCCTTTTTCTGTTCCTTCTGGAATTACTATTATGTGTAAGTTGGGATGCTTTATATTATCCCATAGATCTCTTATATTGCTTTCATGTTTTTGCATTTTATTTTCTGTCTGCTGTCCTGATTGTGTGATTTCCATTATTCTCTCTTCTACATCACTAATTCATTCCTCTGCACTATTCAAACTGCTTTTTATTGCCTTTAGCTCAGTTTGCATCTCTGCAAATGAGTTTTCTAGCTTTTCTTGCCTCCTCCTTATGTTTTCTAGCTCCTTTCTAAGGAACTCTGCATTGCTGTTTGCATCTTCTCTTAATTCCTGGATACTCACCCTTAATTCTTCAAGTATTTTCACTACCTCCCTTCTGAACTCCATTTCTGACAGACTGCAGAGGTCTGTTTCATTGTTGGCTGCTTTAAATGACTTGTCCTGTTCTTTTAACTGGGAATGGTTTCTGAGCTTCTTCATCTTGTTTGTGTTTTTCTTTTTCAATGAGTTTGGGGAAGCCACACTCTAGTCTTGGAAGGCTACTTCTAGGGAGGAGCACCCCTTTGTATTTTTTTGGTGGGGTTACTATTTATTTTTGGTGTGGGAATTTGAATATTTGGTGCCTTTTTCTTTGGAGTGAGCAGGATGTTATCTCAGTGGTACTCTGAGTGTTCTCTGTGAGAATGTAGGAATGGCTATGGTCAACAGTTGGTGCCCAGTCTCTCTGCTCACAACTGAGGAAGGTGGCGCTGTCTACTCCTAGTTGCCCAGCCCTGGGAAGTGGTCATGAGCTCTAGGCAGAGCTACCAGGTGTCCTGAGCATTTGCCAGTAGCAGCAGCAGGAAGTATGATTTCTCTGGGGAGTGAGAGCCACAGAAGCTAGTGTTTGATTGCCAAGTCCTTTTTGAGGTGATTGGAACCACAGGGGGTACCAGTCAGAGGCTGTTTCAGCACTCTGGCATTGGCTCCACCCCTCCATTGATGCTTGCTCATGGGTTGGGGCAGTTTCCTGGTTTGGGTGGCTGGCACTGGCTCCGCCCCTCTGCCAATGCTAGCTCCATGTGGTCATGTATGGCTCCACCCACCAGAGATAACAACTCTGTGGGCTGGCGCAGTCTCCTAGGTCCATGGACCAGCACAGGGCCCCACCACTCCCACCAATGCTGGATGGCGCAGGCACCTGGGTCCACAACCTGGGACAGTGCTCCACCCACGGGCTTCAAGACATGGGCTCCACCCCCACCATCACAGCTGCAGCCTCCACTGACTCCACCCCACTGCCGCTGCTGTCTCTGTGGCTCAGGCTCTGCCGCCCAACCCTCCGCGCTAGTTCAAGGTGCTTCCTATGGTGGTCAGCCCCTCCTCCTCTCCTCCTCCCTGACAATGGAGGCTTGCCTCCCCTGCGGGACCAGACTTCCCCGGTTCCCTCAGTCCTGGTTTTACACTCCACAATCCATAGAGTATCACCCTTTCTCTGGTGCACTGTTCCCTATCCTATCCCAGCAACTGCCCAGGGACTAAACTTATTAGCCTATGTTTCATCTCCCAGGCACTGACTGGCACCTCAGGCTGTGGTGTCTGTGCCGGTATTCAGGTCATCTGTGTGAGTCTCTAACTCCGATTTTCCTATCTCAATCCAGCTGCTAAGTTTTTCTCAGGCTTTGATGTCCCTCTAGGTCCGTTGATCGTTGGTTAGGTGTCTTCCCAGGGTGTGGGTTCCTTTTCTTTTTCACAGCTCCCTCCCTGGGGTGCTGGGTACAGTCCTGATTCCTTTTTTCTCTCACTTTTTTTTTCTGTTGTTCTATACAGTTATTTCAAGGGTTTCTTGCAGTTTTTGGAGGTTTAAATTAATCAGCATTCAGATGATGATTTGTCCATGTTGTTTTATATTTTTAAATGAGTTTTTTGATGTATTTATGGGAGAGGGTGAGTGTGACCTCTTACTCCTCCGCCATCTTGCCGAGCTGTCTACCACATCTTCTTAATCCAATCATCTCCACTTGTCTCTGCACATGACTAAGGATGGCCTCCCACTCCAGATTTCTTAAAGAGGAAAACATCATTGATAGAATTGGAACTCATGCTATGCCATTTTCTATCCTCTTCCATTTCTCCTTTCCTGGAGTTAGCTGTTAATCTGAGATTGGTGTTATATTTTTGATATTTTTGAGATATGTATATATCCTCAAGTAATAGGTGCAATTATTTTAGTATCTTTGAGATTTACATAAATATCACCATCTGTATGTATTCTTTGGGGGTTTTTTGACATAATATTTTAAAGTTTTATCTGTTGATATATGTGGCTCTGGCACATTCATATTTATTACAGTAAAGGAATTTATGACATATTTAGACCATAATTTGTTTACTCATTTTTCTATTGAGAAAATATTTATTGTATTTATATTTTTTACCATGACAGTCAAGGATTAAGAAATATCACTGGCATAATTGTCTAAGGGTTTCTTTATACTATATTTCTAGAAATAGAGATGATGGGTCCTTGGTTATGTGCATCATTAACTTTATTGCATATAGTCATTATTTTCCCCAAAGAATTTTGAGTTATTTCCCCCCATAGTACTATATGAAATGTCTTAGTTCCCTATATTCCTGTTGACATTTTGTATAGTCAAGCTTTCAATATTCTCCAACATGGTATATGTAAAATAATATTTTACTATTCTTGTAATTTTCATTCCTCTGATTACTAATGAGACTAACCACCTTCTACAAGTTGTGTGTTGTTCTATTTGCCATTTTGTCATATGGTATTTTCTTATATACTTATAAGATATTATATCTTTATTGAGGGTAATAATCTTTTTATGGTTCCATGGTTTGAAAAGACCTCTTTCCATTCAGTGTCTTATAACTGAACTTTGTCCATGAATCTTTTGTCATTTCATTCCAATATGGCAAAAAATCATCATACTTCTTATGTATTCTTTTGTATTAAGAACTTCTTTAACTCTGAGATTTCTTTTTTTAATTGAAGTGTAGTTGGTTTACGGTATTGTGTTAGTTTCAAGTGTACAGTATAGTGATTCAGGTTTTTTTTTTGCAGATTATATTCACCATATGTTATTACAAAATATTGAGTATAATTCCCTGTGCTATACAGTAAATCCTAGTTGCCTATCTATTTTATGCATAGCAGTTTGTATCTGTTACCCCATACCCCCAATTTGTCCCTCCTCCCTCTCTCTCCCTTTTGGTAATCATATTTATTTTCTAAGTCTTTGAGTCTGTTTCTGCTTTTTATATACATTCAGTTGCACTATTTTTTTTTTCTCTTTTGGCTGCCCTGTAGCATATGGAGTTCCCAGGCCAGGGATCAGATCTGAGCTGCAGTTGTGACCTAAGCCTTAGCTGTGGCAATGCCAGATCCTTAACCCACTGTGGTAGGTTGGGCTTGAACCTGTGTCCCAGTACTCCCAAGACACCACGAATCCCCTTGCACCACAGCAAGAACTCTCAGTTGTACTATTTTTTATTTTATTTTATTTTTTATTTCTATTATAGTTGATTTACAGTGTTATGTCAATTTCTGCTGCACAGCACAGTGACCCAGTCCTACACATATAGCATTCTTTGTCTCATAGTATCTTCCACAATGTTCTACCCAAGAGACTGGATTTAGTTCCCTGTGCTGTACAGTAGCACCTCATTGCTTATTCATTAGATTCCACATAAGAGTATATCACATGTGAGTATATCATATAGTATTTGTCTTTGATTTATTTCAGTAAGCATTACATTCTCTAGGGCTGTCCATGTTGCTGTAAATGCAATATTTCATTCCTTTTATGGCTGAGTGATATTCCATTACACACACACACACACACACACACATATATATATTCCATTACACACACATATATATGTCACATCTTAAGCCAATAATTGTTGATTAGAGCTTGGTGTTCTTTCATGTCTTGGCTATTGTAAATAGTGCTGCTTTGAACATTGAGGTTCATGTATCTTTTTGAATTAGTGCCTTCATTTTTTTCAGATATATATCCAGGAGTGATATTGCTGGATCATATGTCTGTAGTATTTTTGAGGAACCCCCATATTGTTTTCCATACTGGTTGCACCAATTTACATTTCCACCACAGTGTATAAGTGTTTCTTTTTCTCTACATCCTTTCCAACATTTATCTTTTGTTGACCTTCTGATAGCCATTCTGGCAGATGTGAGGTAATACTTCATTGTGGTTTTGATTTGCATTTCTCTAATAATTAGCAATGGCCAATAAGCACATCTTTTCATGTGCTTATTGGCCATCTATTTGTCTTTGGAAAAATGTCTATTCAAGTTTTCTTCCCCTTTTTGATTGTGTATTTATGGTTTTTTTGTTTGTTTTTGATATTGAGTTTTATGAGCATTTGTATATTTTGGATATTAACTCCATCTTGGCCACATCATTTGCAAATATTTTCTCCCATTCAGTAAGTTGTCTTTTTTTCCCCATTACTTAATGAATTTTAGTACAATCATAGGTGTACAAAAATCATCACAACTCAATTTGGTAGCATTTCCATCCCAGACCCTCAGTGCATTGCCCCACCCCACAGATTGTCTTATTTGGAAACCATAGGTTTTCCAAATTCTATGAGTCATTATCTGTTCTGCAAAGAAGTTCATTGTGTCCTTTTTTAGTTTCCACATGTAAGCGGTAGCACTTGATGTTGGTGTCTAATTGTCTGACTGGTTTTATTTCACATGATAATTCCTAGGTCCATCCGTGTTGCTATAAATGTTGTTATTTCGTTGCTTTTAATGGCTGAGTAATATTCCATCGTGTGTATGTACCATATCTTCCCTATACACTCTTCTGTCGATGGGCATTTAGGTTGTTTTCATGACTTGGGTATTGTATAGAGTGCAGCAATGAACACTGGAGTACAGGTGTCTTTTCGAGTCATGGTTTCCTCTGGATAGATGCCCAGGAGTGGGATTGCTGGATCAAATGGTAATTCTATTTTGAGTTTTCTGAGGAATCTCCATCCTGTTTTCCACCATGGTTGCACCAATTTGCATTCCCACCAACAGTGTATTAGGGATCCTTTTTCTCCACACCCTCTCCAGCACTTACTGTTTGTAGACTTTTTGATGATGGCCATTCTGGCTGGTGTAAGGTGGTACCTCATAGTGGTTTTGATTTGCACTTCTCTAATGAGGAGTGATGTTGAACATCTTTTCATGTGTTTTTTTTTTTGCCATCTGTTATGTCTTTTGGGAGAACTATCTGTTTATATCTTCTGTGCATTTTTTGATGGGGTTGTTTGGTATTGAGCTGTAGGAGCTGTTTGTAAATTTTGGAGATTAATCCATTGTCAGTGATTCATTTAATATTTTCTCCCATTCTGTGGGTTGTCTTTTTGTTTTGTTTAAGGTTTCCTTTGCTGTGCAGAAACTTTGAAGTTTAATTAAGTCTCATTTGTTTATTTTTCTTTTATTGTCCTTACTCTGACACATGGATCTGAGAAGATGTTGCTGTCATTTATGTCAGAGAGTGCTTGACCTATGTTTTCCTCTAAGAGTTTTATAGTATCTAGTCTTATATCTAGATCTTTAATCCATTTTGAGTTTATTTTTGTGCATGGTGTTAGGAAGTGTTCTAGTTTCATTTTTTTACATGTAGTTGTCCAGTTTTCCCAGCACCACTTATTGAAGAGGCTGTCTTTTATCCAATATATATTCTTGCCTCCTTTGTCATAGATTAGTTGGCTATAGATGTGTGGGTTTAATTCTGGGCTTTCTATCCTGTTCCACTGATCTATATTTCTGTCTTTGTGCCAGTACCATACGGTTTTGATGACTGTATCTTTGTAGTAGAGTCTGAAGTCAGGGAGCCTGATTCCTCCAGCTCCATTTTTCCTTTTCAGGATGTCTTTGGTTATTCTGGGTTTTTTTGTGTGTGTGTATGTTTCCAAACAAACTTTAAACTGTTTTGTTCTAGTTCTGTGAAAAATGTCCTTGGTAATTTGATAGGGATTGCATTGAATATGTAGATTGCCTTGAGTAGTATAATCATTTTGATAATATTGACTCTTCCAATCTGAGAGCATGGTATGTTGCTGCGTCCAGCGCTACAGGGTAAAGGGGAATCCTGGAAGAGGGACAGCATGGTATAACAATATACACAAGACTCTTTTACCTTTAGAAAGTGGGGGACCAAGAGGCACTCTGCTCACAGAACAAAGGCCCTGGGCTTTTGCCCCCAGGACTTTTATTAAGGGAGGTGCTGCATGTAGATTAGTGGGCAGGAGCAGGCATAGGCAATGGCAAGCCTACCCCTTAGTGAATAATAAAGGAAACTATTAGCATTGGTGCATACCTCTAGCTGCATACAGTGCAGCTGCTTATAGATTAGCATAGTTTAAATGTAATGTCTATGAAGGAGACCCTGTACTTTAAAACTCTGAGTCTGCAGATATTTGCCTTTAGCAGAGTTTAACTCTTCAGTGGTCTCCAACATCTCCCCCTTTTTTTTAATTTATTTGTTGTGTAGGAACAGTCATAGTAAATTTTGATTGCAGGGCATTCATTTGGTTCCTATGGATCAATCCAGTTCTGCAGACCATGTGCGCAGCAGGTCTCCAAAGTGAACAGTCACATTCAGGGGGTTGGGGGTCTGTCTCTATCCTCATGGAAACCTATCATTCCAGCCTGTTTTATATGGGATAGGGGCAACAGTCCTCTCTTTAGCTACTTCCTGCTGGTTAGGGGCAATGAGAATTGGGTGGCTGGACACGCTAGGTTCCTACTGTAGAGGATGGAAGAAAAGAAAAATAAGATTAAACAGATGTTTGGAATTTAGGTTGCTAAGATTATTCCCCGAATATTTCCTAGTATTACCTTCTAAGTCTTATCCACAGCTACTCTATTCTGCCTATTCTCTCTAATGGCCAATGTAGATGTCACTGTTAACAATTTCCATTTTTCTAGATATGAGAAGATGGAAGAATTTGGGCCCATAAAAATCTTTACTTGAAATCTAACTGTCTGAAGGCCTGTCCTGTCAGTTTTCTCAAAGCACAGAGTGCCTCATTCCCAGTCTCCATGCTGAGTTCTGCTCACGTTGTGCTGTGGGTTAGCAGCTGCAGTGGCTCATGTTTTACTCCATGTAGAAGCTGATGGCATGCCAAACTTCAGTTCACAGTGCTCCCCCACGGTCATAGATTCAACCATAGTTTTGTGAGGCATTTCATGACCGTTGTGTCCCACAGTGCTAGGAGTGAATAGTCCTAGATCTGGCATTTCATGACAATTTCATCCCATGGCACTAGGAATGAATTTTCCTAGATCTGGCAAAAATTTCATTGATAGGCAACTCAATGTGCTATTACTGGACTAGGCCTTATAATCAGAAGCCAAAAGTCTCTGGACCACCTATCTTCCTAGTCTGTTATGGTCCAGGAAAATATTCCCTCTTGTTGCATTTTCTAATATCTAGAGATCACTGACCTCATATGGAACCATATGTCATTTTATCAGAGACTCAGTTACAAATTTGGCATTGCAAGAAATAGCAATTTTGTGAAAACAGTTAATAAATAAAATAATATTAGTAAAGTCATAAACAAAATTTTAAGTTCAGAGCTTTTACCCTGTTAACATTAGATGAAAATGCATTTGTGGTCTGGGTCAGAGCAGGTATTAACTGGCCAGGTGAGGGGATCCCACCTAGTAACATCAATAATAACAGCCTCAGAGGGGAGAGACCCACCAGGGTAAATCAGAGATAAAACAAATAACCATACAAGTCAGGTGTGATAATCTTGGTATAATGGTCTACTTCTGAAGTTGTCTTCCTTTTGTCTGTGCATTGGTGTTTTTCTTAATAGATGGTTGTTGTATGGTGAGTTCAAAGTCAGTAGTCATTTCTGTAGACCAGTCCAATGTAGAGGGCCTTCTTAAGTGAGAAATACAAATTTAAGAGTTAAGTTACTTTACTTTCTTTGTGCATATGGCACTTAAAAATTCCTAATGAGAAACCTTTTATCTAGGCTGGAGACAACCCCTTAAATGATACTTTTCCAGAATGTATATATATTTCCTTGGTTATCATAGGACATCTTATTTTTTCCCAGAGGCAGATTACAGCAATCAGCTTCAGAAACAAGCTTAGATTATTTTTATTAATAACTCAGTTAAAGTTTCTAATAATGTAACATAGCAGCAAAGAACTGTTTAGGATGTAAGTTTTAGGCAATGAACACTAGTCTCAATACACAAAACTAGAATATGAATCAAAACAGTCTTTTCTTTTAAAATTACCCTCATTTTAACCAAGCGTAGACAAATTTGGACTGTAGAAGGTATACTCCTAATGCAAAACACATATTTTAACCATTTCTTATTTATTTGGGTTTGCCAGGGAGCTGGGAAGAACCAAGCAGCCATCTTGGATTTCCCATAGCCCTGACTGTTTAATTCACAGCTATAGTTTATCTATCTAATTTGATATAGGAGTAGACTGTTACCAGGCTACAAGGGTATCAGGATGGTGAAAGTCTAATGATGAGGTGTTAATTCTTTGTGCTGTATTTCTTATTTGACAATGCTTTCCCTTACCTTATACTTAGGAAGTTTTTAAAAGAAAAGAAAGAAAAAAAAATATGAGGAAAAGTTTAAAAATACCTGGTCAGATAGAATCATAGATTATTAACATTACTTATTCATTCAACCAAGGTAACAAAGGGTTTTAAAAGCAAATACAAATTAAAGCAAGGAAATTCATATAATCTGTTATCAAAAGCAGCATTTTAAGAAAACTTTCTTTTAACAGAAACACCATATCCAAATTCAAGTTTAGTACTAGCTTACTTTTCATACTTTTTGAAGCAACTGTAGACTGTCTTTTCTAATATCTAAAAGCATACACTTTCTTGTACAGTACATCTCAGGATGGCATTAAACATACCGCCTAATAGCCTTAAATGACTTTAACTTCTCCGTTTAGTAACTGAAGTCTCAGTATCTCATTTGACTTTTAACAAACCTAGGTACCATAGGTATTGTACTTATGTTGATAACTCTAAAGATATGTCTATATTAATTAGATTAGCAAACTTTAATATTAACATCTAATAATGAATATTGAATACTGAATATTTTTCAATTCACATGAACCAAAAATTAGTTTACTTTATGTGTTTTGAGAATTTATGTAAGTGCTTAATTTCCTTTAAGCCAATTAAGTAGAGCTCTTTTATGAATTAACTTTGGCAGTGCTGTACATATACAACACACACAAAGACACATACAAACAAGCAAAACAAAGACCTCATAATTCCCAATCCAAAGTTTCAGCCATGAAGAAGATACAACTGTGCAAAACTTGTCAGTTACAAGTGAGACTGAATTCAAATTCGGTTTCTGGCAGATGGAAGGAATCATTGTTACCAGTCTAGATGGCTAAACCTCTTTTTACTAAAGAAAAAGACTTAGGACTTCTATTTGTCCCTGAAAATTAAACTTCCCAGTATACCCCTTATTCTAAAATTTGTACTACAAAAAAAGGTGAGATAAGGCCTTTAGAAGGCCAAGTAAAACATCTACATCTCAAAGGCACAGGAAAATTCCTCCTGTGAGATGCCTTTGTTCCTTAAGGCCAGTAAAAATTTCCCTGAATACTTACAAACCTTTTCCCTGAAACCTTAAAGGTCATGTCAATAAAGACCAGGACTGGAGTTTGTGGACCCTGTACTAATTTATGTAGTTTATGTCTGTAGAGGAAACCCAGCTTATAAAAAGGAGCATTATACCAATCCCAGGCTTGCAAGGTCACTTGCTGGAAGATGTGTCATTTGGTCTTCCTCCATGCCACTGTTTCATGCACCTACCAGGAATCCAAAAAGTTGTAGTGCTGTTTCTGGAAAGACACAAGCATAACCTCTGTCCCAAGTTATTAAAGGATCAGGGTCTTTCCATATGTTTTCCAGTATACTAATGGAGAGGTACCAGGAATATGCTGGCCATAGTGCGTTCTATGGATGTTATTCCTTGTTCATTACAAGTGAAAAAATTTAGAGTAAGCAAAGTTTGTCTTAATAATCTTGTGGGGGAAGAGCTTTCTTGTTCCCTCTTTTGCTTTTTAAGTTGGAACATTACCTTAATCTCTCCTTGATAGTCTGCATCCATCACCCCAGGCAGGATTTCTAAGCCTTTCATTGTTAAGCTGATTCTCCCTGTAAGGCAGCCTACAGTGGGGAAGAGGACCATAAATTCCTGTAGAAATGGCCTGAATGCCCTGTTCATATGTTAAAACTGCTGCTGTGGAGCAGGGTAAGTCCAGCCCTGTGCTGCAGGGAGTGGCCCTTGTGAGGGATTGGATTCTCTTTTGGTTTGTGTCATAAATGACCTCAGTGTTTGTTGGGGCGGGGCAGGCCCAGGTTCCCATTTCCCTACACTGGAGTTAATGGAGTGCAAACCAGGGTTACAACTAGGTCCTGGAGATGATCCTGTTGCTAGGGATGATTTTTTTCTGAAAATGTCCTGTTTTTGTACAATTAAAACATTTCTTTCCTGAGCTGCTAAGTGTTCCCTTTAATGCTGCAGTAGGCATTGCTTGAGCATAGCCTGTATTCTCTACATCTTGATACACCTTAGTAAAATCAGAGATGCCTCCTGAATTTCTTATAGGGGCCCTTGCCTTTTTACAGTCTTTATTTGCATTTTCATTGGCCAATTGTTTAACTAAGATATCAGCTGCCTGAGAATGTGCTACTTCGTGATGTACCGCTGCAGTTGGATAGTCCACAAATTGTGGGTAAGGTTCTGCGGGGCCTTGAACGCACTGTGCAAAAAATCCTTCTGGATTTCCTTTCTCAGGAATTGTCATCCACGTTCTTTGGGCAGCCAGGCTCAACTGCTCATACACCCGAAGATCGTAAGTCAGTTGGTTTGCTAAATCAAGAAAAGGGCTTGTCCCAACCAACATTTCAAAAGTAACTGGAACTTTATTTCTCCGATTTAAATGAGCTTGTTCCTGACAAAAATCTGAAAGACTAGACTTCCAAATTAAATAGTCTCCATCATCTAGGGTGGCTTTGGCTATCATATGCCAATCCCATGGGGGAAGCTGAACTGTCCCCATGCTTTCTACCATGCTCATTGTAAAGGGAGCTGTAACTCCATTCTGAATTACACTCTCCCAAAGAGCTTTAAAATCAAAAGGGTTATACGTATGGATGTTTTGTCCTGGGACTTGAGAATTGGGGGCAATAGCTATAGGGCATGCTAAAAAGGTCCGATCCTCTAAACTAGCAGATTTTAGGGCTGATTGAAGGGGAGTTAGTGCTGCTTCCACAGCTAAAGACTTATTTAAACTCTCATCAAGAAAGGGATCAGTCTGAGGGGGAGCAGAAAGCATGGGCTTTTCTTTATGTTCCCGCAAAGGCTCCAAAACCTGTCTTATTAGTCCCCATGTGGAGAAAACAGAAAGAGGACAAGAGGCCCCAGACTGATAGGCACACCTTAAATTTTCTCCCATGAGATCTCAACACTCCAGGTCCATAGTACCCTCGCCTAGAAACCAAGGGTTATATTTGATCATGGCTTCTAACAATTCCTCTATCTCAGACTCTGCTACCTGAGCCTCTGACTGTCTCAACATACATTTAAGCAATTGAATATAATGTTTAGTTCCCTGTTATTGATTCTGCCCCATTGTTATCCTGGTTTAACATTTCTACTTGCCTACTCATGGTCGCGACCCTGTCGAGTGTAAGGCTACCATTTCTGCCACCTGAAGTTTCACCTTTTCTTTGCAGAAAGAGTGAAACTACAGGTGGCAGATCTTCCTTTTTTCTCTGCTCCTGGCAGACCTCTTCCAGCCCCACTTTGTGTTCCACTCTGCTGCATCTAGCGCTCCAGGGTAAAGGGGAATCCTGGAAGAGGGACAGCATGGTATAACGAAACACAAAAGACTCTTTTACCTTTAGAAAGTGCGGCACATTGAGGTACTCTGCTCACAGAACAAAGGCCCTGGGCTTTTGCCCACAGGACTTTTATTAAAGGAGGTGCTGCATGTAGATTAGTGGGCAGGAGCAGGCATAGGCCATGACAAGCCTACACCTTAGTGAATAATAAAGGAAACTATTAGCATTGGTGCATACCTCTAGCTGCATACAGTGCAGCTGCTTATAGATTAGTATAGTTTAAACATAATGTCTATGAAGGAGACCCTGTACTTTGAAACTCTGAGTCTGCAGATACTTGCCTTCAGCAGAGTACAGCTCTTCGGTGGTCTCCAACAGTATGTCTTTCCATCTGTTCATGTCATCCTTGATTTCTTTCATCATCATCTTATAGTTTTCAGAGTACAGGTCTTTTGTCTCCTTAGGTAGGTTTATCCCTAAGTATTTGATTCTTTTTGATGTGATGGTAAATGGGATTGCTTCCCTAATTTCTCTTTCTGATCTTTCATTGTTAGTATATAGAAATGCAGTTGATTTCTGTGTATTAATTTTGGATCCTGCAACTTTGCCAAATTCATTGATGAGCTCTAACAGTTTTCTGGCAGAGTCTTTAGGATTCTCTAGGTATAGTATCATGTCATCTGCAAGTAGTGATAGTTTTACTTCTTCCTTTCCAATTTGGATTCCTTTTATTTCTTTTTCTTCTCTAATTGCTGTGGATAGGACTTCCAAACTATATTGCATAGTAGTGGTGAGAGCTGATATACTTGTCTTGTTGCTAATCTCAGTGGAATTTTTTCAGCTTTTCACCACTGAGAATGCTATTAGTTCTGGGTTTGTCATAGATGGCCTTTATTATGTTGAGGTAGGTTCCTCCTATGCCAACTTTCAAAAGGTTTTTTTTTTTTTTATCAGAAATGGGTGTTGGATTTTGTCAAAAGCTTTTTCTGCATCTATGGAGAGGATCATATGGTTTTTATTCTTCAGTTTCTAACATGGTGTATCACACTGATTGATTTGCAGATATTGAAGAATCTTTGCATCCCTGGGATAAATCCCACTTGATTGTGATGTACAATCATTTTAATGTATTGTTGGATTCGGTTGACTAGTATTTTGTTGAGGATTTTTTTATCTATGTTTATCAGTGACATTGGCCTGTAATTTTTTTTTTTGTGGTATCGTTGTCTGGTTTTGATATCAGGGTGATGGTTGCCTGATAGAATGAGTCTGGGAGTGTCCCTTCCTCTGCAATTTTTGGAAGAGTTTCAGAAGGATAGGCATTAGTTCTTCACTAAATGTTTGATAGAATTCGCCTGTAAAGCCATATGTTCCTGGATTTTTGTTTGTTGGAAGTTTTTTAATCACAGTTTCAATTTCAGAACTTGTGATTGCTGTATTCATATTTTCTATTTTATCTTGGTTTAGTCTTGGAAGATTGTACTTTTCTAAGAATTTTTCCATTTCTTCTAGGTTTTCCATTTTATTGCCATAGAGTTGCATCTAGTATTCTCTTATGATCCTTTGTATTTCTGTGATATGTCATTACATCTCCTTTTTCATTTCTAATTTTATTGATTTATGTCCTCTCTCTTTTTTTCTTGATAAGTCTGGCTAGGGGTTTATCAATTTTGTTGATCTTTTCAAAGAACCAGCTTTTAGATTCATTGATCTTTCCCATGGTTTTCTTCATTTCTATTTCATTGATTTCTGCTCTGATCTTTAAGATTTCTTTTCTTCTACTAACTTTAGGTCTTGTCTGTTATCTCTCTAGCTGCTTTAGATGTAAGTTAGGTTATTTATTTTACCTTTTTCTTGTTTCCTGAGGTAGGCTTGTATTGCTATAAACTTTCCTCTTAGAACTGCTTTTGTTGCATCCCAGAGATTTTGGAGTGTCATATCTTTGTTGTCATTTGCTTTTAGGTATTTTTCAATTTTCTCTTTGATTTCTTCAGTGATCCTTTGGTTGTTCAGTAGCATGTTGTTTAGTCTCCATGTGTTTGTATTTTTTGCCATTTTTTTCTTGTTGTTGATTTCCAGTTGTATAACAGCATGGCTAGAAAAGATGCTTGATATAATTTCATTTTGTTAAAGTTACTGAGGCTTGATTTGTAGCCTAGGATGTGATCAGTCTTAGAGAATGTTCCATGCACACTTGAGAAGAATGTGTATTCTGTTGCTTTTCAATGGAATGTCCTATAAATATCTATTAAGTCCATCTGATCTAATGCTTCATTCAGGGCCTGTGTTTCCTTATTGATTTTCTGTCTGGATGACCTGTCCATTGCTGTAAGTGGGGTGTTAAAGTCCCCCACTATGATGGTGTTATTGTTGATTTCTCCTTTTAAGGTTGTTAGCAGTTTCCTTATATATTGTGGCGATCCTATGTTGGGTGCCTAGATATTTAAAATCGTTATATCTTCTTGGATTGATCCTTTGATCATTATGTAGTGCCCTTCCTTGTCTCTTAAAATGTTTTTCATTTTAAAGTCTATTTTGTCTGATATGAGTCTTGCTACTCCAGCCTTCTTTTGATTCCCATTTGTATGGAATGTTTTCTTCCATCCTCTCACATTCAATTTGTATGTGTCCCTAGAAGTGAAGTGGGTCTCTTGAAGACAGCGTATATATGGGTCTTGTTTTTGTATCCATGTGGCTAGTCTATGTCTTTTGGTTGGGGCATTCGGTCCATTAACATTTAAGGTAATTATTGATATTTATGTTCTTATTGACATTTTATTAACTGTTTTAGGTTTTTGTTGCTCTTTTTTCTTCCCTTATTCTCTTATTGTCTCCTCTGGAGGTTTGGTGACTATCTTTAATGTTGTATTTGAGTTGATTTTTCTTATTTGTTTGTATATCAATTGTAGACTTTTGGTTTGCAGTTACCCTGAAGTTTTGATATAGGAGTCTATATAAAAACGAGGTTTTTTAAATTATTGGTTTCTTAATTGCAAGTGCATCTCCAGTATCCTACATTTGTGCTATCTTCTCAAGATCTCTGATTTGCATGGATGATTTAGTACGTTTACTGTATATATGCCTTTACTGGTGAGCCTTGTCATTTATGGTGTTTTTGTTTCTGGTTGTGGCCTTTTCTTTTCTGCCTAGAGAAGTTCCTTTAGGATTTGTTGTAAAGCTGGTTTAGTGTTGCAGAAATCTCTTAGCTTTTGGTTGTCTGTAAAGATTTTAATCTCTCCTTCAAATCTGAATGAGTGCCTCGCTGGGTAAGTAATATTGGTTGGAAATTTTTTCATTTCATGTTAAGTATATCATGACACTCCCTTCTGGCCTGCAGAGTTTCTGCTGAAAAATCTGCTGATAACCTTATTGGGGTTCCCTTGTATGTCATTTGTTTCTTTTCCCTAGCTGCTTTCAAAATTTTCTCTTTGTCTTTAATTTTGGTGATTTTGATTAATATGTGTCTCAGGGTGTTCCTCCTTGGGTTTATTTTATATGGTACTCGTTGTGCTTCTTGGATTTGACTGTTTCCTTTCCCATATTAGGGAAGTTTTCAGCTATTATCTCTTCAAATATTTTTTCTGTCCCCTTCTCTCTCTCTTCTCCCTCTGGCACCCCTATAATACAGATGTTGATGCATTTAACATTATCCCAGAGTTCTAGGAGATTCTCATCATTTCCTTTCAATCTTTTATCTCTTTTCTCTTCTGCATTAGTGATTTCCAATAATCTGTCCTCGACCTCACTGATTCATTCCTCTGCCTCCTGTATTCTACTGTTGGCTGCCTCTAATGAATTTTTTATTTCAGTTATTGTATTTGGCATCTCTTCTTGTTTAATTTTTACAACTTATATTTCTTTGCTCAGTGTTTCCTGTAAATGATCAGTCTTTGCCTCCAGTCTATTTCCAATGCCTTGCATCATCTTCAGCATCAACAATCTAAAGTCTCTTTCTGGGAGGCTCATAATATCCTCATCATTGAGCTGTTTTTCTGGGGTTTTCTCTTTCTCCCTTATCTGAGTTGTAGTTTTCTGTCTTTTCATTTTTATAGGTTCTTGGTGTGGTGACCTTTTTGCCAACAATAGAGTGGTAGCCTCTCTTAGTTCTGGCGTTTGCCTCCCCTGTGGCTAAAGTTTGCATGGGGGGGCTTACTGTAGGGTTCCTGATGGGAGGGATTGGTGCCTGCCCACTGGTAGGTGGGGTCTGATTCCTATCCCTCTGGTGGATGAGGCTTTGTCTCTGGGTGATATTAGAGGCTGGCTGTGTGCCTGAGGGGTCTTTAGGCAGCCTGTTTACTGATGGGTGGGCCTGAGATCCCATCTGGCTTATTGTTTGGCCTGGGGCTTCTCAGTGCTGATGGGAGGGACCAGATTTTCCCAGAAATGGGCACTGCAGAGAAATGCAGGCTGATGAATATTCCTGAAAGGTTATTCTCCAATGCCTTTCCCCCACAAGTCACAGTCACCACTGTTTTCCCATGAGATCTCCCAGAATTTTAGTCGACCCATATTCCTATGGAGACTTTGATTTGTCCTGTTACTCCGTGCACGTGAATGCCTGTGTGTGCCTTTTAAGAATGGGGTCTCCTTTTCCCTAGTCTTGTGGTGCTCCTGCACACAAGCCCTGCTGGCCTTCAATGCCAGATGCTCCGGGGGCTCTTTCTCCCTGTGCCAGATCCCCAGGCATGGGAATTTGACATGTGGCTCAGAACTCTCAGTCCTGTAGCTGAGTCTCTGTGATACAGTTACTTTCTAATCTGTGGGGCTTTCCACCCAGGAGGTATGGGGTTGCTTTTATCATGTAATCACCCCTCCTACCTCTTGATGTAGTCTTTTCTTTGTCTTCTGACATAGAATATCTTTTTGAAAGTTTTCAGTCCATTTGATTGAAGGTTGCTTGGCATTTGGTTGTAGTTTTGTTGTTTTTGGGAGAGAAGTTGAGCTCCAGTCCTTGTATTCTGCCATCTTCTTTTTGTTTTCTTGATGATTGCCTTTGCTGTGCAAAATCTTTTAATTTTGATTATGTCCTATTTATTTATTTTTACTTTGATTTCTTTTGTGTTGGGAGACTGAGATTCTGACTTTTATAATTTTGTTCTTCTATCTAAAATGTTAATATACCTGGAATTTTTACTTCTTTGTCCTAGGTTAAGAGTCTTATATTTTCCCCATTTATGTACTTAAATATTCCAGCACCATTTTTGAGTAGTTTGTACTTTCTTTTTATGCTTTGTAATAGCAATTAGAAAACTCATAGAAGCGTGGATCTGTGTCTGGTCTCTCAAAATTGTTATATTCTCTATTTATTAATATCACATTGTTTTGTCCTTAAATTCCTATATCTTAATAGTAACTTGATATTTATGTTCTTCATTTTTTCTTCTTCAGGATATTTGTGATAACTCTTGGCCCTCAGTTTTCTGAATGTATTTCAATATTAATTTTCATGTTCCACAAGCAGTCTTTCTGGCATATTGATTAGAATTACATTAATGTGGAGAGTGGATAAATAAATTCTATAATTTCAAAGTAGTAAAAGTGGAAATGATTTTTTCATATATATGTAACAACCATTATTTTGACATTAACATAGCTATATTTTCTTTTTTCTTTTTCTTTTTGAGATTCTTTCCCCCTACAGATTATTACAGAATATTGAGTAGAGTGTCCTAGCTCAGCAAGTCCCCATTGGCCAGTCAGTCCATATATCACAGTGTGCATATGTCAATCCCAACCCCCAGTCCGTCCCTCCCCTTTTACCTGTCCCCTTTTGTAACCATTCGTTTGTTTTCAAAATCTGTGAGTCTGTTTATGCCCTGCGCATCAGTTCATTTGTATCATTTCTTTAGATTCCACATATAAGTGATATCATATGATGTTTCTTTCATGTCTGACTAACTTTACTTAATATGATAATCTCTAGGTCATACTATATTTTATATTGTTGAAATAATCACAGGTATTGCAAACTCTACTCTGGTTGTAAACACTGGAAAGATTGTTAAATTTTATGAGAGGCAATTCCCCTCCATTCATGGAAAACCCTAAATTCCACCCACGAACAACCCTAGGGTTAAAAACCTCTCTTTGAACAGCCTGTCTCCCCCAGATCAATTCCTTTCTTTTGCCCTGCATTTCCTTTCTTGGGTTGGGGAAGAAATAGCACAGAACTAAATCATAGGTCTTTAAGCAACTTCACAAATCCAAATTAGTAGTTAATTCTTGAAGAAAGTTAATAACTACTTCAAGAATGCAGAAGAAAATGATAAAGACCTGCAATCATGAATGAGAGGATAAAAGACAAAAAATGAAGAACCAAAATGCATATGCAAATAAAAATTTTATGTACATATAAAAAAATTAGAAGACCTAAGATACATGATCTAAAGAGAAGATAATGAAATGATAAATGATATGCTATAAAGAAGCAATTGTCAAATGTTATGTAAGAAAATCCAGAAAATTCTAAACAACTTAAATTTTTCATGTTGATGAGAATCCCCAGCTATAAAGCTAAAACCATTAAAATATATTCACTGATTGACACTTTTACCATCCATCCATTCCCTAAGATTAAAAAACCCTAGAATATAGGCAGAAATAAGTAGCTTGTTTACCATGGAAATATAGAAATTGGAGCATCATATTTTTTTGTCAAAAATATGTTTATATACATGTAGATGTTGGATGAAAATGAAGCAATGTCTGTACAGTTTTTTAGGGAAAAAAGATTATGAAATAATTCTGCATATGGTAAAGCTATGAAATTAGTATGTAAAAGAAGATGAAGACATTGTTTCTTTTGGAACTTCTGGCAGGGTAAAATCTTCCAAGTTAATAAATAGATACAGATTTTTAAATTGAGATCCCTTGGTATATACTGGATCTCTACCTTTATTCTTAGTGTATCTTCCTGGGTCTCCACATATATTGTTTTGCCTGAATTTATCAACCAGTTCAAGTGATTGATTGTCTGATTTTTCCCACCACACTAAATCAATACAAAGTTTAGACATGGCGAATTTCAGCATAAATTCTCTGTGGAAAACTTATGGCAGTTTGAATTGGCACTGCAGATAGAATCTTTTGAAATTCTGTTTTCAATGAAAAATTTGTGGAAATGTATATCACTTCATCCTTCCTACAGATGTTAACAGTGGTTGCCACCTGTATAGACTCTAGGCCATTTGTGTGAGTTTGGGTTCCCCAGAGTGAGTCAGTCCTTGAGACAAAAATTTAGATTAAAGCATTTATCTGGAAGAGAATCACCAGATGGGTTTGGGGGACTGGGAGGTGAGCAATAGAAGCGAGGGCAGCCAAAAAAAGACTCATTATCAAAGTTAGTACTGTTTTTAACTGGAGCTTAATCCTAAAGCAGAACTCTGGGATTCTGGGTACAGCACACACCTCAATTGTTTCTCCACCCATGACATAGGGGGTTAAGACCTTTATACACTAGTCTCCATCAAGTATTGTTGAGAGCTGTCCTGAGTGATGGAGGAAGCTTAAATTTTCTGCTGCTTTACTCTGGAAAGGGAAAGAGAGCCTCCACTTTGAGGGAAAGTACACAGGCATCTGAAAGATCTTTATGTAAGGCTCCAGGAGGTGGAGGTAGGACACCAACAACACAGTTTGGGTGATTGGCATGTGGACATATTAAATAAGTATATTAGATTCTTCTAGCAAAATATGAGTGTGAAGGTAAATTTAATGTTTCTAGTAGCAGGGTGGAATATCTGGGATACTGAAGATGGTGAGGGGAATAAAAACAAAGTATAACTACAGCCATGGTTTACAATGCCACAGCCAGATAACACTTTGCTATAATGGCGGGTAAAGCTATTCAAAAATATCATATTAATTAATAATCAGATAATAATACTATGGTTAGTAATTAGTTGTCAAAATCTATCTTAGATGAAATCGTATGTTTTAAACAACAACGATAATAATAAAACTTTATTTTAGAGGTTTAGAAAAGGGGAAAGCAATATTTTAAAATGAGGTATTTAAATTAATTTTTCAGGTGCAGAGAGGAAGAATTTATAATAGGAGAACAAATAAGATAAAGTGTGAGCAAATAAGATAAAAGTGTGAACAAAAAGTTACCATATTCACAGAGGTGCAAATGTGCATACAGTAGTGAGAACTGGTTGGAAATTTGCAATGTCTGTCAGAAATAGCAGGTCACTTTTTATCCTTCTAGCTTACTTTATTAAATTTATAGTTTTTTTTTAATTATTTTTAGGGCTGGACACTCAGCACATGGAAATTCCCAGGACAGGGGTTGAATTGGAGCTACAGCTGCTGGCCTATGCCACAGCCACAGCCATGGCAATGTGGGGACCCCAGCCATATCTATTATCTACACCACAGCTCATAGCAATGCTGGATTCTTAGCCCACTGAGTGAGGCCAAGGATCAAACCTGCATCCTCATGGATACTAGTCAGATTCATTTCTGCTGAGCCACAACTGGAACTCCTGAATTTATAGTTTTATTCACTGCAGATGGTAAAAATACATGACTTTTTATGGATCACTGATAGTGAAGGAAAAGACTAGAAAATTCTTACAATGCATAAAAAAATTGTGTATAGCATTTTAACTTAAGCAGCTATTACTGTCAGTGCACTTTTTAGGGCTGTATCTCTTAAGAAACAGGGGTCCTAATTCATAGTACTAACTGTATTATTGGCTGAAGAAAGAAGTACACCCTGATACAACTCCTCGATGTTTGGGTCATCCATGATTAGAGCCAAGAACGTCATTCTTGGACACTATAAACAGAGATAAACTTGTATTCATTTCATTTTGGACAATTTTATTCTGCAATTACATTGTTTTCTGGCAATAAGCAAAAAGTTAATTTAAACTGGAGAGGCTGTAGAGTTGGAAGTTAAACTAACTCAACCCCAAGCCAGAAATATTATACACATTATAACCTGTGGAAATACCTCTTGTGCGTGGTGTTCTCTGAACTGTGAGAATGAATGTACCATGGCTGAATACTGGGATCTTTGACATTTTCAAGTTGAATGTCATTATTTTAGTAAGACTGTGATTTTGTCAAACCAGAGAGATACTTTGTCTTGGTCAAATATAGGAATTTAATGTTCCCTGAAGACTGCTGCAGCCATCAGTGGGAAGGCTTGGAGTTCCCTTTGTAGCTCAGTGGTTAATGAATCCGACTAAGAACCATGAGGTTGCGGGTTTGACCCCTGGCCTTGCTCAGTGGGTTAAGGATCCGGCGTTGCCGTGAGCTGTGGTGTAGGTTGCAGACGCGACTCGGATCCCGCGTTGCTGTGGCTGTGGCGTAGGCCAGCAGCTACAGCTCCTGTTAGACCCCTAGCCTGGGAACCTCCATATGCTGTGGGTGTGGCTCTACATAAAGGCAAAAAGACAAAAAAAAATGGGAAGGCTTGAGGTGCAGGGGTGGGGGGGAATGCAAGGACATCTTTGGCTTTAGTTCCATTCATTTAACTAAAGCAAAGGATTAAAGAAGGAAAGTCATTGTTCTTTAAATTTCCTACCATATTGTGAGAATTTTTGCAGTAATTTTGAACTAGAGAACTGGTATATTTAGTCTTTCAGAAACTCAAAGAGAAAGGAAAATTTGTAATTGGATATTATTACCCTGAATTTTTGAGGGTGTGAAAGGAGAGAGGTAATTTTATAAAGAAGGAGCACAGTCCTGAGTGTGACTGTGAAGCTGACTGCCCACAGACTGCTGCCCTCTCTCTGTGTGGGGACTTCATGCCCTCCCACTGCTTTGTGGTGTGTCAAGTGTGTCTCTAGTTCTGCCCAGATGTGTGAAGAATCAGGGAATAAAACCATGTGAGCAGAGGACTGAGAAAACAATGTGGTTAATATCTGATTATTAGTTAATAATATCCTAAATTTTAGAAAAACTTTGTCAAAAGTCCTGTGACTCATGCTTATCTCTTGGAGCTTTTTTCATTCTCTGCTTTTCAAAATTAGCCAGTCAGTTTTGGGCTGAGAAGGAGAAGAACAACCCCATTCCCTGACTTTTGGTCAAGAATTTCCCCTAAATGATATGCAATGATAAAACTGTAGATATATCTGCAATTTATGCTCATGCTTTCATTTTCCCTATCCTCCAATTTTCTGAGAATCTTCTTAGAAAAACATTCCATGTGAATTATGTTATGCATGTTGTAAAAGTTATTTGAAATAATTTACATGAAATATGGGTGACATGCTTGAGAAAAATTGAATGATAAGGTTTCTGAATACCATGTTGTTTTGGGGGAAAAGCAATCAACTCGGCAGATATTTGGAAAATAATAGAAAAATACGAAACAAAGAGGAGTGTTTTAAGATAACAAAACATGCAAATGATATGACAAATTTGTTTGAACCCAGTTAAAGACAGAGCAAAGCAATGAGACTACATGGATTACAAATAAAGAAACCATGAAAAAAATCCTAGTTTCAAAAATGGTACTTTCCTCTTAAAAATAAAGACTGTTGTGTATTATTAATCAGGGTTTTACAGAGAAACAGAACCAGTGGGGGAAAATAATCCCTTATTATCAGAATTGGCTCACATGGTTATGGAGGCTAAGAACACTCATGATCTGTCATCTGCAGGCTGAAAAACCCGGAAAGTCAGTGGTGAAATTCAGTCTTAAATTGAGTCTGAGTCTGAGGATGTGAGATTGGGGGGTGGGTGTGGGAAGGCAGTGGTATAAGTCCTGATATGAGTCTGAAAGCCCGAGAACCGGAGTTCGTGTGTATGAGGGCAGGAGAAGACTGATGTTCAAGTTCAAGCAAGAGAGCAAATTCATCCTTTCTCTGCCCGTTTGTTCTATTCAGACCCTCAATGAATTGGACGATGCCCACCCACACTGGGGCTGGTATACTTTTATTTGTTTGCTTGTTTTTATTATAGTTGATTTACAGTGTTGTGTCAGTTTCTGCTGTACAGCAAAGTGACCCATTCATACATATATAAAGATTCTTTTTCTCGTATTATTTTCCATCCTGTTCAATCATGAGAGATTGGATATAGTTCCCTGTGCTATACAGCAGGACCTCATTGTTTATCTATTCTAAATGTAATAGTTTGCAACTACCAAACCCAAACTCCCCATCCATCCCACTTCCTCCCCCTTCCTCCTTGGCAACCACAAGTCTGCTCTCTATGTCCATGAGTCTGTTTCTGTTTTGTAGACAGGTTCATTTGTGCCATATTTTAGATTCCACGTTTAAGTGATATCATATGGTATTTGTCTTTCTCTTTTTGACTTACTTTACTTAGTATGAGAATCTTTAGTTGCATCCATGTTAGCTGTGAGCTTCTTTACATAGTCCCCTCAGTTAAATGCTAATCCCTCTGGAAGCACCTAAAGAGACACACACAGAAATAATGTTTTACCACCAATCTGGGCATCCTTTAGTCCAGTCAGGTGGACACTTAAGTTAACCATCATATCTGCAGTAGCATTCTGAGATGAAAGTTGAAAAATACTGTATATAGAGAATAAAATTTACTTTGGGAATCTTATATTCATAGCCTATACTGAGAACAGAATATCCTATTTAAGGGCTAAAGCATATCAATTAATATGATATTGTTGGACAGAAGCATCGAGAAGCAAGGTTACATGAGGTAGTACTCATGTGGAGACGGTGGCTGTTTTAAGATGGTAACTGGGCCTAAGGGACATTAGAGGATAAAGTGGACACACCTTTACTCAGACAGGTTTGTTTTACCTGGGGCGATCACCATGAATGATGAGAATAATTTAGAGGCTGCCCCATCACCTGGAGCAGAAAGTCTTGCAGAATTCCAGACACTCTCAGGATTTGGTTTCATGGGAAACTGCATGGGACTTATATTTTACTTGGACATGGAGACATACCAGTGACCAATGACATGGTGACTGGAGGGATCTTAGCCAGGCAGGCATTTGATCCCCATTACCGTAAGGGGAGACAATCTTGCCCATAGGCCCCCACAAGAGGACATGTCTTCCTTTTGCTTTTGGTCCAGCAGGATCTTGTTTGCTTCTAAGTTCAGTCAGGATCTTCAAGTCTCTGGCATCCCTTATTCTTCCTAGAAATCTACACACGAATTCTGAAGTCACATGACAGCTCAGAGACTGTGCCCAGGAGGAGCAGAATACACCACTCCCAAATATGCTTCCCCTGCACCTATAGCAGGCATGCCAGTGTGGTCAGAATGCATGTTGGTTGCAGGAAAGGAGAATTTTCTGAAACTTACAGTGCTTTCAAGGATACTTAGAAGTATATTTTGGTTGCCGATAAGAGAATTTCAACTCAATCTAGTTTAAAAAAAAAAAGAAGAGTGATTACTGGAGTATATTCTGTAATCCAGGTTCCAGGATAATACCAAAAAAAAAAAAAAGGAAAGAAAAAAGGTACTTGAGCAATGTGTGGGCCCAGGAATGGCTATTGCTGTCTGCAATTTTGGCTTAATGTTTCGTTGGTTATCAGCATGTCAACTTCATTCAATCTGTGATAATTTAGCTGGTATTCACATTTTATGATATTTGTCTAAAGCCCTCTGAATCTCTGTGGAATAATCACTATTCTGAATCTTTTTTGAAAACTTGCAAAGGTTATTTATTTAGAGCTTGCTAGGGAGTCAGTCTCCATCACGAGTGTTTTGTCAGAGACTCAACTGTAGGCAGAGGAGTGGAAAAAGGGTAAAGATTTGTAGTGGAGGGCAAGCTGTAGTGGAAAAAAGGGAAAGCTTCAGCCTTGTCCTGATTGGAGGCTCTTGGCTGGGGAAGCTGCACAGAGACAGGCTCACTAGATGTGGGTGTTCTGTGGGGTTAGATAGGGGTGCAGAGTTGGCTCACTCTGGATGATTCCAAGTTGGAAGTGAGACTGAATCTTTTCATATTATTTTAATGTTCCTGTCTGTATTTTTCTACATAGAATGTTTATAGATACTAAACAGCATTTGGGGAGCTTATATACTACATAAATTGTATCATAGGATGCATATCCTTTTTAATTTTCTATTTTCTCCCCACTTATTATTGTTTTTGAGTTTTGACATGCACAGCTATAGTTGATTCATTTTAAGTAGTATATAGTACCTGTTGCAAGAATAACTTCGATTGCATACTGTTTCTGTGATTACAGAGATTGTAGCAAACATCTTTGTGCACCTGAGTGAGCATGTTTTCTAGGAAACATTCTAGAATTAGAAATTCAAACTCATATATTTTGTGCCTCTCCTTGTCTTTGGCTTTACTAGGTATTTCTAAATTGTTCTCTAAAACTATTGCATCCATATACTTTTCCACCAGCTGTATATGAATTTCTCCATCTCCACATCCCCACCCAAACTATTTTTTACCCATCCAAAAGAAATTACATGATATTTTGTTTTTATTTCTTCTCCTTGAATTTGAGTAAGGTGGAACATCTTTATGTATTCATGAAATAATTCATGGGTCAAAATATACCACATTGGAAATTGGAAAAATGTTGAAACTGACCTCCAATGAAAAGAATACATATTAACATACATAGGATTTGGTGAAAATATCAAAGAAAATTATCTTTTTTCCCTTTGGCTCTGGATGAACAAAGAGAGTCTCCTCTAGGAATTCTTCCAGCAATTCTGTGCCTCGCTGGATTTAAGTTCACACGTACCCTATCCACATGGTCCAAGAATCCTGTGGCTTAATGAATCCCTGGAGGTGGGGTGGGGTGGTCTCTAAGAGAGTTTGGAATATTTTCCCCCCACCTTGAATATATTTTTGTTGTTGTTGGTTTCCAGCTTTATTGGGATACAATTGACATAGAACATTTTGAAAGTTTAAGGTGTATGGTGTGTGATTTGATACACTTGCATATTGCAAGATGACTATGACCTTGGCATTAGTTACACCTTCTTCCCATTACATAATTACCATTTCTTTCTTTTTTGTGTGTGTGGTGAGAAATCTTAGCACGTTATAAATCGCATTGCCCTTGTCTTGGCCAGGAATCAAACATCAGCTATCTAGGCACTCCCAGAGATAAAGCTTGGTCTTTTACCTCCAGCTGTCAGTCATCTCTAACCCCTCCCCTGGAATGTCCCTGATGGTAGAATGGCGAGTCCATGGATTTTGGGGTGGGGGGGATGGCAGGCAGAAGAGGAAGAGCTTCTGGGCACACACAGTAGGTGATCATTGACTTCCCAGGCTAAGTTTATTCCTTGGGCTCCTAAACCCAGTCTTGGTTTTTAAGGAGATGGAATGCAAGGGCCAGAAAATAATTCTAAATGTGTTTAATGAGAAGAAATTCCTGTCATTCTCTTTTTCTAACAACTTCAAAAGGCAGCATCTGCCTTAGCCTCCAGGCCCGTGTCCTATCCATAATTGTTCATGGTATCTGGGTCTATAGAGAGGAACCCTAAGGCTGACAGAAAATATGAAAGAAGGACTGTGTTCCTGTGATGTCCATTCACTATCAGAAATGCCCTGGGCCTGTAGTCCCTGGGCCTGTTTCTGTAGCACTCCATTTGGTCTCTAGCTACTGGAAATAGCTTGTTTACCTTCTCCCTGTCCTTACAGACTATTTCTGTTGAGGCCTTTATTTCCCACCTCAGGCTCATTTTTAAATCAGAGCAAAACTCTTAGAACACTAGTTATAGCCTGCTGGGTGCTTTAAGCTCTTATACAACTACTTTGGCTTTTCAGAGCTTTTAGAGTTAGCTAAAAAGGCAAGAAAACAAACTGCTGTAACACAGGAAGGAGGAGATATAGAATTGCAAAGAGTTCCCCCCAAAAGACAAAAAAATGAGATTGATATGTGGGCTTGAATTTTCGTACCAGAGTAGATAATTGCTAATGACACCTGTAGCGGTGGAAAGAGCACAATTATTGATCAGCAGAGTGCCATGATGGACTGTTGGTGATGACAATGGCAACAACAATGGCTGCCATCTATTATTTATTTAGTATGAGTCAGGCATGGTCCCATTTTAATACATTGCTTCGTTGAATCTTCACAATAATATTTTGGTGTAGCTACAATTACAAAAGGAGAGAACAGGCTTACTAAAGTTGTCACTTGCTCAACATTATAGAGAAGTTTTGTCATAAATATGGCATCAAGGGATAGTAGCCAACTGTCATGCATTCGAGTTGGTCTTTGAGTTTTAAATTAATTGCAAAAAGGCTATATCTATTGCGGGGCTTGATAAACTGTAGCCAGTGAGCCAAATGTGACCTGTTGCTTAGTTTTATAAATAAAATTTTATTGTTATGCAGCCATACCCATTCACTTCTATGTTATTTTTAATTGCTCCCCCACTGCATTAGTGGAGATGAGCAGTTTGAACAGAGACATTGTGGCCTGCAGATACTTAAATATTTATTATAAAGCCCTTTGAGAAGTTTGCCAAGCCCTGCCCTCCTGTCCTCTTCCTTTAGAGACTCTTGGAAAAACCCTGCTTTCATTTCTTCCTTTTCATTCTTTCCTGTTGTATTCTAATATCCAGCCTATAGTTGGAGATTGAGTATTCTTTCTAGATGATTCTCCAGCCATTTTTAGAATCCCAGTTCCGCTCAAGACAGTTCAAATTTCGCAGTTGCCCTCTTTCAGTCTACTTGGTAAAGTCCCTGATATAGCCCTATACTTTTCCCCTAAGGCTGCAATCAATATATTTTTCTCTGCAGCCTGCCAACAAGGTTTTCTTGTGTGATTTCAGGGCCTCCGAAGGATAAAACAATATCTTAGTGTCCATGTTATTTTGCACTTATTTTTCTGATTCTCTGCCTGGAAGTTTGCCGGTTGCTGATGCTGAGGTGATATCAAGTCTGCCGTATACCATGTAAGGTACACTCCTAGCTCTCCCCACTCTTGACCTTGACAAGAGGCCTGGAGGTGGAGATAGTCAGGGTGCAATGATCCTGGGACAGAGGTGCTACCAAAGTGCTTGGATCAATCAAACTGTTGAGAAATGATGATAACAGAAAAGTGTAAAAATTCAATCCGATTGCAGTCAGTGTCCCAACCCTCTTCCTGGCTTTCTCCTTGTTGATATCTGGCTAGCTTCATTGTTTCTAGCTTAGATTAACCACTGGATATTGGATTTCTGGTTTTCTCTCCATCCACAACATAGTTTCCAGGATCCCAGATGAAGCACAGTTCTTGAATGTAAGCTGTCATTATCAACCTGGCTTGACCACAACTCCACTTAACCTACTACCCAGTTGCCTCACTCCAACCAACACGGGTTCAAGAGGGTCTGGGGACACTGATACATGATTTCTTGATACTTGAAGTAACTGTATTAGTTACGGTTCTCTTGTCTGCAAATGTTAAAGATGGAAGACAAAAGTGAACAAAACTGAAACTAAACTAAAATCTGTGCTACATTTCATTTTACAGAAAATTGTCAGAGAAATATTTGACAGGTAGAGTAACAAGGGAGATTGTACATTTTAATAACTAGATGATAAATGGAGCTTTCTGCAGATGGAAGACAGACCTAAAAATGAGAACTTACATGTTCTCTGAACCCTTCACCACTTGATTCAAAGTTTGACCCATCATTAATTATTTTCTTGCTTTTTATTGTTATTTTGACTTTATGTCACTATCTAAAAAATTTCAAAATTCTTGGAACTAATTAAACTATAGAGAGTTTTGTGGAAGAAACTGCAGCTAGTGACCCATAGTAATGACATCAGGCTTTCTAGAAGGATGTTTATTAAGAGAAACTCATGGGGAAGAAGCGTAGGCTTCCCTCCAGCTCATCATGTCTCAGGAAGTATGCAGGCATCAGACTTTGGGAAAAGGACCTGACAGGGGCTGGAAGACTGGAGAAGCATCCTGGTCTGGTCAGAGACTGGGACCAGGTCTGGTGGACATAACCTCAGCAGTCTGCCTAGACAGCTTGCCTTCAGCATGGGGCTGTCACAGGTTTCTCTGGATCCTTGCAGGACATGGACTCCCTCTCTGGGATGTCCATGTTCAGGAAATCATAGAATCAGTTGGAACAAGTTAACTTTTACCTGTCAATCCATGCCCATGCTCTCAAGCAGCACATGGTGCAGGCTGGAAAATGTCAAGTCTGGTTGTGGGGTTGGCTGGGCAGTGGGTAGCAAAGGAGCTGCGTGGACAAGGCTAGCTCTGTGGCTGTAGCAAGAGGTCAGGAAAATGCACAATAGGCATAATTCTGTGAGACAGGATAAAGGTAATATTTTCAGCTCTAGTCTTTCAGACAACAGTTACTAGACAAAAAAGAAGAGCCCAAAGATTGGAATCCATTGCCAGTGTGATGGAGGGTGTATTACGATTCCTCTACTGCTGAGAGCATCATAGTAAGGAAATAAAAATGAGTGTGGAAGGGATATCTAGAATGAAGGGCACTCCATTGGTTGATTGGCTGTTGACTGGATATCCTAATAGTAAGTTTCATCATATCTCTCACACTTGAATTGTGTGGGATGGGGGTAGGGGTGAAGGGCAGGATATAGGGGGAGGTTGCTGCTTTTCAGTCAAAAAGTCTTCCTAATTACTATCCCCCTGGGAAGTAAACCTGTGCTGACTGACCACTTTGCTACCTTGATATCATAAGAGGAATATACAGTTTTGTCATCTGGGTCCTGCTCATTCTCAACTTCTAGATAGTGTTTATCTTACACACTATGGGGTTAGTCTGTTTCTGTGCCCTCACTGGTCATGGAGAACACCTCTCATATCCTCTCATTTTATTTTTAACAAAATTAGGATGAGGACATCAATCTCATTACATCTGCCTTTTCATTTTAAAGCCTGTGACTACTTAAGCCTACAAGAGGTGGTTCATTGTGGAGACTCACAGGATAGTTCTGTCCATTCCTTTTGTTCCCGTTGGCTGTGTTCCTCCCCAAGGAAGATGAGTTGTCACATGGGACACACACCTTAGCCTGCCCACTCTTTGCTGTAGGTAACTGGGCAGGCAGGAGTTGTCTACCATCTTCAGCTCACCATTCTGTCTCAGGATGAGAGTCAGGGTAATGGTCTTACTTGGATAACATCATCTAGTATTTCTCCTGTAAGGGGTCGATTGTTCTGAGTTTCTTCCTGATCTCTTGGGTGTTGGCCCATCTTCTCCCTTAGTGAATCTGTGCCCACCCCTGGCAACTTCCTCCAAGCTTATTAAAACCAGAGCTATTTTCCCAGGTGACAGTCTCTTGTCCCACCTCCTTCCTCCAAGCCTCCTATCCATGGTGGATCCCTGAACAGCAGATCCTCTGGAATTTCATCAAGAATTCTCATTTGTTCTTTCTGCTGTGAAAGTCCTTCCCCTCCTGGGAGAGCCTTTCTAAGGCCACTGGTAACAGCCATGGATATAAGTGATCATTAACTGTGAGTGGAGAACTTTATTGTTGACTGCTGTGTGCATGTGCCAACCCAACTGTGGATGGGATGCTCCAAGTGGAAAATCTTGGAAGTGAGGTGTAAGGCATCCATGCTTCAGTGTCCTTTCATTTCAGATCCATTGTCAGTGAAGAAAATATTGGAAGTGACTCTGGTTTTTTGGAGGGGGAGCCTAGGCAATTGGAGGGCAAGTTAATTTGCTTTTTCCATTTTTTTTTTGTCCTTGAGTGCCTTTTAGTTTTATTTCCCTCTCTTCCTTCCTTCTTCCCTCCCTTCCTCTCTCGTTCCCTCCTTGCTTCCTTTTGCTATTTTATACTGAAACTGAAGCTGGTGTCTAGGGAGATAAAATGATTTCTCAAGATCACATTTGTCATTAGGAACAATGTGAGTGATCACATTGTCACTCTGCCTGGACAGTGACCAGTAAGGTGACTGCAGATTTGAGAGGAAATTAGACTGTCCCTTTCTCATGCTGGCTCTGCAACTTAGGAGTCATGGAAGTTCGGACAAGCTACTTAGCCAATCTAGATCTCAACTTTTCACCAATGATATATATATATATTTCCTTTTTAATAAAATCTAAAAATATTGAAATGTTCCACACTTTTAAGGCCACTATTAAATGTAAGCTGTTATTTGGTGGAGGGGCCGGGACCCAAAATATACTTCTGTTGTCATAATTGGAGTTCCAGCCTAAATTTCATTTGAAAATGCATCAAGATGGTCTCAGAAACTTTATCCAAAGGTCTTATAGCTGACCTTCATTGTTGTCTCTTTTGAGATTTACTTTTATCTCTGTATAACTTTCCTAATAATGACTTTCAAAAATGCAAATAATTTTCTAATGATTTGCCTCGGGCTGTAATCTCATGTGTCTCAGGGAGGATGGAAGGCCATTACCAAGATGGAGGTAATTTCCCCATGCCGATAAAGCCACAGCACGTGAGCTTGCACATTTGTATGCAGGAGAAGAGAACAACTGATAGAACCACAAGGTCCATATGGCCTTCAACTGGCATTACCTTAAGGACAACAGAGATGATATTTGTGAAGATTTAAAAATACAAGTGTGGGAGTTCCTGCTGTGACTAGTCTCCCTGAGGATGCAGGTTTGATGCCTGGCCTTGTTCAATGGGCAGTGGGTTAAGGATCTGGCATCGCCAAATCACAGATGCTGCTTGGATCTGGTGTTGCTGTGGCTATGGCATAGGCTGGCAGCTGCAGCTGCAATTCTACCTCTAGCCTGGGAACTTGCATATGCTGCATATGCAGCCCCACAAATGACCAAGGAAATAAACAAACAGAAACAAAGACAACAAAAACACAAGTGAGGTTATCTAACCATAAGCCTTATTAAATGGTATGGATGGAATTCCTGAAAAAATTTCCATGCCACATCCCAGCTGACCTCCTTTACATAGAAAGAATAAATTTCTGCCACACACCTGGTATGCAAAATCCAACCCTCCTAGAGTCTTTGCTCCAAACTCTAGCCAGTGGCCAATAATTATCTTCACTCCATCCCTCTAGGCCCTGCTTTTGAGCTACTGGTCACAGAAAGAGACCCTTCCTCTCTGGAGGGCAGGGCTGTTTTTTTTTTTGCACTGTAATCATATGCTTTCTTGAGCCAAACATTTTTTTTTGCCTTTTTTTGCCTTTATGTAGATCCGCACCCGCGGCATATGGAGGTTCCCAGGCTAGGGGTCTAACAGGAGCTGTAGCTGCCGGCCTTCGCCACAGCCACAGCAACGCGGGATCCGAGCCATGTCTGCAACCTTCACCACAGCTCACGGCAACGCCGGATCTTTAACCCACTGAGCAAGGCCAGGGATCGAACCCGCAACCTCATGGTTCTTAGTCGGATTCGTTAACCACTGAGCCACGAAGGGAACTCCCGCAAACATTTTTTTTAATAAAATAAAGTCACAGTGTGTGACTATAAAAGGAAAAGCACAAAAGAAAACAGTCATGCAGATTAAAATCCAGATACAAGGGCATCAATTTGAGAATCCAGAAGAATTAAACACTAGACAAGGGGCAAATTTCTGTGCTATTTCTGCACTGAGGAAAAAACCATCATAACTTCTGGTTGCATCCACTGAAGTTCTTGCCACCTCACTTCACCTCATTTTATACATCTCATATCACTTCTGTTTCCTCACAAGTTATTCCTCATATTTACCTTTCACCAAGCCATCAAGTCCATCCGTCTCTTCCTAATATTAGCAGAAGCTGTAAGAGGTGCAGTTTTATTGTGAAGAGTAAGGTACCTGAACTATCTTTCTCTTGGCTTCAAAATTTTTACTCCCACCCATCTTCCCCACTAAGAATTTTTTTTTTTGGCTTTTTAGGGCTTTATTTGCGGCATATGGAGGTTTCCAGGCTAGGGGTCCAATTGGAGCTATAGCTGCCAGCTTACGTCGCAGCTACATAGAATCCGAGCTGCATCTGTGACCTACACCACAGCTCACGGCAACGCCATGATGGAGGCCAAGGATCGAACCCAAAACCTCATGGTTCCTAGTCAGAGTCATTCCCGCTGCACCATGGCGAGAACTCCCCTACTAATAATGTTTTGATCAGTAGTTTTTCTTTTTAATCCCTTCTCCTTTTCAAGTTTAGTTCTGCTGGATTATATCTTTTGTTTAAAACTTCATCTAAATTTTGTTTCAGAAATTTCCTCTCTTGTTTGCATATATGATAATTTCCTTTCAACTGAATTTTCTCTCTTTTAAAAGTAAAATCTTAATAAAAATATTGCTTTAAGGAATTTCTTGGCCATAGCAAATAAATCATTTACTCTTTTCCTTCCTTCACGCTAAAACTTCACTAAACTAATCTGTACAGACCATTTATGCTCCCTCACCCTCCAACCTAGTTTCAGACCAAACTCAGATTCCAGAATGAAGATGTGAAACCACATGCAAAAAGAGCAATGCAACTGAAATCTGAATTGTGCAAAACTGATCTCCATCAGCATCTCCCTTGGTCTCTGCTTGACGTTCACCTCTAGATCCTGTGGTCCATTTTCCATATTGCTGCTTGTGCTTGGCTGCAATTGAGGCTCTGAAATCCCACTTCTCTTCAGCATGTTCCCCTTTCCCCTCATAGGACTTTGTAGGTTCATCTGCTGTAATCACTCTGCCAGCCTCAGAACCCACACTTGGCTTGGCTAATGTTGCCTGGGGTTCTGGGCTTTCCCCTCCTCCCCGACACAGTTCATTCAAAATTCTTTACTCAGCAGTCAACCATTATCTACTCATGAAATCTGATGGCTTTATTTTTCTCTAGTCATGCTTCTCATCGTCTCTGCGTTACTGGATGTTACTGACTCTCTGCTTCTTGACTTTCGCCTTGACTGTGGAGTTTGACTTCCCCAGCCCTGACTTCACCTCTGCTTTCCCAGCTTCCCCTAAAGGTTTCCCTAAGCTTCCTTTCCCCATTTTCCTATGTTTTCTCTAGCGGTTAGCATTTATCTGATTAGCTCCAGCTATTACTCCAAAGACTTCAGGCCCTTGATGTCTTTTTTCCCTTATTCTCTCATTTTCAGCAAATGATCTGTGTGGCACATTCTCTCACTCAGTTTCTTGACCTCATTCCCGCATGCACTGGTGCTTCCCCACTCTTTGTCCTCCTCCCCAACTCCTCTTTGTCCTCCTCTTCCTACATGGCCGCGTGCTTTGGATTGCGCTCCTCTTCAATTCCTCAGGAAATGCAAATTCACTTCCCTAGATCTTGTTTTTGATGCCAGACTCTTTTCCTTAAAAAAAAAAAAAAAACTCCACACACGACCTCACTCTTTTATATCAAACTCTCTAACCTTGCATTTAAAATCCTCATACTCAGTAACTACCTATTCTGCTATTTATTATTTCATAAATCTTTCCACCAGTGGCCCTGTATATCCCTGTTTCTTCACAGAAGTTTCATACATGTTGCCTAAATTAAATAGTTAGCCCTCTTTTCTTGCTGTTGAACTCTCACCTCATGGTTTAAGTTCTAGGCCTAGGGCCACCTCTTTCATGATACCATTTTTAAGCACTTTGACTAAAAGTGGTGGCTTTTCCCTCTGAACTCTGACAGTTCTTTGAATTACGAAAGGGTCATTTCATTTCTATGAAAGATTTCTCATGATGAATCTTGAATTACAACTTTAATGTACATATCAACTCTCTTTTATTCCTGAGTCCCCTACAATGTCTGTCAAACCAACTTGGAAATCATAGGGAAAATAAATGTTTCCTGAATGAATAGTAACTCCTTATTTTGGAATATTTGCATCATGTCTTCTCCAGAGGTCATGTGCAGGAAGGAGAACACATAAAACTTTATTATTAAATTTTAAAATCTCTATTCCTGTAAATCAGAAATTTATACTGGTTACTACCCTTGCTTTATATTTGGCTGCAATTCAAGGTGACAGTGAAGACCTGAAATGCCCTTATGTGTCTGATATTGCTTATTTTCCCCAGGTAGTTCTATTTAAACACTTGTTTGCACCTGAGTCTATATTTAAGGCCTTTCCTTCATTCTTTCCTTCTTTTTGTCTGGCAAACATGGAGTTGGTGATGAGCTTTCCTCCTTATAGTATGTTTAAATATAAGTCATTTTCTTTCTGAGAAATATCCTGGGTGCTGTCCTAGGTGTCTTGGCCTCTCTTTGGTGATGAACTCAGAACTTTGCTGTCTCTTACACACTGTGTCTCTGGTTCTGGAAATGAATGGTGTTATGATGCCCTGAAAAGAGCACTCAAAGTGTTTTATAATCAAGTCAGGGTTTGTCTGGAGAGTTTTTATTATTCTCACATTCTTTCAATATAAGCTTTCAAAATAAACTTAATCTTGTTCAAAAGTTTAAGTGTTATAAGTTAGTAATTGTGGCTACTTTGGGAATATGTGGAGCTGTTTTAGAGTTTCTATTTATATCCTTTTTGAACTTTAGTTTATTAATTTGTGCTATCCTGCAGTTTGCTGCTTTGCATAGAACTCAGACCCAGTCTTGGGGAATTAACATTCATAAAAACAGAAATTATTTTGAGGTCGTCACATCTATAATCCTCATACAGTCTTCTACTCAGGCCAGACTCCAGTGTAACTTAGTTACAACCTGTCCCTTTCAGTTTTGTATTACTGTAATCACACCTCTATGTGTTTGCAGTAGCAGTTGACTCTGGCATGTTGTTAGAAAGTTACAACATGCTCATGGCAGCAAGTGGGTATTTTAGAGGGATTAAGACTGAGTTTGGACCTGGGCAAAGATAGCTTGTGCCCTTATTAGCTGCTGCTTGTTGTTGTTGTTCTTCTTCTAAAATAAAACACTTTACCTCCAAATTTGTTTCAAAAGGTTATGTCTTTTGCACTGAGCAGAATTTTCAAGACTAAACCTTTCTGCCTATTGTAGAGGCTGATTATTATTGAAGCATGTGAAACATCAAAGCATATGGGAATCCTACTGTGTTTTTGTAAGTCATATATTTCACTTTATGGGTAATTTTTATGATTAAAAATCCCTGCTCATTATAGGAAATGTTAAAAGCATATAGATAGTAGATACACAAACTAAAAAATTACTCATTATTCGTAACTTAAATGCCTGTAAATATCCCTAGTGATAGTCATCATTAGTATTTTGGTTACACTAAGCAAATATATATATGACAGATATGGTCATATTGTTAGCTATGCTTAGTGTTTGTGGCATCTCTCCCACCTGTACAGCTTCAGGGACCAAGCCCTCTATCCAGTAGGTCTCCCCACCTAGTAATTTGGGGAGTTTCTGGGGAAGATTCATGTGCCATGAGGGGTGATTCACTGCCTTCCCTGCCCTGGATTACAGGTGGGAGTCTTTGGGGACACGTCCCCATCTTGCTATGCTCAACAACTTCAACAGTCGAAGGTACCATCATTCTGGAGGGGTCTCATGGCAGAGTTATTTGGGTTGTAGCATGTTACATAGGAGAGTCAACCTGCTTTATTTGTGGTGGAGGGCAGATTTGATAAATGACCTTCCTTCCCCATGACAGTGAGGCCAGCAGGTTGCTCTACTGGGGACAGAATCAATGAAGAGCCATCACTTGAAATTCAACTTTTCTTTAGTCTGGTCTTCAGCCCTCTTACCTGCATCTGATTTTTACTGATTTCATGTGAAATCCATTTGATATACTGTTTTAGTGGCCATAACCTTTATTTCCTGACATTTAGTTGCTTAGATGTGCCTCTGTTTCCACAGCTTACATGCTACTTGCCTTGATTAAACATTATGAATTCCTACATAAAGATACTTCTATTGTGAAAGAATTATTAATAAAATGGTGACAAATAAAGGCATGAGGCAAACCTGGTTGAATAAAATTAAGAAAATTGTATGTATGCAGCAACTATATAGAACTTTCTGTGTTTAATTGCCACAATCCTTAATAAACAAGATATGTACACATCGGTTAGATAATAGTACTTGAGTAGGATTCAAGATTGACTGGATGAATAGGATGTTGTTGTTGAGACCATTGACTGCCCACTTGGAAGGAAATGTGTGCTGTGCTGAAGGACTCCACCTGATGGGTCCTGATTTTGTTCTCACTGAGAATAAAGATACTAGGGAACACAGATCAAATTTGTGTAAGCCATGAAGATTTGATGAATGGTTGTTCCATACTGATTATCATCAATAATTAAATGATAAATACTTATTAAAGGCTGATAGGATAACACTGAGTAGGAATAAATTCCCTAGGATATACTCCAAAGGGCAATTACATGGACACAGGTCAGAAGAAGTATAGGTTATTGGGGAGTTCCTGTTGTGGTGCAGTGGTTAACGAATCCGACTAGGAACCATGAGGTTGCGGGTTCGATCCCTGGCCTTGCCCAGTGGGTTAAGCACCCCGCATTGCCATGAGCTGTGGTGTAGGTTGCAGACCCGGCTCAGATCCTGCGTTGCTGTGGCTGTGGCGAAGGCCGGCCGCTATAGCTCCGATTAGACCCCTAGCATGGGAACCTCCATATGCCACGAGTGCAGCCCTAAAAAAGGCCAAAAGACAAAAAAAAGGGAAGAAGTATAGGTTATCAATAGAGCTTGTAGAAAAAGCCTGGGATTTTTAGTTGGGTCAACTATCTGTGGGGAATAAAATGCTACATTAATTCTCATTGTAATGTCAGGTGTCATCAATAAAAGCATTTATCACTTAGTCTCAATGTAGACTGCAACCAACTTCATGCTGGAATACCTAGAACGTTGTGTTCTGATCTGGGCACTGACCTTCAGGTGGGGTGATGAAAGGCTAAAGAGACCAGGATGATGAACAAGCCCCAAACCGAGCAGTATTAGAAAAACAATGGATGGCTCTGAGCTTGCATTAGTAAAAAAAAAAAAAAAAAAAAAAAAAAAAGTGAGGCATTAAAGCTGTCTTTAAGCATCAATCATACTTGCCATGTTCATTTTCTGTCACTCCTGGGAGAAGCACAGGGAGAGAAAGAATTAACATGTATGTGGTACCTACCATGTCCCCATGTAGGCATATATGCCTACAATTTCATTAACATTTCACAGCAACTTTATCAAGTAGAGTATCTTATAGTTGAGAATCCTGAGACACGGAGAACCTTAGAAACTTCTTCAAGGTTGTATGCATAATGTTAGAGAATTTGCCTTCTGTGGCAGACACAGATGATTCTCTGGGGAGACAACTTCCCATCCTTCTTAGTCCACGTGGTTTGGGAGGGTCTGGATTTCCATCCTAAATTCAGAGGTAAGCATGTGATCTTCTCTTGCTCAGTCAGAACATGGGAACTCAGGTTCTCAGTGACTCAGTCCATGCATGTGGGATCAACTCTAGGGCCATTGATGGAGACATTCAGGAAGAATCTCTCTTACTTTTCAGTGGTATTCTTAAAGATTCTTAATTACATTAAGATGTTAAGTGTAAGCTGCTGGCAGATAGGCAGATATTTTGTCACTGTGCGGCAAAGAATGGTGCCTGATGATGGCCACCAACAAACACAAAGGAAGCAGAACTGACAGTGTCCTGCTATAAGCACCTGAAATATATTTTAAAATTTAACCTTTACCATGTATGTGAGGATGATTCCATTGTTAGCTTAATTTTGTGAGGGAAAAGACAGGATTATTAACAAAATTGAATTCATAATGCTCTTCCTAGCAGAACCAGGATTCATACCCAGCTTTGTCACATTTCTTAGCTATCATTGAATATATCTCTATTTTTCACTAGAGTTTTACAAATCAAAATAAAACTAAGTACATGATTTTGTAGCTTTTACTGCATCAAATCTGATGTTAATTATGGAATTTCTGGAGTTCCCGTTGTGGCTCAGTGGTAACGAACCTGACCAGTATCCATGAGGACAGGGGTTCAATCCCTTGCCTCTCTCAGTGAGTTAAGGATCTGATGTTGCTGTGAGCTGTGGTGTAGGTCACAGATGTGGCTCAGATTCCTTGTTGCTATGGCTGTGGCATAGGCCATGTGCTACAACTCCAACTGGACCCCTAGCCTGGGAACTTTCATATGCAGCAGGTGAAGCCCCAAAAAGCAAATATATATATATATATATGTATATATGGAATTTCATATTTGAGGGGAGATAGTTTAATATACTAAAAAAAATAGACGGGAATGCAGAGTTAAGTAACACTTTAAAGAAGGTTTACATAGAAGTTCAAAGAGATCATTTAAATCAACACTTTACTTTTTCACTTTACAGACCTGGCTTCTTGTCTCTGCCCCTGAGAAAGCCAAAGAAAATTATATATTATTTCTTTGCACTGTCTCTCACAGTGGGCTGCATAATGGTTGGCTTTTTGAATATGATTCACTAGAAATTGTAAGAATACCTAAGAACTAACAACAGGTGTTGAACCATTGCAGTTTGCTTGGTAATGCTGACAAAGGGTGCTAATTGTTCATAGATCAAAAAGATTTCAGAGCTTCTTTTCTAAGTCATAGGTCTTTAGCGAAGAGATTCTACATAGGAAAGAAGAGTTTGTGTAAAATTTGGGTGAACAGAGTTCAGGACTTTTGTGCAAAACAATGTCTTTATAGATCAAGCTGCAACCCCTGCTTAAAGATTTTGAACTTTCAATGACTAACAAAAAATACCCGAGGTCATTATGTGGTAAATGAGAAATATTATTGACTCTTTTTCTTTTTTCACATGACACTAAAATCTAAATATCACTACTTAGTACCTTGCAGTTTGTCACAGTTTTACCAAGTCTGGTCTCTTTCTCTTAAAAAATCAATATATTTTAATATTATGTGGTAGTGAGTTTCTGCATTGACGGCCCATTCATCTGCAAGCCATTAACTTTCCAGGCTTACTCAACAGAGCAGCTGAAGCTGAATTCATTAAAAAATACCAATGAGAACATATGAACATAAAAGATAGATGATATTTAAATATATGAGTTTATTATTCATATAGCTCTGAAATATAGTATGGTATACACAGATAATTGATTTAGAACTGAAATATGCTATAATAATTTAGCTTTTATTACATTTACATTTCCTTCCCTCCTCCTCCTGCAAAATTCAATGAGTGGGGGAGTCTTGTCAATTGTCTAATTGTATTTGAAATATGGCCACTGTTTCTAAACCCTTGTTGCCCTATTTCCAGCATTCAACAGCTCTTGGCCAGGCTACTATCATAGTCTTCAAACTAGTCTCCTGCCTTATCCAATGGACCTCTTATATTTCATTCTTCTCATAGTAGCCAGAGTGATATTAAAAAAAAAAGCAGGTTATATCAAAACCCTGTCATAAGTCCTTTTGGGCTCCCTATGGCACTTGTGATAAGATTCTGTCTCTTTACTCTGTCTGCAGGGTCCTGTGTGGTCTTGGCTCTTTCTCACTCTTCAGTCACACAATGTACTTCTCTTCTTCTTGCTCAGCATGTTTCAGCCATAATAGCCTCCTTTCTGCTCCTCAAACAGATCGAGTTTATTAATGCCTTGGGGCACTTCCATCTGCTGCCTTCTCTTCTTCCTGGGCTTCTCTTTTCTTAGATGTTTTCGTGGTTGGCTCCTTGTCATTCAGATCACAACTTCCATAGCATCTTCTGAAGGTTGGCTTTCCAAACTGCCCAGCCAAAGCAGCCAGTTTCAGTCTCAGCACCCTGTTTAGTTTTACAACAGTTATCACTTCCTATATTTTCTCATTAATTTGTTCATTGTTTGTCTTCCATCACTAGAATATAAGTTCTCTAACAACCTAGAAGGGCATCTGATATATAAGCTCTCAACATGTTTGATAAGTGAAAAAGTTTAATTTAATTATATTTCAGTAAGGAGAAATAGAGTTAGAAATACTAAAAAAGAAGCACAATATAAATATTGTGTATTATTTCAATGATATGTAAGTGTAGTTAGAAAGGTTAAGAAGGAATGTAATAAAATGTTGCCCTTGGTTAATTACCCTTGGTTAATTACCCTTGGTAGGATTTTTTTAAATTTTTTGTCTTCAAAATTTTAACATTTATCTCTATTATAATAAGAAAAAAAAACTTTAAAAAGAAACTAGGGATTTCCTATTTTGGCTCAGTGGGTTGAGATCCTGACTAGTATCTGTGAGGATGCGGGTTCAATCCCTGGCCCCACTCAGTGGGTTAAGGATCTGGCATTGCTACAAGCAAACTGTAGGTCACAGATGCTGCTAGGTTCCTGTGTTCTGTGGCTGTGG
>PVHT021183608.1:13622888-13643159 GCA_004024745.2 Catagonus wagneri | reverse complement strand
GAAATATAGAAAGGAAATATTTGTCCCTAAGGGACGGCTGTCATGCATTATTTTGGACTAAGGATCTGATAAGTAGATAGACTGTCTTGAGTCATTTTAGAGTAAGGGTCTCATGAGTATCTAGAGTATTTGGAACACTGTGCAGATGTTCTGGATGCCTGCCATAAGAAAATAAGTGGTCAGAAGGTCAGATTCCATCCTGCTGAGATGTGCATAAGTCACATTTCCTCACTGATCTCCAGGCTCCACTTTTAAGAGCTCTCTTTGCAATACTCACTCCATTTAGATTTTCCTTTCACACTGGATGGTCAGGGACTTGGAAGAAATAGGACTGTAAGATGGGTGGAAAGGAAGTCTGGTTGCGGGGGAAAGCAAGTCGATGGATCCCTTGGAGTTGACACATGTTGAAGATATTTGTGTCTCACGTAAATGCAAAAAAAAAAGCATTTTATCAAGGAGACTGTTAGTAATTAAAAGGACAAAAGGAAGCACTCTGAGGATGTCACTCAACCTCTTTCATTAGTCAGTCCAGTGTTTGCATAATAGGCCCGTGAAGTGTCATAGTGGTAGTGAGGCATGAGATTTACAGCATGGTCTTCTCTTTCCTTTGTTTGACCTGGCTGCTGCCATGGATGAGTGCTTAAACTGCCAACAGGACATACCACTGAGTCCCTCATTTGGCATTATTCCCAGGAGGACCTGCCAGCCACCTGCTGGGTGGTTGATAACATTGATTCATCCTCACTGGGATAGACACATACTCTGCAAATGGATTTGATTTCTCTGCCACAATGCTTCTGCTAGCACCACCATCCATCCACTCAAGAAGGCCCTGGCTACCATCATAGTTTTCCACAGAATATTTCTACTGATCAAGAGGTTTCAATTATAAACAAGAAAGTGCCAAATGAATGTGTTACTACCTCAAATTACCCAGCAAGCAAACACAGGAAAAGACATTAGATTTTATATCTAGAGAGATCTTCCTTTTGTGACTTGCTTTGTCTCCTTAAGCAATCACTGAACCACTCTGGGTTATGTCAGTTTATTTATTCTCAAGATTAGGTAAAAAAATGCCTACATTCATGATAAATGAAATATGCTGAGCACATAGGTACACAGTAGTTGCTGACTGAGTAGGGAATGTATGCTTTTAAACCTTCAATTTTTGATATTGACTATAACAGAGTATTGCCCATAAGATCAATACATTACTGATGTCAGAGGTCATCCAGCTTGCTCTCTAGCTCTAGAAAATGCCTCCTTCTGAATCATCACTATTTTGTATCGTTTTAAGCATGTTGTTTGGTTCAGCAGACAGAGAAAACATTAATTTCAAATTCTTAGTCATCTGAGGATAGGTTTTTTTGTTGTTTGTTTTTTATTCTAGTAAGAATTTTTCCTATAATTGGTGCTAGACTGTACTTTGCAACTGTGATATTATGATTTATAACAACAAAAAATATATTTGATCTTTGACCCAGTTCCTAGCATAGAGCTCCTAAAACCTTTGTAGTTTCCTGTGATGGGAGCAATAAATGTGTCTTATAATGTTAATGAGGTGACTTTTGGAAAGCCCTTAGGTAACCTAAGGATGCTAGCTAGTTGCCAGGGGAACCAACCCTGTGATCACACAACTGGAACTTTCATTATGCACCCCTACCCAACCTTTGGTTAGGGAAGATGGGCTGAGTTTTAATCACTCCCCAATGGCCAGTGATTTAATCAGTCACGATTCTGTAATAAAGGCTCCCTTACAACCCCAAAGGACAAGGCTCAGAGAGTCTGTGTTGGTGAATTCATGGAGGTGCTGGTAGAGTGATGAGCACTGGCAAGACAGATGCTCCACATCCCTCCCCATATATTTTGCCCTACACATGTCTTCCATCTGGATGTTCAGCTGTGTCCTTTATCATAGCTTTTTAATATAAACTGTAAGTAAATGTTTCCCTGAGTTCTGAGTTGCTTTAGCTAATTAATTGAATCTTAAGGGGGAGGAGGTCATGAGATCCTCTTTTAGCCAGTTGATCAGAAGTATAGGTTACAACTTGGACTTGCAACTGGCATCTGAAATCCCAGGAGGGGGATCTTTGTAACACTTAGTGTACAGCCAGTTGGCTAGATGCACAGATGTTAACCCGGACTTGTGATTGGCCCCCGAGATAGAGGGCAGTTTTATGGGACTGAGCCTTTAACCTGTGGGCCAGAGGCCTTCTCCCAGTAGTCAGTGTCAGAACTGAGTTGAATTGCAGGAAACCTTGCTGGTTCCTGAGCACTTCTTGGTGGTGTGGTGGGAAACCACCCCTCCACAACCCCCCATCCCCACGCACATTGGAATTGGTCTCTGATCTATTTTAGCAACCAAAAGTATAGTTTAGCCACTCCTTGGGGCGCTAAAATCAGATATTCTCTGTTAGAGTTCTCTTTAGACCTAGATGTAAATATTTTGAATAGAGGCTGAATACACATATATGTGTGTGTAAGTGTGTGTGTATATTTATATGCATTTTACATGTATTTGATCAATTATGTATTGATAGATATTTGATAAATTGATATTATAATTTGTTATATATATATATATTTACACATATTATATGTAATATATAGTTAATTATTGATCAATATAAGAATATGAAATCTCAAAGTAAAATATTAATTTGCTAAATATCCACAATTATAAGTAGACAGTCAGCTGGATCAGTAGATGTAGACTTTGGGGCTTGAATGGTCTAGACTGGTAGCTTTTATACAGATCAAGTGTATTTTGGCTCCTGACATTTCCCTGGGGAAACATATTCTGTGCCTCCTACAACTATAGATGAAATTAAAAATACAAAATTCTCAGTACATATGTTCTACTCATAAGGACCATAGAAACAAAAGAGCTATTATTTAGTAGTAATGTTTGATACAAAAAAGAGCAGACAAAAGTTTGTAACATGATATTGGCCCTTATTTAAAGCACGATGTCTTTTAGGCAGGTAACATACCCTTCATTTCTAGGCATTAGGCTCAATATTTTTATAATTATTGATACAAACATAAGCATATTTTGAGTCTCATGGCTTTTTTCCCTTCATCTAAATGTCCAAAGTACTTTCCAAATGTGTGTCCTTTAATACTCTCTTTTGGGGTGTACAAAACAGAGAAAAGTATGTATATGTATACTGATACATAAAAATAAACAAGTAATTAGTAAGTATAAATATGTATAATTCAGCTGACATCTCTAGAGCATAAATTAATTAAAATTATTTTAAAGTAGTTAGTAAACTGGTAAATATAACAACTGGTAATTTAAAAACAAAATGTTATTAACATTAAAATTTTAACATCAAATTTATTCGTATTTATTTAAACCCATCCTTTATATAAAATGAGAAAATCATTCTAAGGGGGTGTCTTTGCTACTCAACACAAGTATTTCAAGGTTTGGTGATCTAGCATAAATATTATGCTTCTGATTTTTTTACCAACAGAGAAAGCTTTAGAATTGAATTTGGGGATTTATTTCTAGTTCTCGGGTTTTAAGGACACTTGGACAAATAAAATCTTCCTAGACCTCTTTATCTTTATTTCAAGGCTAATAAATGAATTTTAAAGACCCATTTAGTTCTAAAAACTAAGATTATCTGATTTTAAAAAAGCATTTCAGAGTTACGCAGATCAAGCTAGGAAATGTTGTTTTTAGTGTTTTTGGCATATCTATATTTCTTACTAGCTTGTAAATTTCACGAGTGTAAGATTGTGACATATTTATCTTAGTATACTAGTGACAAACATGATATTTTATGCTGCTGGTGCTCAGTAACCGTGGAATAAATAGTGTCACTGCAGGAAAATTAAAACGAAAAGAGTGTTCTATTGTGCCTGTCTAAAAGCCCAATCTTTGTATTCAAAAAGGAAACCTAGGTGAAAACACACGCGCACACACACACACACACACACACACAGCACACACATAAACCTTGTTAAGACATAGCATAATGTGAGAAGTTTCGGATAGCAATTGTTAAGTGAAATCTTAAAGACTGTGACATTATAAGTGGTGCAAACATTCAATTAAAACTATAAAACCCCAAATTTTAAAATCATGTGTAATTTATTTAAAGTAGCAATGTCTTCTAGCTTAATGCAGATTCTTCTTATGTTATTAATGAGCTCGACCTTTAGAACTCTTGGTAAGCCAGTTTTATTGCTTGCTAATTAGGCTCCACATTTTAAAGGCACACTTTCATATAAAATAGAAAAACTAGACTTTTCAGGTATTTGGAAAACAAAGCTCAGGATTTGCCTATTTGGTTGATTCTCCTCTTATCCTTCCCATTGCAAGCAAGTTTTCTTGCACTTAGAGATAAGATTGAAAGCAAACAATTCTAAACAAATATTTTCTTATTAAAAAAGCTTTGGGCCTTTCATCGTGGGTGTACATAGTCACTTTTCTTAATACTTCAGTGCTACTGAAAGTATTAATATACTTCCTTTTTTGTGGGAAATTTAAAATACCAAATATTAATTATTTTTATGGGAAAATATATTCCATGATTTTAGGACCAATTCATATCGGATACCGGTTAGGATTTGGTATTGCTGTCTGTCAGGGCGCAGTTCCCATTATCAGGATTTGAGGTCTCTTCTCTCAGGGAACAATGGCATCTATTACATATGCGGTTCATCCCTAACTTTAACCGAGTTGATTCATCAGCAACTATTTCTATATTCTCCTGTTTTGTTGAATTCGCTGGTTCTTTCATGGCCTTGGCAGGAGCACTTTGTATTATTTGGAAACAATCCCATCATGTAAGCCAAGCAAACTACTCTTTTTTCAAACCTTCTACATTTTGATGACTTAAAAAATTTGCCTGAAACCTGAATGTGTTCAACAAATTGTATAATTTAATTTGATGGTATTATATCACAGTTAAAAAAAGTTTTAAAAGCCTAGTTAGGTACTTGTTGGGACATGTCTCCACGGATCTCTCTTGTTTCTACCCATTTTTTGAGCAAGACGCTCGCTGCCTTTAATTCTGGATTATTATTTTGAGGATGTTTAGCTAAAATCTTCAGAAGGTAGAGATAGTGTATGTGTTTGGAGCAACGGCAGGCATGCTTACTGTCTAATGTAGTCACATTAACAATAATGTCTTCCTCTTACTATTATAAAAAATCAGTCTCCCTAAGCACTGGATTCCTTTCTTACAGTGTCACCCACCACTGCACCACTGCGTGTATAGACACCACCAGTCTTCCTCACGCACCGTGTGGAAATTGGAACTTGCAAAATTGGTTAAAAAAAAATGATGATACTTACTGGTGAAAAAGTGTAATTTCCATTTCTAAAATATAACTAATAAAATTTCTGGAGCTCCCTGTCATGGCTCAGAGGAAACGAATCTGACTAGTATCCATGAGGATGAAGGTTCGATCCCTCGCCTCACTCAGTGGGTTAAGGATCTGGCGTTGCTCTGAGCTGTGGTGTAGTTCGCAGATGCAGTTTGGATCCGTTATAGCTGTAGCTGTGCTGTAGGCTGGCAACTACAGCTCCAATTCAACCCTTAGCCTGGGAACTTCCATATGCTGTGGGTGTGGCCCTAAAAATAAATAAATAAATAAACAAATAAAATAAAATTTCCTTCATCTCTGACTCAGGAAACTTGTGTCTTCAGCTAGCGTCCATGAAACTGTGGCAAGATAATCCCCAGTCAGCTCCACTGCCGGATTATAGCAGAGTAATCTAGAGACATCAGTCAATTTGATACCTGAAACTATCCTTTCAGAGTTGGATCTGTGGTTGAAGGTTTTCTTCTCTGTTAGATTATACACAACGTAATTGCACAACATTTCTTTATTATTTCCAGCTATGTGTGAAAGATGTTTTTAACCAAACATTTTCAAAACCCGAGGCAGAACAATTGGAGTTTGGAAGTGATGGGCAGGTGAGGCCAGGAGGCACCAGTAGGTGAGAGGAACACAGAATCAGGAAGTAGAGAGCAGTACAAAATGGACTTCACTGACACCATGTTTAGCCTATGTTGTCTTTACAGAGAGCTTGCAGTCAAGAGCTTGTGGAAAAAAATGAATTTTCAGTCTTTGCAGAACAGAGAATGACTCACAGACTTTGGAAAACCTTGGTTTTTCAAATAAGACAATCTGGTGAGAGGGGGGATGCACTGTGGGTTTGGGATACAAAATCTATAAAATTGACTTGTGATGATTTATGTACACCTATAACTGAAATAAAATCCATTAAGAAAAAAAATGAATTTTCAGGAATGGTTAATACCAACCTAAGAATTTCTTGAATTAATACTAACCTAGGAATTTCAACTTTTTTTTTTTTTTTCCTGTTGTAGAATCCAATGATATGATATTTGATTGCAAGCAGATGTGGTCAGCAATTTGATTAGGATTAGCTCAGGGATTGCTTTATTGTTCAGAAATTCTGCAAACAGATACAAAGGAAATTTTAGATCACAGGTACAAATAAAAATGAAAGTAACATCTATTAGGGACAAACAAATAAAGTAAATTTAAAGATGTCATCATTACAATTGGCTTAGCCTGTTAAAGTAAACTAGTTGAATTTGTCTCTAAGATGGAAGCTACCAAGGGCTGATGTTTTATAGGAATGAGCAGGGGACATTTTTTATGAATGTCATTGTGCCTTACATTTGCATTCATTTTTACCTGAGAATAATATTGAAAGAAAGAAATTATGTATGACTAGAACATTTACATTTCTGGTATAGGTTTCTATTCAGCAGATTTCATAAGGTATAACGAAACAGGATTTTTTAATAATATACTATGGTAAAAAATCAATTTTTGCTGTCTCTCTCTTGGCTAAATAAAGACAGTTGGCTTTTCTACCAGAGAGAGACATTTTAGAGTCTAATTTGCAAGAGGCTTGAGATAGACTTGGAAAATGGAATGAAAGCTGTAGGGCTACTGACATTTTTCTTAGATCTATCACTCTACCTCTAATGTCCCTACTTAATATGAGATTTTTTAAACTGCTGTGCATGGGTTTGGGTATTTATTCTCACTCTTGGTGATAACCACATTTTCCTTTTTTTTAAAAAAAATCAAGTATATTTTTTTTGTTATTCTTTTACCTCAGCATGCCAGATTTTAATTTAGTAAATCACATATGTTCTTATCCACGATTCCTGATTCCAACCCTGTACAAAAAAAAAAAAAAGTGTGAGTTCCAAAGGAGATGGGGTGGGAGTGGGATGGACTGGGAGTTTGGGGTTAGTAGATGCAAACTATTGCATTTGGAGTGGATTAACAATGAGATCCTGCTGTATAGCATATGGAACTATATCCAATAACTTGTGATGGAACATGATGGAGGATGATGTGAAAAAAAGAATGTATATAAATGTATAACTACATCACTTTACTGTACAGCAGAAATTGGCAGAACATCATAAATCAACTATAAAAAATTAGAAGAAGAGAAGGAGGGGGAGAGGGAGAGGAGGAGGTAGAGGAAAGGAGAAAGAAAAAAGAAAGGTCTATCAAGACAGAATTAGAGAAGGAGAGATGGACATCTAGGTTGTTTCCATGTCTTGGCTATTGTGAATAGTGCTGCAGTGAACACGCAGGTGCATGTGTCTTTTTTAAGAAAAGTTTTATCCGGATATATGCCCAAGAGTGGGACTGCTGGAACATACGGTAGTTCTATGTGTAGTTTTCTAAGGTATCTCCATACTGTTTTCCATAGTGATTGTACCAATTTACGTTCCCACCAACAGTGTAGGAGGGGTCCCTTTTCTCCACACCATCTCCAGCATTTGTTATTTGTGGACTTATTAATGATGGCCATTCTGACTGGTGTGAGGTGGTACCTCATAGTAGTTTTGATTTGCATTTCTTTAATAAACAGTGATGTTGAGCATTTTTTCATGTGCTTATTGGCAATCTGTATACCTTCTTTGCAGAAAATCAAATATAATTTTTTTGTTATTCTTTTTGCCCATTTTTCCGTTGGATTGTTGGTTTTTATGCTGTTGAGTTGTATAAGTTGTTTGTATACTTTAGAGATTAGACCCTTGTCAATTGCATTGTTTGAAACTATTTTCTCCCGTTCTGTAAGTTGTCTATTTTTTTTTTTTTATGATTTCCTTTGCTGTGCAAAAGCTTGTCAGTTTGATTAGGTCGCATTGGTTTATTTTTGCTTTTATTTCTGTTTCCTTGGGAGACTGACCTGAGAAAATACTTGTAAGGTTGATAGCAGGGAATGTTTTGCCTGAGTTGTCTTCTAGGAGTTTGATGGTGTCTTGTCTTATGTTTAAGTCCTTAAGCTTTTTTAGTTTATTTTTCTGCATGGAGCGAGGGTGTGTTCCAGTTTCATTGATTTACATGCAGCTGTCCAGTTTTCCCAGCACCACTTACTGAAAAGACTGTCTTTTCCTCATTTTATAGTCTTGTCTTCTTTGTCAAAGATTAATTGACCGTAGGTGTCTGGGTTTATTTCTGGGGTCTCTATGCTGTTCCTTTGGTCTGTATGTCTGTTTTGGTACCAGTATCACACTGTTCAGCCACAATACCCTTCTCTGTGGTAACCTTGAGGTGCTTGGGGCCCAAAGTGGTGCCTGTTCATGGACCCCTAGTGGTGGCAGGCCACCTCTGGAGTCAAAGATAACTGTGGTGGTTTGCCCCCTTGACCTATAGACCATGTAAGAAGCACCTTGTCCTGCTTATCCCCCACAGAAGGTGCTGCACCAGCTGCTCCTAGCTGTAGATTCTTGGAAAGGGACATTGATCAAGCATCTGGCCACTGCCCAGAGCTTTTGGCAGTGGCAGCAGCAGGGCGGGTGTGCTCCCAGGGGAGCGAGAGTAGCAACATGTGGTGTTCCATCACAATATCTTCCTTTGTGCTGCCCTCTGAGGTGCCTGGGGCTGCAAGTGGTTCTTGTTCAGGGATCCCTAGTGGTGGTGGACCACGCCTACCTCTGGTGTCACAGATAACTATGGTGGTTTGCCCCCTGCCACCTGCAGACCATGCAAGAAGCACCCTGTCCTGCTTAGCCTATGCAGGAGGTGCTGTACCAGCTGTTCCTAGTTGTAGGGTCTTGGGAAGGGACAGTGATCAAGCATCTGGGTGCTGCCCAAAGCGTTTGGTAGTGGCAGCTGCAGGGTGGGTGTACTCCCAGCGGGGTGAGAACAATAACATGTAGTGCTTGGTTGCGGTACCCTCTTTTTGTTTTTTTTTGGCCGACTCCTGAGGTGACTGGGACCACAGGTGGAGCCCACTCACAGGCGCCCAGTGGTGGCAGGCTATGCCTCCCTTTGGCCTCTGAGACAATTCCATGGTCCATTCCTGCTGCCTGTAGATCACACAAGAAGTACCATGTCACACTTAGACCTCTGCTGCCCTTAGCCCACACAAGATGTTCCTGGCTGCCCATAGCCTGCACAAGAAGCATCTGGTCTCCCGTAGCTCCAGCAAGTGGCTTCTTGCCACCCATAGCCTGCACCAGAGGCACCCTGCCCTCTGAGAGCCCATGTATGTGTGTGCAGGGAGATTCTTACAGTGATCCACCCCTCCTCCTCTCATCCTCCCTAACAACAGTGCCTTGCTTCTCCTTTGGGCCCAGACCTTCTCCCGGGTTACCTCTGCTGTGGCATCCACTCCCCAGCCCTTAGCACACTGCTACCCTGCTGGTGGCACACTGCTCCTAAGCCCCTTAGGCTGTCCCCACACAGCCAATCCTAGTCCTCTCCCCGGGACTGACCTCTGGAGCCTAAGTCTTAGCCCCCAGCTCCCACCTGAGCATCTTATGCTGTGGTGTCCAGGCCGGTGGTGCAGATGATCTGTGCGGCTCTCACTCTGCTTTGCCCTCCTCAGTCCAACTGCTGTGCTTTTCTCGGCAACTTTGAGTTCCCTCCATCTCAGCTGATCTCCCGGTCGGTTAGGTGGTTTCACAGGCTGTGGATTCCTTTTCTCCTTCACAGCTCCCTCTCAGGAATGCTAGCCCTGTCCTGATTCCTTTACTCTCTCTCTCTCTTTTTCTTTTGTTCTACCCAGTTATGTCAAAAGTTTCTTGCCCTCTTTGGAGGTTTAGTTCTTTTACCAGCATTCAATAGATGTTCTGTGTGAGTTGTTTTACATGTAGTTGTGTTTTTTTGATGGATTTGTGGGAGAAGGTGAGTGAGACATCCTTCTCCTCCACCATCTTGATCCACCTCTCAGCTTTCCTTTTATAATTTCCAGGGATTATAGCTGTTATTTGAAAGACAGACTTTCCAGTAGGATATTAACCTTACCCAGAAATGAAACTTCTAGAGATCTTAATATAACCTGTTTTGTTATTAGTATTTTAAAATTTATCTGTACTTTCTACTTCGACTTTCTATCTTACTCAAGATTTTTTAATAATAAAGTTTACCCTTTTAAGTAATTAAGTTAGTCCTTCCTTTATCTTCCCACTCCCTTTTGATAGCTTTGAGTTTATTGTTCTGTTGTCAGAGAATATATTATATACTGTTCTACTTTTTGGAGCATGTCCATGTAGTTGTGTTATCAGGTCAATCTCTTAAATTTTCACAATAATTGCAAAGAAGTTAATTTTTCTTACTAGTAGACATAGATTGTGTATGTGAGTATTTATTTTGTCTCTCAAAATCCTTATATTTTGGTTACTCAATCTCTTCTGACAGCTATAAAGTAATATTTTCTTTTTACATCACTTTTTTGTAGATTTCGCTTACACTTTTTATTATTTCGATTTAAATATTCTCACTGATACGTCATTGTTATATACAGATATCAAATATATTATTTTTAATATAACATTTAGAAAATGTCTTAAGTCCACTTTGGGTACCTGGAAACTGCTGGGTGGCAGTGCTGGGTTTTTTGTTCTGTTTTTTTTTGTTGTTGTTGTTATTGTTGTTTTTTAAGACCTCATCTATTACATATGGAAGTTTCTGGGCTGGGGTCAAACTGGAGCTATAGCTGTAGGCCTACACCACAGCCACAGTAACACTGGATATGAGCCATACCTGTGACCTATGCTGCAGCTTGTGGCAAGGCCATATCCTTAACCCACTGAGCAAAGCTAGGGATCAAACCCACATCCTCACTGACACTATGTCACATTCCTAGTCCACTGAGCAACAACAGGAACTCCAGTTTAAGATGGGCTACCTGAGCCTGATCGAGGATCCATGGGGGCCCCCAGCTCTGGCTTCTCCCCCATGTCTCTTTCCTTCTCTCTTACGTTCTGTACTAGACATAGGGTCCACCAGATACTCTGAGGAGCTCTTAGCTTTGCATCCATGGCATTATTTTGGTACCCCCATTTGCAGGATGCAGGGCAAATATATCTCCCTGCTCGGCAATATTTATTTCCTGGGCAATATGAAAATGGGCCACCAGAATGGTGCTGGCTTCTTGATTTTGGGTGATTTAAGTTATTCATTTAGACAGGGGTTCAGTGAAAGATATTTTCCAGGGGCCCCAGGCACCCTAGGGGGTATTTAGCTCTTAAACCCCTGTCAATTGTATTGCCTTAAACACGAAGTGCATAAAAAATATAAAGGAAAGGAGAAAGGTAATCTTTGACCATAAAACTTGCAATAGAAAACTACTTTTGTTTTTAAGAATTTAGCAATAAATTAAGTATTTATTCTTTTAAGATCAACAAGAGTTTTTATTTCTCTAGGTAGTGGAATGATGATTCATACGCAACATGTCATCAGGCCAAAGCTGTGTCCTAAATGGAAATCAATTCTGATAATAAAGTCATATCAGTTTATTCAGAAAGATCCTCTTAGAAGTTATCAATCACAACATATCTTTATATAAACGTTTAATATTTCTTTGCATTTATATTCTTCATATATAACTTTGTTTATGCAGTTTTCCCCAACAGAGGTTTCCAAATGAATAAATTGTGAAGGATGAAACACTATCAGAATGCACTGAACTTTTTTCCTGTGATAAATATATATAAGTGTATTTGCTTTATATCCCTTAAGAAGTGATGCACTCAAATCTTTGAGAATCAAAAGGAATTTCTGGATACATTTATCATAAATAGAAGGGAATTTTTAAATTATCACATGTATTCACAAAAAAGGAAAATCTAAAATATCTAAAGTGGAAGTTCCCATGTGGTGCAGTGGGTTAAAGAGCTGGCATTGTCATTTCTATGGTGTGGGTTCAGTCCCTGGACCAGAAACTTCCACATGCTGTCAGTGTGGCAAAAAAATAAAGTATAAACAAGATAAAATAACATATCTAAGGCAACGCTGCAGGAAGAATCAGATAAGATTCACTGCTCAGGAGAGGCAGGAATACATCCTGGTAGAATATGTTTCCTGATGGTTTTCCTTAAAGCTGAAGTTCTTTTACCCATTAAGACCTTGGATCATGACCACCACTCTTAACCAAAAAAAAAACAATGAATTACAGAATTTGTCAAGACTTCTTGTTTGGTGAAGATTTTCTTAAATTCAGGAAATCCGATTCAAATTGGAATTTCAGAAAGAGAGAGAGAGGAGAAAACAATTATGAGAAAAACATTTCAGTTTTGTCTGGAAACTGCAAAAATCACCAACAATAGCTGTCAAATTTTTCCTTAATGTATTTAGTCATCATCAAAGAATATTTAAATGACAGTTCTCATTTTGCATTTTAGTTTCTACCATCATTGATGGCCATAATCCCAAATACCTGCTTCTTAAGATAAATGAAACATGAAGTTCCCTTTGTGGCTCAGCAGTTAACGAATCTGACTAGGATCCATGAGGATGCAGGTTCGATCCCTGGCCTCACTCAGTGGGTTAAGGATCTAGTGTTGCCATGAGCTGTGGTCTGGGTTGCAGATGCAGCTGGCTGTAGCTGTGGAGTAGGCTGGCAGCTATAGCTCCGATTCAACCCCTAGCCTGGGAACTTTCATATGCCACAGGTTTGGCCCTAAAAAAAGCAAAAAAAAAAAAAATACATATATATATATATATACACACATATATATATATATGAATGAAACACTCTGAAAATGAGTCTTTGTGGAAAGTTCAACCATCTTACAATCCTCCCATCTGAGTCGTGAACATACAAAAGCAAGGTTCTCCATGTTCCTTTCTCATTTCACTGTCCATCTGCTGACATCGTCTGATAACCACTTTTGCACTAGGGAATAACCACATGGCCCAATGGGATTCCAGTGGCAGAAATAGGAATATTTTTTTCCTCATTAACTCCTTTATCTTCCCTCAGGGGGACACTCTGATGTCAAGGTCTTTATTTTTCCTTTGTTTTCATCCCTCATAATTTAGTTCTCTCTCAGGCATTCATATTCTCACTCAAAAACGTCATTTTGGACCCATTCTTCATTTCCATTCCCCTCAAACTTCACTGAGGAGAATAACCACCTGACATTCTCCCCCTACACCTGTCTGTTCAGAATTTGCAAAGCCTTCTCTGGAAACAAGGAAAGACCTTGTGAGACTGTCGATGCTCTCTAGGCCAGTACTGTCCAGTGGAACATTCTGTGTTGATGGTGGAAATGTTCTTTTGATCATTTCAAGATGTGGCTAAAGGAATGAATTTTTAATTTTATTCCATTTTTACTTTAATTTAGTAAATAAAGAAAAATGTAATTGAAATTTGATTTTGGGGGGAGTTCCCACTGTGGCACAGCAGAGATACATCCAACTACTATCCACGAGGATGTGGGTTCCATCCCCATCCTTGCTCAGTGGGTCGGGGATCCAGCATTGCCTTGAGCTGTGGTAGAGTTCACAGACATGGCTTGGATCCTGTGCTGCTGTGACAATGGCGTAGGCCAGCAGCTGCAGCTCTGATTCGACCCCTAGCCCGGGAACTTCCATGTGCCATGGGTACGGCCCTAAAAAGCAGAAAAGATAAAAAGAAATTTAATTTTTATTAAAACTTAATTTTAATTAAAGTTAAATATTGAATTAAACAGGCACATGTGGCCTCTTTGCTATTGTATTTGCCGATGCAGCTTAGACCATGGTTGAAGGTCCTGAGGGTAGAGGAGCTCGTCATCAGAGTCCATCTTCTCATCTTCTTGTCTGGCTGTTCTCCAGCCTCATACCATCTCTCTCTTCAGTTGATGATTCCAGGGCTGTAGTGAAGTTGAGGCATCTCCCAGGTCAATGATTTCCTTTCCTCCACTGAATATCATCCACAGAATATTAGCAAGCTATTCACTCAGTTATAGAACTGAGTCAGTTCTCTTTGCAGATTTATACTTTATGTGCATCTTTACTTCTAAACTATATTTTAGTCAATTTAGTAATAAGGAAACCTTCAGACACTCCGATCTTCAGTTTATCTTAACAGTTTTTTCCCTCGTAGTGAAACGTCCATCATGCCTACCCCTTGTCTCTGTTGGTGAGCCTTCTAATCCTCTGGCCCTATTTTTTTTGTTTTCTGAGGTAGTGGTCCAGATACAACTGGAAATGGCATCAGCAGCACATAGGTGACAAGGCAGCCACAAGTGTGGATATGTGATCTTGCCAAGTAGTGTATGGCTCTTCTCCTGTTTCCGATTTACAACCTATCCACAAATGAAGGTGATACTATTCTTAAAGGGTAAGATGATAGATTTTTATTGACATTAACAAGTCCAAATATGCATGTTTTAGTCCTACAGGTAACAAGATATACTGGCAAAATGCAGAGTTCAGACTACAATTCTCTATCCACATTATTGTCAAACACACATTAATGAGTTGCCAAAATTGATAACATATTAAGCCATAAGACAAGTTGCAATGTATTTTCAGTAAATCAAATATCAGGAGTTCCCTTTGTGGTAAAGTGGAAATGAATCCTACTAGTAACCATGAGGTTGCGGCAAAGTGGAAACGAATCCTGCTAGTAACCATGAGGTTCAATCCCTGGCCTCACTCAGTGGGTTAAGGATCCAGTGTTGCTCTGAGCTATGGTGTAGGTCGCAGATGTGGCTTGGATCCTGCGTTGCTGTGGCTGTGGCATAGGCCGTCAGCTGTAGCTCCAATTCCACCCCTAGCCTGGGAACCTCCATATGCTGCTTGTACAGCCCCAAAAGGCAAAAAATAAATAAATAAAATAAAATAATAAATCAAATATCATACAGAGATCAACAAGGCAAAGAGAACAAAAAAGCCCATGTGTTTGGAAATGTATAAATAGGCATCTCAACCGATCAAAGAGGAAATACTGGGAAGTGTTTTTATTTTTTTTTTGCTAGCCACAAATCTATCTTAATTTCTGTCACATTTCCCCCAAGTCTAAGGGCTTGCTTTTAAGCTGTGAGGGCATTTCTATAGTGACCTCAGTGTTTCCAGCACAGCATACATTTAAGTATCTCCCTGAAGATTTCTTGAGCTTTCTTACTGTGCAGCTGCCTCACTGAGGGCAAACACAGCTGCTTCGGCCAATGGGACCGTGGCTGACCTCTCTTTCTGCAGCCCAGGGCGACAGCTCCCTCTGCTTGGGCTTCTCATCCTTGTGCTCTTGCTGGAAAATGCCTCCAGGCAGAAAGCTATTGTTGGCTCAGCTAGCTTCTTCCTCTTCTTTTAGGGAATGCAATCACACATTACCTGTGACAAAGGGTCAGAAAATAGTTGGTTTATAAATTGGTATTTATTATATTATACATTTATTTTATATAAAAATTATTTATTTTATCCTGTTTTCTACCAGTTTGTGTATCCAGTCCCTTCTTAGGACCTTCCACCTCTGTGTGCTGCTTCTGGTCTAGGGCATCTTTCCTCTCCCATATAGTCCTCCTTGTCTTCTCCCACTCTCCTCTGATGCTGGGCAGGCTAACACAGCCTCTTCCATGTACTTGATCTTTTACAAAGGAAAGAAAGAGACAAAAATTTTCAGACTATTCCTGCTACCTGTACAAATAATTGCTGAGTAAAATTTTTCAAAAATCTTATGTGTGTGTTTGTGTGTATGTGTGTATCTATGTCTGTATTAGCAGAAGGCCATATGCCATATAAATGGAGAAAAATCTAAATTGAGATTTTAGTAAAGTGTTTTGGCTAAAAACTCTCTGTTACATTAGTAATTATACTCTCTCTCTCTCTCTCCTCAGAGAATATTGTTGAATATTACGTGCCTGTGATCATTTTGTGTGTCATCTTGACTGGGCCAGAGGGTGCCCAGGTATTCGGTTAAACATTATTATGGGTGTGTCTGTAAGGGATTTTTTTTTGTCTTTTTTTGCCTTTTATGTAGAGCTGCACCCGCGGCATATGGAGGTTCCCAGGCTAGGGGTCTAACAGGAGCTGTAGCTGCTGGCCTTCGCCACAGCCACAGCAACGCGGGATCCGAGCCACGTCTGCAACCTACACCACAGCTCATGGCAATGACGGATCCTTAACCCACTGAGCAAGGCCAGGGATCGAACCCACAACCTCATGGTTCTTAGTCGGATTCGTTAACCACTGAGCCACGAAGGGAACTCCTGTAAGGGAGGTTTTTGATGAGATTAACTGAATCAGTAGACTGAATAGAGCAAATGGCCTCCTCTGATCCTTGAAACCTTAGTAGAACAAAAAGGCTGAGTCTGGGAGAACTTATTCTCTCTGCTGTCTTCACTGGGTACATGAGGCATCTTCTGCCTTTGTAGTTGGATTTGGATTGGAACCACACCATCAGTTCTCCTCAGTTCCTTCTTGTTAACTGCAGGTCTTGGGACTCTCAGCCTCCATAATCATGTGAGCCAGTTCCTAATGAGAAAGTCCTTTAACTATAAATATATAAAATCTTTCCTATTCCTGTTTCTTAGGAGAACTCAGACCAATAGAGTGTCACATTGAGTGATTTTGATTCCATAAAGCTTTTTTTTTGTCCGTTTACTTTAGTATATACTTGGCACAGTCTTTTGGGGACTGAGAGCCAAGTTCACAGTTGGGAATAGAACCTATCACTTTTCCCAGCAGCACCTCCAGCACTTCAGGTGAAGAATGCATTTCACTAATGTCCAAAATTATAGTCAATGGAGAGAAAAGGCACCTGGTTGGAATTCAAACTTCATTCTAGCTACTCAAGGATTTTTTGATAAATCACATTTTCCTTACATGTGAAGTTTTAATATTTTGTAAATGCATGAGATAATATTTTGTGATCTTTCTTCACAAATTTGTTAGTTTTCTGAGATATCTCTTTAATTTCCTGAGATGTTACCTGTCTTCACCTCTGTTTATTGAAATCATCAGAGGATGATTTTCAGTTACACTTCCTCTGCAGCCAACTTGACTTTGAATTTCTATTTCCATTATAATGATTGCTTTCCCTAGGATTCAATTTTCTCTGTATGCATTATGAGTATGGAGAGAGAATATGAGAGTGGAATACAGGAGAGAGAAAAGAAATTAGAAAAGAGAATACTCCTTGATATATAGGAGGATTGAGGGGAGAATGCACTGACTGGTATTATGGGTTGAATGATGCCCTCCGAATTTCATATGCTGACGTCCTAACCCCTAGCACCTCACAATATAATCTTATTTAGAAACAAGGTCATTGCAAATGTCATTTTTTAAGATGAGATCAGACTGGAGGAAGGTCCTCAGTCTAATATGACTAGTGTCTTTATAAAAGGGGGGGGTTGGGCACAGATATGCACATAGGGAGAATGCCATGTGAACATGAAGGCAGAGATTAGGGTGATGCCTAAAAGCCAAGGGCAAAGATTAACCACAAACCATCAGGAGAGATACTTGAAAATGATTCTCCCTCACAGCCCTTGGAAAGAACCAAACCTGCTGACACCCAAGCTCAGATTTCTAGTTTCCAGTACTGTGAAACAATGTGTTTCTGTCAAGTCACCAGTTTCTGGTGCTTTGTGAGGACAGCCTTAGGAGACCAATATAACTAGAATTCAGAAAACCCTGATTTTCCCTCAGCATGTCTACTAATTGTGATTTGGATAATGCTGATCACCATCTCCATGTTTTACAATAGTTTCCTCAGCTAAAAAATGAAGGATTGTGCTGAACAAACATTTCTGTATCTTTTTGATGTAGATACCCCTTTACACTCTTAAAATGTATTGAGAAGCCCTGATAATTTTTATGTGGTTTTATATATATTTGGATTTGCTGTACTAAAAGTTAAACTCAGAAATTAAAAAATTTATGACTTTATTTTAAAATAAGGAGACTACATTCTGTACAAGTTAAAATGAATAATATATTTACAATGTCTTTTTATGACAACTATGCTAAACAAACTTAAAAGAATAGTTTTTAATATGAATATTCTTTATTAGAATATGTATCAATATATACATAAATTATACGTATTATATGGATATTAAGGAATATCTATCCTTTATATACCATTTATCCATCAAGGAGATATAGGTAGTGATATCTTAAATTTAAGAAATTAAATGAATGGAAGATATTAAAAGGAAGTTAAATCAAAGAGGAGTGATATTGTTTTACATTTCTGTCTTAAAATATAGCTGGGTTCTTAAATACAGCTAGGTTCTTATATCTACTTCTGTATCCTATTACCTGCAATATGTTGTTTTCATTTAAGTATAGAGAGAAAATCCAGACTCACACACACTTATACTTGCTAAAGTGATGAGTATTTTTATTGCTTTTTTGAAAGGGTGTCAATATTGTTTGATTTGATACCAAAACTCATTTTCTTTTCTTAAAGAGAAAGTATACTATGGGATCTGCTACCTTGTCAATGACTTTTTGTTCTTTGTTATATTAAAATCTCCTGAGCTTTTTAATATGCTGAATGGCTCTCCTACTCGAGTAAAAAGCCGTGGGCATTTTGTGTCAAAAAGCTGTGGTCATTTGGAAAATATTGGCTCACTGAGTTACACAGATATTCTACATGCTGACACATTTCACTGTTTAATATCAAAACATCACATTTGTAAACAGGGTTTTTAAGATCATGGCTACAGATACAACTTTTCCAGAATTCTTTTTTTTTTCTTGAAAGCTCATTTTATTGCTCTCGAAAACATCAATTGTTTTTCTTAAAGTGACCAGCTTACTTTATTTATTTTTGAGAAAATGACTGCTAAATTCCCAAGTCTTACAACCATAGTTTGTCTATCAGTTGTTTTTCTGAAGCTGATTTCCCACAGTAAAAATGCTGTCCCAGGCAGAAAAAAAAAAAAAAAAAAGCTGAAGCTAGATCTTAATTTAAACCATAGCACAAGTCCTTTCCTCCACTGTCCTTGTGCTCCGATCTGCTCCGGAAGGGCTCTGTGTAGACTCCCACTTCATCATACAGTATGTGAAAAATGCATGGATTCTGGTGTGGACAGCTAATGAAATTATCAGTTTTTACTGTTTCAGCAAGGACATTCTTAAATGAAACTAACTTTTTTCTCTGCGATTGGGTGATGACCTCCCCCAAAAAAAAGACTATTTGGAGCCTTGATATGTGCTAACATGACAGTGTTTTACCCACTACTGTTTTTGCATCACTAGTGTAAATGATGACAGTTTTTCAGCATTAGCATTTAACTCAAAGGAACAAGCTACAGTTATGATGAAAACATTTAATGAATGTTTTGATGAAAATCTTTATTCAAAATGGATGAAAATGATTTTCAGTCTGACTCATACATTAAGAATTACTAGGCCTATGCCCTAAAGGACATAACTGTAAAATTCAATTATCCCACATCTATGTACATCCATTGATATGTCAAAAGACATTTACTGTTGGTAGTAAAATAATTTAATAATACATACAGAGATTTTTAGTGGTGTTTGCTTGGAAAAATAAATTACTATCAAATACAATAAAATCCCATTTGGTTTCTGTAGGTAGTGTGAATGCTGAGGAGTTTGGTTCTAAAGTAGCAACTTGAAGATAAACAATTAAGGAGAAAACTAGTATTGATCCTAAAGAAAACTTGTTTTATAATATCTGTTTCAATGTGATCGATCATTCAGTTACATGCATTTGCCAAAGCACTGCACATTGTTGATGGAACTATCTTTCCAGATTAATGTTTTAAAAGATCGCTAAATAAATGCAGTGTAGAGAAGAATCTACTGAAGAAGGCCTTGCTTAGGAAGAAAATGTTTATCTCCTTTGGTCTTCTTATATGGAACAGAGGACTGGATTAATGAGAATATACAATCTTAGAAAGGAAGAAAAGAAAAAAGGAAAGGAGTCAAGGGAGGGAAAGAAGGATTGTTTCACTCTTCTTCACATCTTTCCTTGGTGCTTTGCACGTAGTAGGCATTGAAATGTTTCTGCATCTCTCCATGATTCAACAAAAGTAACAAGACGTTATG
>PVHT021183608.1:13589428-13617105 GCA_004024745.2 Catagonus wagneri | reverse complement strand
GGGTCTAATCGGAGCTGTGGCCACTGGCCTGCGCCGCAGCCACAGCAACGCAGGATCCGAGCCGCGTCTGCAACCTACACCACAGCTCACGGCAACGCCGGATCGTTAACCCACTGAGCAAGGGCAGGGATCGAACCCGCAACCTCATGGTTCCTAGTCGGATTCGTTAACCACTGCGCCACGACGGGAACTCCAGGTTCTCCTTTTTAAAGGTAAAATACAGTTTCAATATCTTTACTAGATGTGACTCCTATTTTTACCTAGTATCAGTTAAAATATATTTTACTATGATTTTTGTATTCAATCTAAATTTTCAAATTTATCGACATAATTTTTCATAATTTCATATAAATTTTAAAAAAACCTACTTTTCTTTTTTTTTCTTAATCTGATCCAGATAGAACTTTCCATTATTTTTTAGCTCCTTGAAATTACTCTTCAGATGGTTAATTTTCAGGGTTTTTTTTTATTTACTACTACAAATATTTCTCTTAAGACAACTTTAGATACATCCCACACATTTTGATTTGCTATATATTAATTTTCTTTATGTTAAAACTTTTTAAATTTCATTTTGATTTATTCTCTGACCTATGGGTTATTTTGAGTATCTTACATAATTTCTGTACATTCATGGGTTTTTTAGTTTTCTTGATATTATTAATTTTTAGTATAAGTCCACTGATATCAGAGTTACCTGTTTTATTTTACTCCTTTGAAATTTATTGATGCTTGCTTTTTGGTTTAGTTTTTGTAAATGTTCCATGAGTGCTTGATACTAGTATATGTTATGCAGTTGTTGGCTTCTGTATTTTATATAGAAATTATATTATTCTATGTCTTTTTTTGATATTTTTGCCTGCTCATTGTGTCAGTTACTAAAAAATTGGTGCCAAAATTCCCTTCTATAGTTGGGGATTTATCTTTGCCTCCTTTAAAATTTTTTCTCTGTGCAGTTTGATTCTATATGTGCATGAAAGTATATCTTCATACTGAATAGGCCTTTCTACAAATTTCCTTTCTTTATCTGTCAAGGTCACAATGGTAGTGGTTGGCAGAACTGACACTAGAAATAGAATTGTTATAAAAGGGACACAGGCCCAAAATGGAGTCACTTGTGCTAAGCTCTGTATCAGCAAACCAAGACTTAATACCCAACGTATTTGCAGTTTCAGCCTCTCCAGAAGTTAATGTTAAGTCAATCTGGAATTTCCTGGTCAGTAGTATGAGCCACTCCACCTGATACTCATATCCTGATACTCATACTCCACCTGACACTTCCTTTGCAGAGGGATATGAGGCAATCCACTCTTTCCTTGTCACTTCCCACTTCTGACTGACTATAAAACTCTAAGATTTTGTACAGTTCTTCAGAGCACTTTTCTTTTTGCTACATGAGATGCCACCCTATTCATGAATTATTGAATAAAGCCAGTTGGACCCTTAAGTTTACTCTGTTGAATTTTATTTTTTAATAGAAACCATAGCAATCATTGTGTTTATTTAGCACTGTCTATAGTGGCAGTGGCTCTGGATCTGATTCAAGCTGATCAAACCTCTGTCAGATTTGATTCAAGCTGATCAAACCTCTGTCTTAGCCTTAGGAAGACTAGTGCCATCATTACAAGGCATCTTTTTGACAGAAATTTTCCCTGATCTTCATATCAAGGGGGAAAAAAGCCAAGATGAGCTAATTAACAATTTGAAAGAGATGAATTAGAAAGCCGTAGTTTAAAATGTGTGCCTTTTTTGCTTATTGAATGAACTGCTTACATATATGTTCTCTCTTACTCTGGAAAGGTCAGAGTAAACATAAATAGAGCTTTGAATTAACAACCTGATAATACAAATGAGATGTAAACATAGGCCCAGATATTAAATTGTAGATAAATTTTCACCCCAAACTATAATTTTCTTTTTCCTGTGGAAAGTATCATAAATATTTAATCCTTTGATAATTGCAAGTTGTTTTGTGATAAAGCTTTCTCTCTTTTTTTTTTTTTTTTTTTTTTTTTTTTTTTTTTTTTTTTTTTGCTTTTTTAGGCCTGCACCCAAGGCATGTGGAAGTTCCCAGGCTATGAGTCACATCAGAGCTACAGCTGCCAGCCTATGAGACAGTCACAGCAACAAGGGATCCAAGCCATCTCTATAACCTACACCACAGCTCATGGCAACACAGATCCCTTAACCCACTGAGGGAGGCCAGGGATCAGACCCACATCCTCATGGATACTAGTCAGATTCTTAACATGCTGAACCACAGTGGGAACTCCTGTGATAAAGCTTTTAACAACTCATTCAAAAATATTGAGTACCTACTGTGTGTGAAACAGTCATTACAGGGTACCCTATGAGCTCATTCTCTTCAGGTATAAACAATGTTATTAACATTATGTTTAAGATCACAGGAAGATTGCAGGCTGTATTTTACAGTTGCAAAAGATAAAAAGAAAATGTCCAGATTTTATAAAATTGATTTGGCAAAAACGTTCTTCTTGTGGATATAAAAAAATTTCTTATTTCTGATGGAAAAAAGTAATACATCCAGAATGAAAAAAATAGAGGCTTTCAGTTACATTTAGCTTCTTAACTACTTGCATGACAATGAATAGAAAATGAAAATAATTGACTCAGCAAAACTAGTTATAATAAGAACACTATTAGAAGTATACATTTTGGAAGGGTGGGAAAAAATATATAGAAATGTACTTTATTGAAAAATAAAATCTTCAAATGACATAATATCAAATATTGAGCAGAAATAATACAAAAAAATATGGTAGTTATTAATTTACAGATGGCCTCATCTCTAGTTGGCTGAAACTCCCTATGACTTGGGAACAGGAGTGTAAGTCCAAATGCCAGAAGCCATTCCAGATGGCACAGCAAAACAACCAGAGAATACATTTTAATAATCATTTATGCTGTATCAGAATAACATTTAAGGAATTTGAGATTCACTTTTACTTCCATGCACTAGCATCATTCTCTCATGAGGAGTTTAAGGCATATCTTACAGCCAGGATTTAGGGAAACAAATTGTCCTAAATTCTCTCTTTGGAACTAAATATCCAATTGTGAGGGCTATAAAGTCATGTCCTTAAGACCATAACTTAAATACAATGAATATATGCAAGATATTTCTAGGCGTCTCAGGAGAAAAATAAAGTTAAAAACACGTGATACACGTTGTTAGACTCTGGTAGCCAACCATTACTGAAGAAAATGACGTAACAGAACAAATGTGCACAAATTTATGGTTTTCAACCTTGATTGATTGATGTGGTCCTCAGTGCAACATGGAGATATTTTATAGATTTCTATTTCATTTGCTCTCCTTTTCCTATACAGACAACTCCTAATGGGTAATAATCCTTCATATGGTCCCCGAATTGTTCCTATTAATCTTACTCTCAGGAAATGACTATGCCTTTAATTTCATGGAGAAAGTAGAGGATCTGCCCACATGACCAAATTGCAATATTATTTGTCTTTATGTCATTTCCTTCCTTCTCAGTGAAAACATTTACCTCTCTTCCTATCATGCTATACTCTGCACAATGTCTGGAATCCTTGTCCCTCTAATCTCTTATGCAACTTAAAATTATCTTCTCTTTCCCATTTTCAGTTGTAAAATTACTTTCCCTCCAGACACTACTGTTTTCATGGCCATGCTTCCTAAAAGCATTGCTAATATCTACTTTCCTCAATTCCTTCATCCCACTGATTCCTTGACACGATACATCCTGGCAACACATCCAGGCCTATTTTCATTTCATCTGTCCTTTCTCACCTTAGGTCCTGTTGAGCCAGTCTCTGTTCTTCAACCTTTCTAGTCCTTAGTCTTATGGAGCGTTCTTTACAGTTTCTTTTCCCATTCTTCTGTTTAAGTTTCCTAGGCAGGTTCCTCTTCTTGCTTCTGCCTCTGAGTGATAGTGCTCCTCCAGCTTCCAAGCTTAACCTTGTCCTCATCTTAATCTTTACTGGATCATTTCTTCTATGCTGATGGTTTTGAGAGCCACAGATACATAACTCTGTACCGTCTTGGGACTCAAACATATTCAGGCTTCTAGGGCGCTCCAGTGAATATTCCATAAATTTCAAATTTAATATATGAATTCATTATCTTGCAACTGAGCCTCAAAATTGATGCTTCTTCTCAATAATGTCAATACTATAAAAGGCTAAATTGTCCTGACTATCCTGCTTAATATATTTTATCACTGCTGACTCCATTTTCAAATGAGCACAATGAGATAAAAAAATGTTAAACAGTTTACCCAGGATTGCATGTTTAGTAAGTGAATGTCGGGCTTCTGGGGGCCCATGCTCTTAACCATGACACCCATGGCAATGGTTTATGAGTCTCTCTGCTAATGTCTTACTTTTTGCCCTTTTTGGATGGGGCTATACCTGTGGCATATGGAAGTTTTAAGCAGGCTAGGGGTCCAATCAGAGCTGCAGTTACAGGTCTACACCACAGACACAACAATGCCAGATCTGAGCCATGTCTGCAACCTACACCACAGCCCATGGCAACACTGGATCCTTAACCCACTGAGCTAGGGCAGGGATCAAATTCACATCCTCATGGATACTAGTCAGGTTCATAACCTGGCTAACCACAGCAGGAACTCCTCTCTGCCAATTTCTTTAAAACATTTTTTAAAATTCATTTTTAATTTTCATTTATTTATTTTCTTTTTACAACTGTACCTGTGGCATATGGAAATTCCCGGGCCGGGGTCAAATTGGAGCTGCAGGTGGGTCCTATGCCACAGTCACGGCAACATGGAATCCTTAACCCACTGTATGTGGCCAGGGGTTGAACTCACATCCTCACAGAGACAACTTCAGGTCCTTAATCCACTGAGCCACAATGAGAATTCCTCTCTGCCAATTTCTTTTTTTTTTCCTTTTTATTCCTGCCAATTTCTTACACTAGATTTTCATTTCTTCTTATCTGATCTAGTATAATACCCTTCTAATTGGTCATCTTAACTCTAGATTCATCTTCCTCCAATCTGTCCTCCACATGGCTACCAGAGTTGTCTTTCCAGAAGATAAATAGGGTCTCATTAAAATCTTTTAGCAGTTTCTTATGACCCATGATAAAGCACCAGAGATTTAGCATGGATTACAAGATCCTTTAAACTGTGTCACTGGCTGCCATGTCTCATTTTCAACTGAACACCTACTGATTTTTGCTTTTGTTATTTTACTTTTGTTGTTGCCTCTGTCTGAGTTGTCCTTCCCCTGCTGTGTCCACCTGGAGAGTGTTTCCTTGTTTTCAAAGACTTGCTTAAATGTGAATTTCATGGACCCCCCTCCCATACCAGATTATGCATTTCTTCTGTTGTAGTTCCATAATGCTTTATGTGTATTTTTATTATAGTGTATGCTAACTTGCTTTACTTACTTGTTAACCTTTTTCTTTTACACTAATCTGTTAACCCTGATTTGTTTGTATGTATATATTTTTTTAGCACCAAGCATATTACTTAGTATATGGCAGGTATTTAATGTGATTTTTATGTATGAAAGGAAGGAAGAAAAAAAGGAAGGAGTGAAGGAGGAAAGGGAAGAATTGCATTCTGGAAGTATAAAACAACGTTCTTAATATTGTAAATCAACTATAATAAAACATTGAGAAAAAATATTGGAATGGCAAAATTTTAGAGCAGTTATTAAATATGTATTTCTAAATATTTTTAAATGGAAATAATAATAATTGGACTACCATATGAATTTATTAAAATGAATCAGGATAATACCTGCTGACATTTACTCTTTTAATAAGGTTAATAGCTTCACAGAGCCTCCATATAAGTAGAGAAAATTGAGCATCTGTAAAGCATTTGGCCAAGACTATTGTGATATCCTTGCAAGTAAGATAGATAAAGCTGGATGAAATAATAATGCTAAGTGGATTCATAGATGATTCGATTCTCCATCCTGTGAAGATTTTGATTTCTACGTTTTATTTATTTTTTTTGTTTATGGTTGCTCTGTGTCATATTGAAGTTCCTGGGCCAGGGATTGAATCCAAGCCACAGCTGTTAATGTATGCCATACAGCAATGCCAGATCCTCTATCCCACTTTGCCTGGCTGGGTATTGAACCCACAACTCCACAGCAACCTGAGCTGCTGCAGTTGGATTCTTAATCCACCACGCTACAGCTGGAAATCTGATTTCTACGTTTTTTAAAGCCCTGTAGGGAGCCTTTACCTGCATTTTATTCTGATTTGGTTGTTTTACATTTTTATCATTAATGAATAAAGTTATACAAGGCAAATGCATCACATTTGTGGACTGACATAAAGCCTTAGAAGGATTGTACGGTACTAGAAAGAATTAAGATTTTAGAATCAGACACACCTGGATTTAAATCTCATTGCAACAAGTCCCTGCTTTGCGGAACCTTCCTTTATCTGTCTGACTGTAGCTTTCCTTGTATATCTAATTTGTAGGGCAGTTGTGAGCATTCATTAGATAAGACTTATAATGCCTGAGTAATTGTAGGCGGATTAAAACGTATCTCTAAGTTACTATTAAGGATTATGATTTTAAAGAATTATAATATTTAAAAGGTGCTCAGTTAATTCTGAAACTAACAATATATAGATAATTAATTCCTGAATCTTAGTTTAAATATTAGCTCTCATGTGCAGTTCTGACTTACTAATTATTTATATGAGATCAAGTGTTTTAATCCAAACTCATTATGAGTCAACAGTGTGGCATGATTGACATATAGAAAAATAACGAATTTAATTTTAGCCTATTTAAACAGAAATACAGTGTCTAGAACAATTTGTGAGAAATTATCCCCCCCTTCCCCTGTTATATTAGTCCACAGCTGGCATATTGTGTTCGTTTATGGGAGCCAGAGAAACTCAACGGGAAACCAGGATGTGGGAAGTGGGGGAGCCATTTAAAGATGCAGCCTTACTCCCACCCAGAGGCAGACTTTGGAGGAATTAGCACTGCCTTTTGATTTTGAAGGGATTGTTATGTGAGATAAGTATTCACTTTATTCAGTGTGGCTTGAGGCTAGGAAAGATAGACATTTAACCCGGGGAAACTTTTTCCTCAATGTAAATTCTGAAACTTAGGTTTGGGGGTTTCCAAATATTGAATGACCTATTTTATAACGCTGTGTGTTCTTTGTCACTGGGCGCCCAGGAGTGTTCAGTCAGGTCACTGTGGAAGAGCTTATCGCACTGAATTGGAGGTGAAAAAAGAGTTAGCTCTAAGTTCTAGCATGTTTTGAGAACCTGTAAATGTTGTAGTCCAGTAGAACCTGCATATTTTTAAAACTTTTTTTTTTTGTATATTAACTACAATAACAAAGATGAATTAGTACCTACGTCATAAACCTCCAAGAAGCAGTTGGAGTACAGGGAGAGTTTTGTCCTGGATTTATAAGGCTGGGTTGGATTCCCACCTCTGTCCCTTGCTAGCTAGTGACCTTGGTCAAATTATTTAGATCTCTGAATAGTTTCTCATTTGAAAAGGGAGGGAACTTAAAGGATACCTGGCAGGATTAAATCCAACAGAGTATTTTAATGAATATTTCTGGTACACATTAGTTCCTAATACAGATCTCTATTTTGCTTTTACTCTAGGTATTGTGGGTGTATGTGAAAATTACATTATGACATTGGAGAAAACTTCCTGCCAAATGATTCATTGACAGGTGGCAAATCAGTATGAGTCTGTCACATACATTTTAATAACAGGTGGGCTGCTGGAGACAGCTCTGTTTTCATGTTTAATATTGTTGGCCTGGACAAATAATCTGAATTCTCAGTTTATTGAGGGGCTGGCATAGCACTCATGTGGACTGCATAAGTTGTGGTGAGAGGCCACATTTTCATAAATCATCCCAGCCTGCAGAGTGAACACAGGATAAGTTGGCAAAGGAAATCAAGGCTGGAGCAGTAGAGGGATTTTCCATCGTGGGTGCTCACACTCAAGGGCAGGTGTTGCTGAGGTGACTGCTCTGCTGCTGCCATATGCTGTGACAGAGTGCATGGCTGTAGTAACAACAACACAGTGCAATAAGATCTCTGACAGGCTTGGGATGAAGACATCTGTTTTCCTTTGGAAAGTGTGAGACAATGTGGTTGATACAGAGGCACTATTTAAATCTAAGGCATATGCATTCTTGAGTTTAGTCAAAATTGTACACGATAATTGGGTATTATTTCATTCTCTTCTTGCTTGTTTTTTCCTAGACTCTAGAAAAGTGAGTCTGAGAAAGAATGAAAGACTGAGGAATGGTTGACCCATTTTTTTCTAAGATAAGGTATTAAGAAACATAAGATCTTCGAAAGCTGAGCTGTGGGTTAAAAGAGTGAAAACAAAGAATTGTGTTTATATGGAGTATAATCTATAAAAATATTGAAGCACCATGTTGTACACCCGAAAGATATTATTTTAAGTCAACTATAATTCAATCAAAAAAAGAATCGTGTTATTTTCTTAGTAATAAGTTAATGGTATCTTCTGAAAGCTTCCAAGATTCTGCTTAATTACTGATTAACCTTGAAGAGGCTATTAATCTCTCAGCCTACATCTTCTTGTCTGTGGACTGGCGCTTACGTCTAAATCTCAGATGGTGAGATAAATTATGAAGGCATAAATACTGCCTGGCGCATGTGGTCGCTGGCAACCCATGATCTCAGGAGGAGAGATGTGCCTTCTCTCCAAGGTTCTGCTGGTGCCTGATAAAGGTACTTGTGCTCCAAGTGTAGCCCCACGGACCCATCAGTGCATCTCAAGGTTATGGGGACACTTAGATGACCCAGCCTGGTTTCAGAAGGCATGGAAACCAGAGTGTGATTAATAGTCTTGCCATATGGAAGAAGAGCATTTCTAGATACTAGAAAGGCCCAATGTTATCCAGATACAGGAAAAGGAAAGTGAGACTGAACAAGCAAAATAGCAGATATCTACACTAATATTTTTTAATTTCTTTCTTTCTGTCGCTCTCTCCTTTTTTTTTTTTTTTTTTTTTTGCTTTTAAGTGCTGCACTTGTGTGGCCAATGGAAGCTCCCAGGCTAGGGGTCGAATCGAAGCTACAGCTGCTGGCCTACACACAGCCACAGCAACGCATGATCTGAGCAACATCTGTCACCTATACCACAGCTCATGGCAACCCTGGAGCCTTAACCCACTGAGCGAGGCCAGGGATCAAACCCACATCCTCATGGATACTAGTTGGATTCTTAATCTGCTGAGCCACAATGGGAACTCCCTAATATATTTTTTTTTAAATCTGCTTTTTTATTATTCTAAATCTCTTACCTTTTTTGCATTTGGCTTTTAAATTATACATTTTCTAAGAATTTCGTGTGTCACAAATAGGTGGTCAATCTCCGGAGTGTACTCTTCCTTGGGGAACTCAAATGTAAACTGGTGCAGCCATTATAGGGGATGGAATGGATGTTCCTCAAAAAGTTAAAAATAGAATTATTACATTATCCAGCAGTTCCATTCCTGAGTAATTTATCTATAGGAAATAAAAACACTTACTGGAAAAGATGCCTGAACTTCCATATTCATTGCAGCATTATTTACAACTGCCAAGACATGGAAACAACCTGTGTTGACTGATGGATGATGGGTAAAGAAGGTTTGGTATATATGCACAATGGAATATTACTCAACCATAAAAATAAGGAAACTCTTGCATTTGTGACAAACTAGATAAATTTTGAGGGCATTCTGCTAAGTGAAATAAGTCCAACAGAGAAAGACAAATACTGTTTGATCTCACTGATATATGGAGTCTTAAAAACAAATGCAACAAACCAAACAGAGCTCATTGACATAGAGAACAGATTGGTGGTTGCCAGAGGCAGGGGATGGGTGTGGGAGTGAGCAAAATGGATGAAAGTGATCAAAAGATACAAACTTAATAAATAAGTCCTGGTGATATAATGTACAGCATACTGATTCAGTTAATACTGTGTATTTGAAAGTTGCTAAGAGAGTAGGTCTTAAAAATTTTCAACATAAGAAAAAAATTATAACTGTGTGTGATAATGGATATTGCCTAGACTTATTTGGAGATCCACCTCCCAGTATATACCTATATCAAATCATTATGTTATAACCTGAAACTGATAAAATATATATGCCAGTTATATCTCAATAAACATTTTTTAAAAAGTAATTGATCACTTAGTTGAGATGGTGTCTGCAGAGTTTCTCCACTGTAAGTTAAACTTTTTCCCTTTCCATACTTTATTCTTTTTTTTTAATAGACTATTTTTTTAGAGTAGTGATAGGTTGATAGCAGAATTGAGCAGAAGGCACAGAGATCCCCCCCACCCACACACATTCATGGCCTTCCCCATTATCAACATGCCCTCAGTGTCATTAGTGTCAGTGTCAGCCATGCCAGTGGTAGAAGAAGTGGCATTTTTACCAGATTCATCTAATGACAAGATTTTAAATGAAGTTTCAGTTACGTTGCTTCTGTTACTTTTGGTCCATTTTCAGAGTTGCTTCTTCAGCCTCGCTATTGAGTCGGTGAGATTTCTGGTAGTCTTTGGTTACTAAAGTAACTCGAGCAGAACTCTGGCTAGAACAGACGGAAGTAGAATTTAAAAATAAAAATCTCATGAGTTTCTGTTGTGGTGCAGCAGAAACGAATCTGACTAGGAACCATGAGGTTGCGGGTTCCATCCCTGGCCTCACTCAGTGGGTTAAGGATCAGGTGTTGCGGTGAGCTGTGGTGGAGGTCACAGATGCAGCTTGGATCCTGCATTGCAGTGGCTGTCGTGTAGGCTGGCAGCTGTAGCTCTGATTGGACCCCTAGCCTGGGAACCTCCATATGCTGCAGTTGTGGCCCTAAAAAGCAAAAATAAAAATAAAATAATATAAAAATCTCACCCAATGAAATTTTCAAAACGAAGTGGGAGAAAAATAGTTTCAGATATGCCCTGGTCATTTCTAATTGAGTTATCCTATGTTGATTTTTAGAAGAACTCCTTTGGTTAATTGCCCCCATACTTGTTATTAAACTTAAACAACACAATATTAAATCTTTTCCATAGTCTTGCCTGCCCAGAACAGGAAGTATGGTGCTCATTCAGCATCCACAAGTCTGTGTTTATAGGCTTGGACTGGGCAAAACTTGATGGAATATATCTCTGAGCAAAAATGAAAGATATGATGCCTGGTAAATTTCCAAATACAACACTGTCTTAATAAATGTTGTTGATGGTCAAGATCTATGGTCTAAGGAAAAAGAAAATCAAAATTTTAGTCTACTTAAGGCATTTAATGGTGGGAAATTAGTATATTTTAAATATCCAAAAAACACTTTAAAAATGTCTTCTACTCTTAAAGATTTCTTTCAAACTCCATTTCAATTTTCTCCAGTGAGTACTAATTGTATTCTTGTTGTCAACCCATTCTTAGTCCTTGTCATTACAGGTTCAGCGGCTGCAGAGATAAAAATTTTTGACAAATATTGAACGTCATACATTTTATGCTGTGGATCAGCATGGGTGTTTTTTAGCTTCTTCAGACAGTTCTGTAATGGAGTTATATTTAGAAGTTTCCCAGTATGGTGCAAAAGCCTCATAGAGAGAGGAAGTTTATAAACAGCAACTTACGAGAAGAAGAAAGGCCAGCTGCTCATCCTGCCTGCTTCTTCCTTGAGCTTTTGTATTTGCCCAGCTAGACCTTTCAAGCTTGCTATTTATAAGTTTATCTCCAGTTCAGTGAGTGATGACAAAGATTCGAACTGGCCAGCATAGTTTCACTCAGTGTGGAGAGAAGCCATTTAAAGACTGAAATAATAAATCAAGGAAAAAATAAAAATAAAACCTGATAATAAGGTAAGATGAGGAAAAAGGAGCACCCTTGACTGTAGTTCTGACTGTTACAATGTTTTAACCTATCCACTTTACTAAAAAGAATTTCTCCTATTTCTTTTTTATGTATAAAAAAAATCAATAGGCTAGAAGAACTGTTAAAAAGTTTCCATATCTGCAGCATTTTGAACTTTTTGTGAAAACTCTATAAATCACAATTTTTCCTCTTGCAGGAAGTTAAAATACAATGCATGAAGATGTTTTTAAAAAATTTAATCTTTTACTTCCAGCTTTATTTTATGACCCAGTTGTATATAAAAAAAAAAATAGCTAGAAAAATTCTATCAGATAATTACTGAGTTATTTGTTATTTAACTAGAGCAGTTGACATTGGGAGGCAACGGATTAATGGAAAAGAGACACTTCAGGTGATTTCTTTAAATATATTACACAGTTTTCCATTTCATTGACAGTTGTAGTGACATTTGCCAGCTCTAAAACTGAATGATGCCAATTCTGCCTGCACATTTGGGAAGGATAGCTCTTGGGTGATAAATTGCCTTTCCATTATCGTGTGGAGTCATATCAAGTGCCATCTCCTCTTAACCTTGTTCTCCTCATCAAAGAGTACGTTCTATTGTCTAACCGTAAATTTAGCTATTAATGGAAATGAATTTTTTTTTAGTTAGGTAGTTTAGTTAGGTTAATAGAATTTACTATTTGCTAGGCATTACTCTGAGCATTTCATAAGTATTAACTCATCTGCCCCTCACAGCAGCCCTAAAGAATAGGTTCTCTAATTATTCTCATTTTACAGAAGTAGAAACTGAGGCAAAGAGAAGCAAAGTAATTTGGTCACATTTACACACTAGGTGGCAGAGAAAGGATTTAATTTCTAGAATGTGTAATTTTGATCACCATACCTCATTGCCTCCAATTTAAAAAATTAGCCTCATGAGAGTTTTATTCAATCTTCATGTGTTCCAAATATAATACCATTTTTTTTGTCCAAAAATATGTTATTATGGGTTTTTTTGGCCACACCCACAGCATGGGGAATTTCTGAGGTCAGGAATCGAAACCTGCACCATAGGAGTGACAATGCCAAATCCTTAACCCACTAGGCTACCAGGGAACTCTAGTTAGTATGTTTTAATCTCAGCTTGCCTCTATAACCAATGCACAGTTTTGTAACACTTCATATTAGTGGGGACACTATATAGCAAAGCCAATATCCAGTCCTGGGGCTTTGCTAGGCTCTTATGTGTAACCAAGGATTGTGTGTACATATGTGTGGGGGTGACAAAGAGCCACAAACGACATGGATTAAATAAGCTGTTTACCTTTTTTTTTTTTTTCCTTTTTAGGGTCGCACCTATGGCATATGGAAGTTCCCAAGCGAGGGGTCAATTTGGAGCTGCAGCTGCTGTCCTACACCGTAGTTCATGGCTGGTATTAGCTCTTAACAGACAGATCTGCTTTACTTTGAGCCAAACATTGCTTATTAAATTATCTAAACTCCTTTCTTCCTACCACCATGTCCAAATTCAGTACTAACCTTATCCATTTCTTTGTTTGGGGAGAGGCAGTCCAGGTTTTCTTAGAGTGTCCTCCCTTATGGCAACAAGCCAGTAATCCCTAATTTGTAAAACTACAGTTTGGTCCCAGGAGTTATTTTAAGACAGGCTGTTATAGGCCCTTCTATGGTGCTAAGATCCTGAGGTCAATGATTTTGTGAGCTGATTCTACTTAGTTAGCCTAAGACCCCAAGGAGTTCAAAGCTAATAATCTGGAAAGTCCCAGAATGAGTGGAAGTTTCCAGGCAAGAATTGTGACTACAAAGGCAGGAGAGCAGGGATAAATACCTAGAGTTTAGAGTTACAGAGATAGAGATTTTTTTATCTTGGCTCCAGCTATTGAAATTCTGTGCCATGGGTTGTCACTTCCTCTCTTAAGCAGTGCCTTTCTTCTCTTTATATAGGTGGGAAATAAGAACACTTACAGCCTTGCTGTGAAGATACATTGTGATTGATTTACCATAGACTCGGCTGGTGATACCTGCGATAGGTGATAGGTAAGAGAGGCACTAATTTGTTGTGGTTCTCAAGCAAGTTATTGTACTTTGCCGTGCTTCAATGTCTGTTTTTTTAGAATGGATATCGTAATAGCAATTTGCTACACAGGATTTTTAGGAGGAGTGGTTTGGTTAATATGTGCAAAGTGCTGAAAAGAATACCTGGTATATTAGCTATTATTGCTGCTGTCATATATTGGGTCAATAATTTTAATTTTAAAATACTAAAAAATATAGAGTTACATTCACCCTTCCTATTCTGCAGTTCTATGATGTACATGTGCAAGAATCATGAATTGCTCATTTTCTTAATATAAGTATCACATACAACAATGGAAAGTACTAGCCAAAGCTCAGCAAACAAACAAACAAAAAAATGACTTGGCTTAAGTTTAAAGATGAAATGAAACTTGGAATAGATTTGCCTTTGGCCTCCTTTGAACTTAGGAGGATGTGAAGAGAAAAAGAGAAAGAAAACTGACCCCTTTCAGAGCAGAGTCGGAGACATCAGTTACTGTAGTGAGGATGGCACCTGTGCAGTCGCAAGCACAAGGTCCATGATGATAGAGACAGAAAGTCGGGGAGAAACAGCGTGAGAGATGACTTTCAGAGGATGGGATCCCGACTGGTAACCATGTAGCCCAATGAAGATGTCAGATGCTGCCCAATAAGCCTGGCCACTCGAACCCTGGGAAGGTGCAAATAAGTATACTGAGAGTCTAGTACAGCGTCAAGGAGTCCAGAAAATCTCTCCCTTCTTGAACCGAGGCTAAAACCCAAGAGGGGCCTATGTGCTCACTTTCCCCCACTCCAGCAATTTAGAAGTTAGCTTTGCAAAACTGTAATACTATGAGGGTCAGGGCATGGCCACCAGAGTTTTACTGCTCGCAGTGCAGATGCATTGAAAATTCTCAGTCCATTCTTTGTGCCGAGATAGTACAAGAAGTCATGAATGATGCAAGGTTCTGAGTGAGGTTGTCCCATGACTTTTGTGTAGCTTAAAGTTGGCTGGTGTTTAATTTCTGCTGCCATGGTAACTGTCCTGAATAGCACAGGCTGTCAGTGATTTCCTGCTGGCAGAGTGACAACATATCTAAGAAGAGTGATACTGTCTCTCTTACCATCAATCAATATTTATTGAATTCCAGTGGCCCGTCTTGAGCTACATCAGGTGCTTGCACTGAGATTTGCCCCCAGCTTACACATGATTGATTACAGACACTGGAGGTCAGACAGGTGGAGCAAGGCAGACCCCAAAGACAGCCCAGAATTAAGGCTCTCAGTTCTGTGGAATTAGGGCTTTGTGACGGAATCACTAGGTCTTGGTGAAAAGCTAAAACACTGGAAATGTCTGTGTGAACCAGAGGAATTTAGATTCCATCAGAAATAATTGGAATTATGTAATTTTAGAATATACATTTTTGACAGATTCTTTTTTCTTGCTGTTCGTCATAGACTTTTCTATTACTTAATACTAATTTTGGGTTTCTAGTCTAAAAATATTATTTTTTATTTCTGGAGTCTTTTGTTATTGAGCAAGTGTTTTGCAGAACCACTCAGCTTGAAGCATCTTTAAGTCTGGGTAAAGTCGCTGGATAAACTCATTCTGTTAGGATTCATGCCTTAATTATTTTGTCTCTGCTGTAGGCTGTTTCCCCACCTCCTCACCCTCTGTTTCTGTATCTGGCCAGTTTGCTGGATGCTGGAACAAAGTATCCCTCACAGCCTCACATGTGCCCTTTAATCTTTCCTTAAGTTACTCCCTTTCTAAACTTATGTTTTAGCTCTTGTAGTTCACATCTCTTGGCCTTATTGCTTTTACTGTTTCTTTTGTACAAGCAAAGAAAAAGTAAAATAGCATCAAAACTCAGGATCAGGCTCTTCTCACACACTGCTTGTTCCTGTTGTCTCAAATTTTCTTCCTTTTACTAACTTCATTTTCTTGGTCCTGATTATTCTGATTTTGTAAGAGTTAAAATGCCCCATCTACTTGGAGAACAGACTTGTGGTTTCCAAGGCGGCGGGGGTGGCGGTGGGGGTGGGGTGGGGAGTGGGATGAACTGGGAGCTTGGGGTTAGTAGATGCAAACTATTGCATTTGGAGTGGATAAGCAATGAGATCCTGCTGTATAGCACAGGGAACTATATCCACTCACTTGTGATGGAGCATGATGGAAGATAATGTGAGAAAAAGAATGTGTATATATATGTGTGTGTGTGTGTGTGTGTGAGTGTGACTGGGTCACTTTGCTATACAGTAGAAACATAACAGTGTAAACCGAGTATAATGGAAAAAATTAAAATCATTTTTAAAAGAATGCCCCATCTTCAGTAAGCTTTACTTTGTGTCTAAAGTCTAGGTACGTACTCCCTCTCTGTTTCCACAATACTTAAAACGATGATTCAGTTACAGCATTTAACTCATATTTTATCTACTTGTTTGTCTCTCTGCATTTCTCCTAGAGTTCTTTGACTGAAGTGGGTACATCTCTTTTATCCTGGCTTTTCTGCTTTAAGCTCAACAGTTGGTATCAATACAGATAAATTTATTAAAATGAATGAACAATGAAGTGTAACATTTAACAAAGAAACCAGACCCACGCTTTTTAGCCTTACCATTTTGTTCCTTCGGAGCAATGTACTATTTTACATCTATAATATACTAGGAGACAGGAACTGGAGTTAAAAATCTCTCTCTTGTTGACACTATATATCAGTAGATGATACATACTGAGCCAATGTTGGTTTATATTGAGTCAGTTTATAATCTTGAGTTAAAACACTCACTGGGTAATGCCTGGACCCACTAAATGGTTCAGTGACTTGAGTTCTCAAAGCCGATGATGACATTTGCTAAAGTCGTGAGTACTACTGTTGCATCCAGAAGGCTTAATGACAAATCTGGTAGGGCTGCATTTCCATTTTTATGGAAACATGAGAATTTTGGCATTGGAGTAGAACAGCAAATGTTTGGGGGCATTCTGTTAACATCTGAATGATGATACTCTTTTACTCTCCACAGTTAGTTTTTTTTTTTTTTCCACAGTAGGTTTTTTAACCTTGTTATTCGTTTTTCAAATGGGGACACTGAAGACACAGGGATGAACACGTGTTCATCTGTAGCAACTATTATTCACATTTTAATGATATTATTATTCTCTATTATAAGTATTTTGCTGGTATTGTCACCATTTCATTCTTTAAAAAAACATTTAATTGAGGTGTGATTGACATGTAAAGAGCTGTACATTTTTCTTTTTTAATCTTTTTAGGGCCGAACCTCAGCACATGGAGGTTCCCAGGCTAGGGGTCTAATCAGAGCTGTAGCTGCCAGCCTACACCACAGCCACAGCAATGCCAGATCTGAGCTACGTCTGTGACCTACACCATAGCTCACGGCAACGCTGGATCCTTAACCCACTGAGCAAGGTCAGGGATTGGACCTGTATCTTCATGGACACTAGTCAGATTTGTTTCCGCTCAGCCACGACGGGAACTCCTGTACATGTGTTTTTTTTTTTTTTTTTTTTTGTCTTTTTGCCTTATCTAGGGCCACACCTGCGGCATAGAGAGGTTCCCAGGCTAGGGGTCTAACGGGAGCTGTAGCTGCCAGCCTTCGCCACAGCCACAGCAGCGTGGGATCCGAACCGCGTCTGCAACCTACACCATAGCTCACTGCAACACTGGATCCTTAACCCACTGAGCAAGGCCAGGGGTCGAACCTGCAACCTCATGGTTCCTAGTTGGATTTGTTAACCACTGAGGCATGACAGGAACTCCTGTACATGTTTAATGTATGCAACTTAGTGTGTCTGGGGATAAGTACACACCCATAAAACTGTCACCACCATCAAGGCCATAGATATATCCATCACCTCCCAAAATTTCCTCTCACCTCCTCTATTATTATTATCATTACTTGTGTGTGTTTGTGCATGCAGTAAGACTACAATATTGGATCTACCCTCTTGGAAAGTTTTAAGTATAAACAATATTGTTAGCTGTGGGCACCATGCTGGGTAGTAGATCTTTACAACTCATATTTCCCAGTTGGAATATTGTGCCCTTTGACCTTCACCTCCTCTTTTCCCCCTCCCCCCAGTCCCTGGTGCCCACGATTCCACTCTCCGCTTCTATGAATTTAACTGTTTCATAGGCCATGTATAAGGGAGATCATACAATATTTGTATTTCTGTGTCTGGATTTCTTCATTCAGGATGTCTTCCTGGGCCCATTCATGTTGTTACAAATGGCGGTATTACCTTCTTTTTTTTTTTTAAAGGCTGATTAATATTCCACTGTATGTATATACCACATTTTTTAAATCTGTTCACTTATCTATGGACATTTAGGTTATTCCCACGTCTTGGCTCTAGTGAATAATGGTCATGGGAGTCAGCTGTCTCTTTGAGATCTGTTTTAATTCCTTTGTCACCATTTCATTCTGAGTAAAATATGAAAGGTAGAAAGTTTGAAATCTTTTCTCAGTTTAAGAGTATATTTTCTTTCAACTTCGGGGTGTTTGACCCAAAGAGCCAGACAGCACAGAACAAGGCATCTTCCTCTGTTTAGATTGGCACTTAGTTGAGAGGCAATGCTATTGCAAGGATGGACTGAACCAAGTAGCAGAAAAAAAAAAAAAAAACAGCTTCTCAAATGTCTTCAAATTTTGGCCTATTTGCACCATTTTTTACTCTCCTCCTGGATAAGTTAATGTGATATTATATAATTTGCTGATAAGCAATAAAACTAGCACCTAGAAAAAAAATCAGAATTAAATGTTAAATATCAGTTTCTAATCTGTGGCTTAGATAATGAGCCATGCTGTTTCCATAGTACATTTGTGTCACAATGATTTACATTTGGAACCCCACCTTTGTTTTGGTCATTTTTCATAAAAAGGCTAAAATGTTCAGACCATTGCATTAAGTCAAATGATATCAGGCTTCTAAAATATTTACCCTTTGTTTAAAAAAATATCCTGAAGTCATTCAAAAAAATGTTTTAGAAAAATTACAAATACAGAAATAGTGATCCTCATGTTACATTTCTTAAATCCTAAATGAAAGATAGTATTTGAAATACAGCCATTATTGTTGACTCATAAATGTAGTCTTTCAGATCCTTATATTCTCCAGTAAAATATCATCAAGTACTTTGAAACATGTTTGTTGAATGACCATAGTTTGAACATATTGAAAGCACTTGTCACCATATTTTATCAATAGGTTCCACTATGTTTTATTGCTGCAAGGACCCAGCTGCTCTTTCTCTGAAATTTGCCAGAAGATCCATTATGAAGTCCTTTCTCAAAATGTCTTTGTTCCCTTTCTTTCAGTTACATAATCTTTCAGCATATGCCAACTTCCTGTTGACCCAAGTTGGTATTAAGAATTTGATAATTTGAACAAAAGACTGTTTTTTTCCCTTTCTTCTTTCCCTCTTGCCCCCATTTTTTCTCAAATGAGTCAAGCAAGAATAGCTATATCATAGGAAGAAGGGAGAATGAATGAATGAATGATTACTAACTACATAGGCCAAAGGGGGAAAAACATACAACAGTTACACACAGAAGATATTTAAGGTCCAAAATCATCCAGCTGTGACTGGTAAGCAATTGGTGTGATTGACAGAGAAGGGAAATCACTATCATATGAAAAGGAAGTTTTCCCATGGTCAAATTTCAACTATAAAAATAAGAAAAATTAAAAAAATACTATATATGTCACTAAAATCTCAATAAATTTTACTAAAATTTAGTATCATAAAATAATTGCAACCTAAGTAGGTAAAATGTATTCACAATCCTTTCTTCATACAATTAACAAATGCCTAAGAATTCCTGCTATGTGTCAGAAATTGTCTTGGAGATTGAGTATAAAGTGTTGAGTTGGATGAAATCCCTGACCTTATAGAGCTTAGAGTACAGCTATATTTGAGATTGTATGTTGATTTCCATGCCTTTGTCAGTATTTAGGTTGCCACAGTCGTACGTAAAAAGAAACCTGGAATCTAAGCTTTAAAGGGAATATTGACCTACATCCAATTTACCTATGTTTTTTCAATGATCTCTTGTGTCAATGAAAAATTAATCAGTTGATCTAAGAAAGAAAATTTTATTGAGCCAAATTTGAGGATTGTAACACAAAGGAGCAACTCAGAAAGCTCTGAGAACTGTTTTGCCCATTAGAAGTCAAGGCACAGTTGTATGAGTTCTTTGAGACCAAGGGCTGTACATCAAATGATGTATTATTGACAGTTTACATGATCCAGATCTAAGCATCTATGTATCAAGAAGCAATGTTATTTTTTTTTTTTTTCCATTTTGGCTGCACCCTCAGCATATGGAAGTTTACTGGCCAGGTATCAAACCTGCACCACAGCAGCAGTGGCAACACTGGATCCACAACCCCCTGCAACAGAAGGGAACTTCCAGGAATGTTGTCTTTAAGGTGTTGTCCTGTTGGTGCTGAGAAAAGGTTGTTCTTTGTGGTTGAGCAGGTATTTCTGCTAGTGGAAGGTTTGGTGCATGTGGTAATGCTGCAACACAATGCACAGTGGGGGAAGAGAGGAGGCTAAAGGGCAGAGAAAACATTTTGTTTAAATTTCTCGTCTTGCCGTAAAATACGAACTCTATTTCACACTTGCAATCCCCCTCCACAACAAGAGGGGTTTTCCTTGGTATTGTTCAGCAGAGTACTTCTTCTGTATCTGAAGAATTAGAACAAAGAAGATTGTAGAAAGAAGAAGGAAAACCCAATCATATTTACACTGAATTTAATGTCAAGGTATGGTAATGATGAGTGTGTTTTCATCGGCCTCTGCTTAGATTCCTGATAATCAAAGCTACCATTAAGACCTTTCTGAGAAAAAAGGTCCCCCATCTGTCTAATTCTTTAGAGATATGAGTCTTTCCCTAAAAGGGAACTTTGAAATCTAGTCTGACACTAGTACAGGATATCTGACAAAAATCCATTCATGTTGTTTTTAAATATCCCTGTGAAAAAAGACTCATTACTTTTTAATATTTTTTGGAGTTTCTGTTTTTGAACAATGTTCCTCCTGTTGTGGAAATTTTTAAGGGATTTTTAGGCAAATGAAGTAGTAAATAACAAAAAATGATAGTGATACCACACAGTTACCATTAGTCTCATGATGTTCATTTCGGTTATTCAGTAGAGTAACAGAAGAAATCCCCTTTCTCAATCTACCCTCAATCTAATTAGAGACTGAGATATGTATGCTGTAAATATATGTCACCAGATGTTCTGTGATGGTAGAAAAGATAATTAATACCAATTACACTGTAGTCTGGTGATACCTCACTGAAAACATGGAATATAACCTGACCTTTAAGTGCTGGAGAATTAAACTGGTAGATCTTGGGGGGCAACTAAGTTAGGGTAGAAATAGGGGAGTTAGAATGCACAGTACAAATGGGCTGGCATATGATGGGGTGGCAGGGATTGGCGAGTAGTTTGTAGACGTGAATTTATAGGTGTTATTGTACTTGTACCTACAGATTATAGAGAACTGATGAAAGCTGTTGAAAACAGGATGATGGATGATGAATGAAAGTAGACTTTAGTTCTATAAGATAGATTATTGTAGCGCTACACCAAAAGCTGAGGTGGAGGTGATAAATCTAGGGGAGAGGGAATGCTGCTAGTAGAAATAACAGATGGGTTTGAGACATTACGAAGGAAGCACAATGGTTGTGATGACTAATTTGGTAAACATGAGATTTGAGGCCAGTCAACTGAACACATTCAGTGAGCTGACTCAAGCAAACTACAGGGAAATAGAAAAACTGCAATGAACCATGATTTCCTCTTAACAGGATTTTAAAAATGGAATAATAGGGATAACATCATGGGACAAGAAGCATGTTAATTAACATCTCTTTAGCCCTTTCCTGTTTTCTTTACACATTAGCTTTCTTTATCACTTGCTTCTTAATACAGTAAGTAGGAATTGATAGCTTCTGCTAGGATTAACATGATTCCTCTGACCTTAAATGGACATTGTATTAGAAATGTCTGTTCCAGCTAGTACAATGAGGCAGGTAGAGAAACAAATGATTCTTAATGTTATTGTTCAAATGGCATACACCCCAGTTGTAAAGAATCATTAATTATCCATTCTGGAGACAGTCTTGACATTGTCTTCAAATAAGCCACTCGTATTTTAATTAATATGCAAAATGGTTTCTGACATTTTGTAAAAGCTCTATTTGAAAGGCTGAACTCAGCCAGGTGGGAAACTACAGTCTCACTTAATCAACATTTTAAACCATACGTAAGTGATGAAGACTTAAATGAGGCTTCAAATGGCTGTCATTTTATTTTAATCCCAAAATTTGAGAACTCATCATGTACAATCAATTATCTTGTGAGGATGACAAGTAGAGAATACATTTTTAAAATGAATAGCAAAGTCATATGGACAGTTTAGGCAAGTGTACCAGAAGACAATGCCTTTCCATATAGAAGTGTAAAGTCAGCAGTGTTCATTTTTGAAAAGTTGAGTGAAATTTTGCTGTTTAAGTTGCCTTCTGAAGAACAGTTTTGACATATAGCGTATGATGTAACAATAGCATTTTAAATAAAAGAGAAAGAATTAAGTATAAACTTCTTAGAAAGTAAGCCCATAATAAATTATAGATTAAATTGTGAATAATGATAACATGTATGATAGGCTTTTTAATATGTAAAAATTTCATTCGTTTAGAAAAATTAGTTTTACTGATAATTTAAACAAGGAAACACTTCGGAGTAGAAATACTGGAAGATTATTTTCAATGATATCTTTTTATTGTTATTAAACTCATATATTAAAAAATCCATATGTTACCAATCCCCACTTATAAAATGAATGCTTAACTTTTATCAATATAAAAGTCATAGATTTTATGTCATCTAAATATTAAACTGTAATTACAATGTACTTTATATAGTAATAGTAAAATTTCTAGTATATTTACTATGTGTTAGATACTTTACATGCATTCTTTTGTTTAATCTTTACTATGACCCCTGTGGAGTAGGCACAATCACTATTGCCATTTTATAGATGAATAAATTGATGTTGACAGAAACTAGGAAAACCAACAAAGGACACACACAAAATCAATGAAGCTGAAGTAGAATCAAAGCTCACTAGACTCTGGAGTTAATGCAGGTAACATGCTGAATTGTCCCCCACGTGCTAGTAATAATTTTTTCAAATTCACTGTCTACACTAACAAAGGAATTGGCCTTAAGAGGCCCTTTGAAAAAAAAAAACAGGGCATTTTTAAACTCGTCCACTCTGAGAGATACCATTCCTTTTTACTAACCGATTTTCATAAGTTTTATTTATTTATTTATTTATTTATTTATTTATTTATTGGCTATGTCCATGGCTTTCGGAGGTTCCTGGGCCAGGGATCAAACCCACGCCACAACAGTGACAGTGCCAATTCTTAACCCATTGAGCCACCCAGGAATGCCTGATTTTTTTTTTTTAGAATCGAAGAGCATAATTGATTGGCAAAGGCTTAAAGGCACACTGATGTGGCCAGAGACCCGAGAACAGATGAGAATAGGAGGTGGGTTTCTAGAATGCAAAACCATCCTCCAAATTATTGCCTCTTTTAAATGTAGAAGGTTTCTTGGGCCCCCATATATTCCTGACTTTTTGGTCACATCTTCCAGTTAATAGTTTAGGCAAGTCAGGGCCATTGCATGGATCTAAAGATTATTCTGTTTAGGGTAAAGAGCAGAGGTGTATGATGGCAAATGTAAAGTGTGTGTGCATGTGCGTGTGCATGTGTGTATGTGTGTGTATGTGTGTTGTGGTGAGTAGGTGTCTACTAAGTGTTAGAACGAGTTTGTGCTGATTTTGCAAACTGTAAACATTAATCCACTACCTAGTTTTCATATGCTCTCACTTCCTTTCCTCTTGTCTTTAAAATTTCTTCCTTTGTATAAGCCAGTGCATTATAGATTCTAACTCCGAGGATTTTAAAACCTACTCTTTATGAGACTATAGTCTCAAAAGAAAATACGTATTTCAGAGTCAATTGCAACATTTAAAACTGCAAAATGAAATGTGTAATTTATTTCTTTAGTGACTTTTGAAATCAAATCGCCTTTAGAACAAATTTAATTCAGAACCCCATCTCTAAGCTAGAATGAAGAATGATATTGTTTGATCATACTCCCGTGGAATTGGAGTTTTCTCAAGTGAATATTTTACAAAAGAAACAAGACCATGAAGAATGAGGAATTACTCTGTCTCATAGTGTTTAAAAAGCAAAATAAAACATAGCCGTCCCAGAGGTATAAACAGAAATTCAGGTACGCATCTTCATTTGTATTTAAGTTACATGGCCAAATTTTAGGGATTGAAATATCCTTGGTTCTTTTTTTTTTTTTTAAATAAACAAACATGTTGAGTATGTACATAGCTTTCCAACAAACAGAAAACTGTGGTAGTAAAAAATTAAATCAGCTTGAGTTTTCTCTCTTTTTTCTGCATTCACTCCCCTTTTCTCCTGGAATGTTATCATAGAATTATATTTGTTTTATTATTACTATTTTATTTTATTTTTTATTACAGTGTAGTTGATTTACAACTGTGCCAATCCCCACTGTACAACAGAGTAACCCAGACATACATACGCATACTTTTCTTATATCATCACCCATCATGTTCTATTCTGTGAGATTGGACATAGTTCCCAGAGCTGTGCAGTAGGACCTCATTGCCTATCCATTCTAAATATAATAGTTTGCACCTACAAACCCAAACCTCCAGTTCCTCTCACTTCCTCCTCCACCCCTTGGCAGACACAGTTCAGTTCTCTATGTCTGTGAGTCTGTTTCTGTTTCATAGATAAGTTCATTTGTGCCATATTTTAGATTCCACGTATAAGTGATATCATATGGTGTTTGTCTTTCTCTTTCTGACTTAACTTCACTTAGTGTGAGACTCTCATCGCACATAGAATTAAATTTGAATATTCCTTCTAGATCAATCAGAAAATAACATGATAAAGAAGAAACTCTCACAACCCAGGACTAATGTAACAGAAACAGGTATACATATTCTAGGGGAAATGACAGGCTGTAATCCACCTGAAAGTGTTAAGGGGTTGAGGAAAGGCCTTATGTCTTCTTGCAAAGCTGATGAACCTGAAGGCTCTAAAGTCTTCTGCCATGATGGAATTAGAGAGGAAGAGGGCTTGTCTGTTTACGTGTTTTTGGTGCATGGCATGAAGTGAAGGTGCAAGTAGAAGGAGAAGATTGAAATCTGTGCTCTGTCTGGCTTTTCAATTTTCTTTTTTCTTTTTTTTTTTTTTGTCTTTTTAGGGCCACACCTGCAGCATATGGAAGTTCCCAGGCTAGGGGTTGAATTGGAGCTGCCTCTGGGGGCCTACATCACAGCCACAGCAATGCCAGATGCAAGCCACGTCTGCAACCTATACCACAGCTCATGGCAATGCTGGATCCTAAACCACTGAGGGAGGGCAGGGATCAAACCTGTGTCCTCCTGGATACTAGTTGGATTGGTTGTCGCTGAGCCACAACAGGAAGTCCATCTGTCTGGCCTTTTTAAGTTACTTTTACACCCTGCCCAAGGAGAAGTAGTGAGGCCAAAAGCTGGAGAAAATGTTCGGTCAGGTGTAGTTAGTGCTTCCCTGGAGCCAGAGGGCAATGCAGGTACAAACTTTCTCTGAGTCTAATATATGATTTCTGTTCTGCTCTTATAGAAATTTATGCTTAAATCTTTATGTTTTAAATAGATACACGTCTTTCAATAATAAAAATAAAATTTGGCTTAGTTTCATATGGCTTTAACAATTTTTCAGTGCTTTAAATTTTATTGAGATTTGATTTAGAGCCTGTGTGTGGTCTAACTTAAAGTATATCTAACTCAATAAAAATGCATGCTGCAGTTGTTGAGTTTAGTGTATCAGACATGACAATTAGGGTAAACTGGCTAATGTGCTCTCTGTCTTACATATGCACTGATTTTGTGTTTCCATGGTCTATCAATCACCGAGAGAGAGTTGCTGAAGTCCCCAGCTACCACTATGACTTTGTGTTTGTTTTCCTTTAATCCTACCAATTTCCTTTTTGTGTATTTTAAAGTTCTGTTTTCTGTGTTGGTTTTCAGTTTTGTTTTATTTTTTTTAATGGCAAAGAATTAATTTACTGATAAGAGTTTGACTGAAAAATTCTTTAATCAAAACAAGTTTACAGGTTGACACATGTTTTTAATGAAAAGCATTTGGGATTGTAAAGTCTACTTGATGACTTGACCCCTCTACCATGATGAAATCTCCTCTTGATTTCCCTGTCGTCTCTTTATTCTCATTTTTCTCTTTATTCCTGATAATTATGTTACATCTATCTGGTCTGATACTAACATAGCCACACCGATTTCTTGTGTGCAGTGTTTACCTGAAAAATCTTTTTCCACCCTTTTATTTTCAACTTGTCAGTGCTTTATATTTAAAGTGCTTTTTATTTTCAACAGTGTATAGCTGAATGTAGCTATTTTATAGCCAGTCTGAAAACTCTGGCTATACATCAGACCATTTAGTCTATTAACATTTAATATAACTATTTATTTAAATATCTCAATTTGTCACTTTTTTTTTCTTGTATCTCCTTTCCTGTCTTATTTACTCTATTGAGCTTTTAGCTATTATGCTTTGTGTTATTTTTCAGTGGTTGTCATAGTGATTATGACATGTATCTCCATAGCTTATCTACAGGTGATATTTACTTGAGCAATATAGCAGACTTCACAATATAATTTTCTTGTCCCTCCCTTTTCCTTTGTGTTGTTACTGTTACATGTTTCACTTCTACATCTGTCATAAACCCACAATGTGTTATTATTGATTTACACAGTCAATAAGTCTTTTAGGGTAATTCGTGTGTGTGTATATAGATAGATACTATTTTTTTTTTTTTTGTCTTTTTAGGGCCTCACCCACATGGAGGTTCCCAGGCTAGGGGTCAAACTGGAGCTGCAGCCGCTGGCCTACACCACAGCCACAGCAATGCCAGAACCGAGCCACATCTGCCACCTACACCACAGCTCATAGCAATGCCAGATTGTTAACCCACTGAGTGAGGCCAGGGATCAAACTTGTGTCCTCATGGATGCTAGTCAGATTTGTTTCTGCTGAGCCACGATGGGAACTCCCATGTAGATAGATACTTTTATTTATTTTTATTTTTATTTTAATTTTTCCATTAGAGTTGCTTTACAGATTTCTGTCAATTTTCCAGCTGCACAGCATGGTGACCCAGTTACAGTTACATATATGGATTTGTCACAGGTGATTAGAAAGAGTTCCCGGTGCTATACAGCAGGATCTCCTTGCTTTTCCATCCCAAAGGCAATAGTCTAAAACTACTAACCCAGACCCCTTTACCATCCCACTCCCTCCTCCATCCTCCTGGCAACCACAAGTCTGTTCTCCAAGTCTGTGATTTTCTTTTCTGTAGAAAGGTTCATTTGTGCAGTATATGAGATTCCAGATATAAGTGATATCATACAATATTTGTCTTTCTCCTTCTGACTTACCTCACTCAGTATGAGGGTCTCTAAATTCCATCCATGTTGTGGCAAATGGCATGATTTTATTCTTTTTTTATGGTTGAGTAGTATTCCATCATGTTATATACCACTTCTTCCTAATCCAATCGTCTGTCAATGGACATTTGGGTTGTTTCCATGTCTTGGCTATTGTGAATAGTGCTGCAA
>PVHT021183608.1:13567648-13581685 GCA_004024745.2 Catagonus wagneri | reverse complement strand
AATTTGTTGGCATATAATTGTTTATAATATTCTGTCATGGTTTTTTGTATTTCTGTAATATCTGTTGTAATATCCCCTTTTTCATTTCTTATTTTGTTTATTTGGGTTTTTTCTCTCCTCTTCTTGATGAGTCTTGCCAGAGGTTTGTCAATCTTGTTTACCTTTTCAAAGAACCAGCTCTTGGATTTATTGATTTTTTCTATTTTTTTTTGAATTTCTATTTTATTGATTTCCTCTCTGAACTTAATGATTTCCTTCCTTCTGCTGACCTTAGGGTGTTTTTGTTCTTTTTCTAATTCAATTAGGTGATGGGTTAGGTTGTTGATTTGAGATTTTTCTTCTTTTTTGAGGAAGGCCTGTAATGCTATGCTTCCCTCTAATCACTGCTTTTGGGGCATCCCATAGATCTGAGGTTGTTATATCTTCATTCTCATTTGTTTCAAGGTATTTTTTTATTTCTTTCTTGATTTCCTCATTGACCATTCATTTTTAGAAGCATGTTGTTTAGTCTCCACATAGTGTGTTTTCTCTCATTTCCTTTCCTGTGTTGATTTCTAGTTTCATGCCTTTGTGGTCAGAGAAGATACTTGAAATAATTTCTATACTCTTAAATTTGTTGAGGTTAGCTCTATGCCCCAGTATGCAATCTATTCTTGAGAATGTTCCATGTGCACTTGAGAAGAATGTATATTCTGATTTTTTTTGGATGTAATGCCCTGAAAATGTCAGTTAGGTCTAATTTTTCTATTGTGTCATTTAGGGTCTCTGTTGCCTTACTGATTTTCTGCCTAGAGGATCTGTCCATTGATGTGAGTGGGGTGTTAATGTCTCCTACAATTATTGTATTGCCATCTATTTCTCCTTTTATGTCTGATAGTACTTGTTGTAGGTACTTGGGTGCTCCTATGTGGGGGGCATATATATTGACAATTGTAATATCCTTTTCTTGAATGGATCCTTTAACCATTAAGTAATGTCCTTCTTTGTCTTTCTTTATGGCTTTCACCTTAAAGTCTATTTTGTCTGATATGAGTATTGCCACTCCTGCTTTCCTTTCTTGTCCGTTGGCATGAAAAGTCTTTCCCCATCCCCTTACTTTCAATCTATCTGTGTCCTTTGCTCTAAGGTGAGTCTCTTGTAGGCAGCAGATTGCAGGGTTTTGCTTATTTATCCATTCTGCCACTCCATCTTTTGATTGGAGCATTCAGACCATTGACATTTAAGGTGATTATTGATACATATGTATCTATTGCCATTTTAGATCTTATTTCCAGTTTATTCTAGTTTCTCTTTTCTTCTTTGCTATTTCTGGATGGATGGGTTCCAATTATTCTATACTTAAGTTTTTTTCCTTTCAGTATTTGTGGGTTAGATGTCCTGTTTTGATTTGTGGTTGCCCTGTTTTTTAAGTATGTTAACACCTCCTTATATCTGCTTGTTGTGGCCTGATAATCATATAGGCTTAAACACAACATTAAGAAAAGAAAATAGAAAAAAAGACTAGAGAAAAAATGTTGTTTTTTTTCTTAAAGTTAAAAAAAACAGAAAATAATGAAATATTCTATGTTTTCCTACTTTCCCTCCCCACAATGTATGAGGTTGTTGTCTTTTTTTGTAATTTATTTTATTTTAACTAATTTATTTTATTTTAGCATCTTCATGTTTGATCTGCATGTGGGCTTATTTGAATGATTGCTTTCTAATTGTGGTTTCCTCCATTCTAATTCTTACTTTTTACTTTTCTTTCTTTTTTTTTATAGGAACCGTTTCAGCATTTCTTTTAGAAAGGGTTTAGTATTGCTGTACTCTTTTAGCTTCTGTTTGTTGGGGAAATTTTTTATGTCCCCTTCTATTTTAAATGTTATTCTTGCTGGATAGAGTATTCTAGGTTGCAGGCCATTTCCTTTCAGCACTTTAAATACATCTTGCCATTCCCTTCTAGCCTGTAATGTTTCTGTAGAGAAATCAGCTGATAGCCTTATGGGGGATTCGTTATACTTAATGCTTTGCTTTTCTCTTGCTGCCTTTAGGATCTTCTCTTTATCTTTAATTCTTGCCATTTTTAATATGATATGCCTTGGTGTGGGTCTGTTTGGGTTCAGCTTGTTTGGGGCCCTCTGTGCATCCTGTGTCTTGATGTCAGATTCCTTCAGATTTGGAAAGTTTTCAGACATAATTTCTTCAAATATTTTTTCAATGCCCTTTTCTTTTTCTGCTCCTTCTGGAATTCCTATTATGCGTAAGTTGGGCCACTTTATTTTATCCCATAGGTCTCATATTGCTGTCATGTTTTTTAATTTTATTTTCTGTCTGCTGTCCTGATTGCGTGATTTCCATTATTCTATCTTCTACATCACTAATTCGTTCCACTGCATTATTCAAACTGCTCTTTATTGCCTTTAGCTCAGTTTGCATCTCTGAAAATGAGTTTTCTAGCTTTTCTTGCCTCCTCCTTATGTTTTCTAGCCCCTTTCTAAGGGACTCTGCATTGCTGTTTGCATCTTCTCTTAATTCCTGGATATTCTGCCTTAATTCTTCAAGTATTTTCATTACCTCCCTTCTGAACTCCATTTCTGACAGACTGCAGAGGTCTGTTTCATTGTTGGCTGCTTTAAATGACTTGTCCTGTTCTTTTAACTGGGAATGGTTTTTGAGCTTCTTCATCTTGTTTGTGGTTTTCTTTTTCTGTGAGTTTTGGGATGCCATGCTGTCGCCTTGGAAGGCTACTTCTAGGGAAGAGCACCCTTTGTATTTTTTTGGTGGGGTTACTATTTATTTTTGGTGTAGGAATTTGAATATTTGGTGTCTTTTTCTTTGGAGTGGCAGGCTGTTATCTCAGTGGTACTCTGAGTGTTCTCTGTGAGAATGTAGGAATGGCTAAAGTCAACAGCTGGTGCTTAGTCTCTATGCTCTCAATTGCAGGAAGGTGGTGCTGCCTACTCCTAGTTGCCCAGCCCTGGGAACTGGTCGTGAGCTCTAGGCAGATCTACCAGGTGTCCTGAGCATTTGGCAGTAGTAGCAGAAGGAAGTATGATTCCCCCAGGGAGCGAGAGCCACAAAAGCTAGTGTTTGATTGAAAAGTCTTCTTTGAGGTGATTGGAACCACAAGAGGTACCAGTCAGAGGCTGGTTCAGCAGGCTGGCATTGGTTCTGCCCCTCTGCTGACTCTTGCTCATCGGTTGGGGTGGTTTCATGTTTCCAGTGGCTGGCGCTGGTTCTGCCCCTCTGCAAATGCTAGCTCTGTGTGGCCACGTACTGTTCCGTGCACCAGAGTTACCAACTCTGTGGGCTGGCGCAGTCACCTAGGTCCATGGACCAGCACAGGGCCCTGCCACCCCCGCCGATGCTGGCTGGCACAGGCACCTGGGTCCACAACCTGGCACAGTGCTCTGCCCATGGGCTTCAAGGCACAGGTTCCACCCCCGCCACCACAGCTGCAGCATCCACTGGCTCCACCCCACTGCCGCTGCTGTCTCTGTGGCTCAGGCTCCGCCGCCCAGCCCTCCGCGCTAGTTCAAGGTGCTTCCTATGGTGGTCAGCCCCTCCTCTCCTCCTACCTGACAATGGAGGCTTGTCTCCCCTGTGGGACCAGACTTCCCCAGTTCCCTCAGTCCTGGTTTTGCTCTCCACAATCCATAGAATATCGCTGTTCCTTATCCTATCCCCACAACCGCCACGGCCACCGACCTCAGCCCTCTCCCATGGACTAACCTTAGGAGCCTATGTCTCAGCTCCCAGGCACTGCCCGGCACCTCAGGCTTTGGTGTCTGTGCCAGTATTCAGGTTATCTGTGTGAGTCTCTAACTCTGATTTTCCTATCTTGATCCAGCTGCTGCGTTTTTCTCAGGCTTTGATGTCCCTCTAGTTCCGTTGATCATTGATCGTTGTTTAGGTTTCTTCCCAGGGTATGGATTCCTTTTCTTTTTCCACATCTCCCTCCCTGGGGTGCTGGCTGCCATCCTGATTCCTTTTCTCTCTCTCACCTTTTTTTGTTTCCCTTCTGTTGTTCTACCCAGATAATTCAAGGGTTTCTTGCAGTTTTTGGAGGTTTAAATCAATCAGCATTCAGATGATAATTTGTCCAAGTTGTTTTATATTTAGATGCATTTTTTGATGTATTTGTGGGTGAGTGTGAGCGTGACCTCTTACTCCTCTGCCATCGTGCCGAGCTCTAGATAGATACTTTTAAACAATGTTTTTTATGCTCAACTACTCTGCCCAAGCGAGCCTAGAATCTCACAAGACAGTAGTTGTCAACTCTGATTGTACCTTAATACTTACCTTGGTGTGTGGGACACTGACTTTGCCATTTAAAAAAGCTCCCTAGGTGTTTCTATTTTGTGTCCAGAATTAAGGATACCATCTTTGCCCTCTGAGTTTCCAGCAAGTTCTAGCAAATTGTTCTCACAATACTTTTCTAAAACTTTATGTTCCCAAATTCTTAGTACAATGAATACATATGGAGGGAATGGGTCTAAATACATGGTGATGCTTACCTTATAAAAACCTAGACTTTTATTTTTTCCTGCCCTTCTTGCTTCTCCTTCCCTTTTCTTCTGCAAATCCCATGAGCCTCCCCATGGCCTCAGCCTTCGGGCTGGAGTAGCAACCCTAACTAGGGGAAAAAGCGGAGCTTCAGGAACACCTTTTGATGACCAGAGGGAGGAAGGAAGACTTGTTGCAAGCTGGTCAGGCATGACAAATACATGCCCTGTAAGGTGCTAGAATTGATTCTGAGTTTGGCAAGATTCTCAAATTTAGAATCCTCTTAAACTCAAATAGTGAAATCTGCATTTGATTACTACAAGCCTGCATTTCCTCTAACTAGTGTCCTGATGCTTAGTAATGGAAACTTGACGTCCAGCTTCTTGAGAACCCAAACCTGCCAAGAACTTGACTACCTATTGAGGGAATGAGACTGGATTCTGCTCTTCTGAGCCTCCCTTCCCCCCTATTCCCCATCCCTGACCCTGAGTCCCTTAGGATGCAGGAGTCCTGCTGCCATGGGGCAATGTGCCTGTGTAATCAGAGTGGCTGCCTGGCTTCCCAAATTACTGTTTCACCTCTTCCCTCACTGTGTTCTGTCTGCTGGATCTCCGCTCTCCACAGGTAATGCTCTCTCAAACCTGTTACATGCTTCTCTGTGTTCTCTGAACATCATGAATTAATGCATCTCAAACTTCACTGCATATGCAAATCAAATGAAAATTATGTTTGTTAAAATTCAGATTATGGGATGTCCTGCTCTGATGCAATGAGTTAAGAATTCTACTGCAGTGGCTGGGGTCACTGTGGAGGTATGGATTCGATCCCTAGCCCGGAGCAGTGGGTTGAAAGATCTGGTGTTATTGTAGCTGCAGCTGCAGCTCAGATTCAGTCTCTGGCTGGGGAACTTCCATGTGCCCTGGGTGTATCCATAAAAACAAATGCAGATGATAATTGCGTGAGGACTGCAGGGGAGGCAGGGATGAGATTTTGCATGTCTACCATGCACTCAGTTCATAACCGCGCTGCTTGTCTGTGGACCAGATGAATGACAGTAACTCATTAGATGCTCCTCCAGTCTAATATCTAGCATCTGTCTCAGAGACCTCTGCCCTCCCCACCCCTGGGAAATGTGGAGCTAAAGACTTGGCCTCATGACAATGGCATAACCCAAGAATCAATGGATGCCCTGCTTTATCTTATTGTTCCAAGATGCTTACCACATTTGGCAAGGAATTGGTGTTGCTAGTTTTTTCACTGGGCTGAGGAAAATTTTCTGCAAGATGGGAATTACAAAATTCACCTTATCAGGAGTTCCTGTCATGGCTCAGTGGTAAGGAATCCAACCAGTATCCATGAGCATACAGGTTCAATCCCTGGCCTCTCTCAGTGGGTTAAGGATCTGGTGTTGCAGTGGACTGTGGTGTAGGTTGGAAGCTGCAGCTCTGATTCAGGCCCTAGCCTGGGAACTTCCATATGCCATGGGAGTGGCCCTAAAAAGACACACACAAAAATTCATCTTATTTATTCTTTTCTTCCCACCAGCAGCCCACCTCCCAACTGCCAGACCCTTGTAAGAGCAGGCTGTCACCTGCTATAGGATTGGTCACAAGAACTGGAGGGTCCCTTTCTTGTCCTGCTGTTCCTTCATTTGTGAAAACTATAGCAACACATTTCTCCATCTTAAGCACCTCACACTGCCTGCACTCAGAGAAAGATGTTGTCACTTGCACATGAGAGAAGCCCAATATGCTCCCTGTGGTTGCAGAAACGTGTTGTATTGGAGAGATGAGCTGCTCTGTGGGGCCACATGTCAAGGAACGTTTGTGCCCTTTTAGATGCTCAGGGTCCCTAAAATCTACACTTAAGGAACACAGTGCTTGCTTGCTTCATGCCACTGGTTACTTTAAAATCTCAAACACTATAAAAAGAAAGAGAACTTGTTGTTTTTGTGACTGCTGACTTTTTTTTTTCTGTTGAGAGGAAAAGTACTAGACACTAGTGGATTAAGAAAACACCAGAGGACAGCAAGCCAGGCAACAGCCTCTGCTGACCTTCTTTGTGTGTACATGTTTCTTTTTTCTCCACAGCAGCCAGAGAACCACACTACCCAAAATAAAGGCTTGGTTGAAAGCTAATGCTAACTGAAGATGGAGGATTAGTGCTCAGGTTTGAGAGAGGGCCCTGAGGCCACTAAGAATTTGCCCAGTTAACAGCTCTGCATTTGCAAGGGACAATGACTGGACACAGAATCTACAACCACTTTTCAGCTTTAGAAAAAAATACTCCCAGGAAAAAGTACATTTCTGTTTTTATCCAAGTTTGGTTCAAAAAAGGTAAAAATGCTATTTAGGTCTTGTCTAAAGTCTTCCTTCTAGCATCAGTCTTACTCTTCAGACTAGTTTACATAATGACATAAAGACTTCTGGTTCTGTTGCTCCCTGCAAACATATATATTTACATATGAGTATTCTATATTCCCTGATATTTCAGATGTTCTAGAACTTCCATACTTCCTAAGTTTCCTTGACTATATTGATAAAGCGCTGGCTAATGCCATTTTTCTTCTACCTGACAGCCCTCCTTCATCTCTGAGCGTGTGTTTAAAGTTAGCCAGTGGAGGTCTGACAGGTAGATCTGAGTTCATGTCAACCCATCAATTATGCACTGAGCATTTTTTTTTTCACCATGTCAAGCCTTGTTCTAAGCACTTTATTTTTCCCCCATTACTTAATGAATTTTATTACAATTATAAGTGTACAAAAATCATCACAACTCAATTTTATAGCATTTCTGTCTCAAACCCTAAGTGCATCCCCCAACCCCCCACCTTGTCTCACTTGGAAACCATAGGTTTTCCAAAGTCTGTGACTCATTATCTGTTCAGCAAAGAAGTTCATTATGTCCTTTTTTTAGTTTCCACACATAAGTGGTAGCATTTTATGTTGATGTCTAATTGTCTGACTGGTTTCACTTCGCATGATAATTTCTAGGTCCATCCATGTTGCTATAAATGTTATTTCATTCCTTTTAATGACTGAGCAATATTCCATTGTGTATATGTACCAGATCTTCCCTATCCACTCCTCTGTCAATGGGCCTTTAAGTTGTTTCCATGACTTGGCTTTGTATAAAGTGCTGCAATGAACAGTGGAGTACATGTGTCTTTTCGTGTCATGGTTTCCTCTGGATAGATGCCCAGGAGTGGGATTGCTAGATCAAATGGTAATTCTGTTTTTAGCTTTCTGAGGAATCTCCATACTGTTTTCCACAGTGGTTGCACCAATTTGCATTCCCACCAACAGTGTAATAGGGATCCTTTTTCTCCACACCTCTCCAGCACTTATTGTTTGTAGACTTTTTGATGATGACCATTCTGGCGGGTGTAATGTGGTACCTCATAGTGGTTTTGATTTGCATTTCTCTAATAAGGAGCAATTTTGAACATCTTTTCATGTGTTTACTTGCCATCTACATGTCTTCTTTGGAGAACTGTCTGTTTAGATCTTCTGCCCATTTTTTGATAGTGTTTGCTTTTTTTGGTATTGATCTGTAGGAGGAGGTGTTTGTAAATTTTGGAGATTAATCCCTTGTCAGTCGATCCATTTACAAATATTTTTTCCCATTCTGTGGGTTGTCTTTTCATTTTGTTTAGAGTTTCCTTTGCTGATATACTGAGCATTTGTTATATACCTTTTTGTCAGTCACTTGCTAGGGAAAAGGTGGGGGAATAGGGGCACAAAATAAAAAAGACATCATTTCATTCTTGACTCTCATGAGCTCACAACGTATTGCTGAAATTAACAGGCCAATAGTAGCCTACTATAAAGTTTAAGTCTTTGGCATTTCTTGGCTGTTCTTTTTTTATTTTTCTGATGCCCATTTTCTTCATAATTTATATTATCATTTCATCCTACTACATTTTTCAGCTTATGGTAAAACTGATAAAATTGTAAAATATTGTAAATGTACAATAGGATGATCATTTTGAACACTATGGATACAGTTAAAGTTTTTTCCTTAAATATCAATGAGATCTACTCATGACTGTGTGTGTACTGCAATTTCATTTATAACATGAATGAACATATATTTCTTTTCTTTCTTTCTTTTCTTCCTTCCTTCCTTTCTTCCTTCCTTTCTTTCTTTCCTGCACCCATGGCATATGGAAGTTCCCAGGATAGGGGATCAAATCAGAGGTATAGCCACTGGCCTACATCACAGTCACAACTATGCCGGATTGGAGCTGTGTCTGAAACCTAGACCACAGCTCATGGCCACGTGGGATCCTTTACCCACTGAGCGAGGCCAGGGATCAAACTCATGTCCTCATGGATATTGTTTGGGTTCATTACTGATGAGCCACAGCAGGAACTCCCATACATACACTTTTCTATATATAAAAAAAAAAAACACTGTTATCTCAGGACAGCATATTTGATTGTATTTATGCAAATATTTTTCTGCTTTCCATCTAGTATTTAGTATTACTTTGTATCTGGCATAAATTTTCACTTTTCAGTGTCTTATGTGGTCTATATACAGCCATATCAACAGCCACAGTGAAGAAAATAATGTATGTAGGGGATTGACCAGTTTGTTAAGAAGTCAGTCGTTTGTTTTAAAGAATAGAGTAAGGTGAATAAATACGTTCATTGAAGGTCTTTTTCATTGAAAACGAATTTGTTTTCCAGGTAAGAAAGCATCACAGAACCCCTCTCCCCACCAGACACAGAGGCGCCACTGGTGTCACTGAGAGGCAGCCCAGTGTGGGTGAAGCGTCCACTTTGGGCTCAGTCTTGCACCGAACTTCTCTGAGCCTCAGTTTCTTCTACATTAAATGTGGACAGCGGGTATAACTTGCAAGGTTTTTGTACAGAGTAAGATGTCAAGCTGAATAAGAGTCTGGGAAGACCCCCTTAGAAGGTAGAAAAGCTCTAAGCAACCAGCCTCTCCTGAAACTCATAGGAAGCGCTTCTCACCGGCCTCACGGGGGCAGCACTGCCCGGTCCTCTGGGTGCTGGCGGCGTTGGGTGAGTGTTGACGTGGTGACTGTGAGCTGGAACCTGGACTTCCCGCCCCACCTGTGTGTCAACCCTCCGCACAGATGGGACTCCTGAGCGGTGCCTTCTATTTCAGGGGTGTCCCTGCTCTTCCCGGCTGTACCCCTTACTCTGCACACCACCCCCCGCAAACCCCTCTACCCGCCCCCCCCCGCCCCCGCGCCTCTGTGTTTGAATCATTCTCTGCCTCAGGGCTTTATTTCAGTCCCCAGTTTTGCCCAAGTTTTTTGGTTAACTAATGTAGCTCTGTCCAGTTCACAATTTTCACACCCATCAACCTATCTTAACAAGAAAATCAGCCCTCCTCAAACACAAGAGGAATCTTTGCAAATTGATAGGAAAAAAAAAAATTGGTAGAAGAGACCCTTGTCAGACTGAGAATTTTCTCTTCAGTGCTGGCCCCCTTGAGTCGCTGCCGCAGGTTCCCACGTTCCCTGATGGCCTCAAGTCCCCAAGGGTCACAAGGCCGCTGGGGGTACTAGCCTAAGGCTGGTATGAGTTCGCTGTGGGGCAAGTGCAGTAAAGGTGTAGAGTTGCTCCATTTTTCACTTGTGATTAGGCTACTTGAGGGTGGAGAAAAACTTCTCCCTCCTCCTTCCCTCCCTTTCTTCATTTCTTCCTCTGAAATTCTCATTCAAAAAACCATCTTCAAAGCGATATTAAGTAGTTTCCTATCACAAGAAACTAAGGCATATACATAATGAGCAGGAAGCTCGTTAGCAATTTGTATAAGCCAGGGCTTCACAGGCAAAAAATTTAAATGCTATGTTGCCCCTGCATAGAAAAATTAGGGACATAAATGTAAAGACATGCTTTTCCCTTTCTCTCTCCCCAGTGTTCTACAACCCTCCTCCTCATCCAGACCTTTAGAAAGAAAATATAATGTCTAGAGGTAAAGCAGGTGGCAGTTAGCACTGGAATACAAGAATTTCTGGAGGTGTTGCAGGTGGGTCTGTGACATCATAGGAATCTCAAAAAAAACAAAACAAAACAAAACAAAAAACCACCGCTGATGAGATTTTTCTCTGAGAAGGTGAGGGGAGAAACATAACCTATTCCAGGGCCCCGATGGCCTTACCTACCCCTGTTTGCTCATAGAAGGACAGCATCTGAAAAACAGAAAGGAGAAACCAGCGTGTATTACTGGCATACGATGTAGAACACTTTCAGTAAAGAAATAATATCATTTGAGAAGTGCCATTTTCAAAACAAGACTATTAAAATTGAAGAAAATATTCTAATTTGGGGTTTATAAGTGAGTACTAAGGCTAACTGGCAGTAGCACTTAAATTACTTTTTAGTGGTGTACTTTTAATCTACACAAGAACGAGCGAAAATAATTGGTGTCAGAAATTGAGTCCACATTCATATTTTAAAAGTCAGACACAGTCATGCATATCTGATATTAACCAAACAAAATTTAAGGTAGGATGAATGTTTTTCTTTTAAGGTATAAATGAAAAACACTTTTACTCAAGAATTCTAAAAATACATACAAAAATATATACATTAAAAGTAAATAAACATGTAAGACAAGCTCCAAACAAACCTTAAGATATGAACCAGTTTCATTTTGATATGAACCACTTTCATATCGGAGTAGAGGTTTATTTGTTTAAATAAGCAGATGACTAATTTTTTTCCTACCTGGATGAATGAAATCTTTAAGCCAGGAGAGTTTATAGCTCTGCCATGCATTTGTAGTACCTGTTGCCATGGATACAACCATCGTGCCTGGTGGGATCTGTAAAAATGGCCCAATCATACTGAGACTGTACACTCTTACTGACTGGTATCTACACAGTGTTTGTAAGTTATAGTGTTTTCATATGCATGATTTGGTTTTATGAAAAAAAATGCTTTAAATTAAATAGCTAGGGGGTTCTACCACCCTGCCTTCTGTAGTACACAATAAAAAAATTCCACCAAAAGCAATCTTTTAAGCATATAATTTTTTGCTGAGCTACTTTTCATTATATTCTACTTCAGCTCATAGAATGGGTGTTTCAATGTATTTGTTTTATAAATGACATTTCTTTTCAAGTGAGATGACATCATCTTCATGACTGAAATGCTAAGTGTATGATTAACCCAGTTGTGCTGTGTATCAATACAGTTTTTACCTGTAAATTCTTAGACAAGTTACCTAGTCTCTGAGCCCACTTTACACAACAAATAAGGTAGGGGTAATCACATTACCCAACTCATAAATATTTTGTGAGCATTAAATGAGATAATCCATGTAAGTGCTGAACACAGTCCCTGGCCCAGGGCAAAATTCAATATCCATTAGCTATTAGTATGAAAAGAATCATTGACAATCAACTTTGCAACACTTTCAGGCAAGCCAAGGAAATTCATCAGTGACTGTGAATATGAAATATTAAGTCAGCTCTGGAAATAGAGAAGTCTATATGTTTATGGCCTTAAATATTAGTCATCTGACTTCAATATTTCTCCTGTCACTAGTCAGTTAATTTGGACTAAGTAGCCATTCATTCTCAACAAAATGTTTGAGGCACCTTTAGAAGTAGCACAGTCTAAAAATAAAAGCTCCACTTCCTTTTCCTGTTGTCTCTATGATCCAGACTGAAGTCATAGATATCTGAAAGTTTTAATGTCAGTCTTGGCATGAATTTAGCTAGTGCTGTAGAAAACACAGATTGAAAGAAGAAGAGTGGATATGCTCCTGGGTCTCAGCATGACTCTGCTTTTCCATCTCTGTGTGACCTTGGCCTGGAAAATCACACTTCCTAAAGGTCAGTTCACTTATCCATACAATGAAAATCATACCTTCCCTTATAGTTATAAAAATAAAGCTCCTAGAAGAAGCAGATAAGTTATTAATTCTATTTATTATTGTTAATATATTTGAGAAAGCTAGGCTGTGTGTTTGTTATTTTTCTGTATACTCACCTTTCACCCTAATATTTGTAACTCAGCTTGAATACTCTCTAATTGTGATCTAGTTAAGGAGTAAGACCTGTGGACCTGATCTCAACCTTTCTGTGGCTGATGAGTGGCCACATCAGTTCTGATTATCCCCCCACCTTTTTTTCCCTAAAGACTCATTCCCTCCTTTTCCAGTTACTGTATAGACCTGCACCTCCTTTCATAATACTTTTCTAATAGTTACTAGAGACGACATCTTTCCCAGGAGAAGGGAAAAATAAAGAGGTGTCACAGTCAGGATTGAATTTGGTATGTACTGGGTTAACAAATATTGCTGTCAATCCTTAAAAATGCCATCTCACATACTCCCTGTATCTCTCTTAGCCACTGAGAACCATTGATCTCACACAGAAGGAAGCTTCATAAATACACATGTGCTACTGAGAAGCTGGGTGAGAGGAATGTACTTGATTGGAAAGCCTTTTATAGCTGCGTGGAACCAAGACCTGAAAGAGCTCTTACGTCCAGGTTGCTGTGCATTCCATGGTCAGGCAAGTGGTGTCTGGGACTGGAAGTGCTATGGAGGAGGGATGCTGTTAGGGAGAAGTGGGAGATAGTATAAGCATTCAGAGAAACAGAATCCTCATAAGGGAACCAGAGTACTAACTAGAGGACAGAAAAATTTGGTAGAAAATTTGTGAATTATTATTATTATTTTTATTTTTCCATTATAGTTGATTTACAGATTTCTGTGCATTTTCCAACTGCACAGCATGGTGACCCAGTTAGATTTACATATATAGATTCATCACAGATGATTAGACAGAGTTCCCGTGCTCTACAGCAGGCTCTCCTTGCTTTTCCATCCCAGAGGCAAGTCTGCAACTACTGACCCTAGAACCCCCTACCATCCCACTCAATCCCCGATCCTCTTGGCAACCACAAGTCTGTTCTCCAAGTCTGTGATTTTCTTTTCTGTGGAAAGGTTCATTTGTGCAGTATATGAGATTCCAGATATAAGTGATATCATACAATATTTGTCTTTCTCCTTCTGACTTACCTCACTCAGTATGAGGGTCTCTAAATTCCATCCATGTTGTGGCAAATGGCATGATTTTATTCTTTTTTTATGGTTGAGTAGTATTCCATCATGTTATATACCACTTCTTCCTAATCCAATCATCTGTCAATGGACATTTGGGTTGTTTCCATGTCTTGGCTATTGTGAATAGTGCTGCAACCTGTGTGTGTAAGTGTCTCTTTCAAGGAAATTTTTGTCCAGATATATGTCCAAGAGTGGGATTTCTGGGTCATATTGTAGTTCTATGTATAGTTTTCTAAGGTACCTCCATACAGTTTTCCACAGTGGTTGTACCAGCTTACATTGCCACCAACAGAGCAGGAGGGTTCCCCTTTCTCCACAGCCCCTCCAACATTTGTTGTTTGTGGACTTGTGAATGATGGCCATTCTGAATGGTGTGAGGTGGTATCTCATGGTAGTTTTGATTTGCATTTCTCTAATCATCAGTGATGTTGAGCATTTTTTCATGTGCTTGTTGGCCATCTGGATATCTTCTTTGGAGAAGTGTGTATTCAG
>PVHT021183608.1:13542344-13566648 GCA_004024745.2 Catagonus wagneri | reverse complement strand
GCAGGAGGGTTCCCCTTTCTCCACAGCCCCTCCAACATTTGTTGTTTGTGGACTTGTGAATGATGGCCATTCTGAATGGTGTGAGGTGGTATCTCATGGTAGTTTTGATTTGCATTTCTCTAATCATCAGTGATGTTGAGCATTTTTTCATGTGCTTGTTGGCCATCTGGATATCTTCTTTGGAGAAGTGTGTATTCAGGTCTTTTGCCTATTTTTCAGTTGGGTTATTGGCTTTTTTGCTGTTGAGTTGTATCAGCTGTTTTTATATTTTAGATGAAGCCCTTGTCAGTTGCATCATATGGCACTATTTTCTCCCATTCTGTAAGTTGTCTTTTAGTTTTCTTTTTGGTTTCCTTTGCTGTGCAAAAGCTTGTCAGCTTGATTAGGTCGCATTGGTTTATTTTTGCTTTTCTTTTTGTTTCCTTGGGAGACTGACCTGAGAAAACATTTGTAAGGTTGATGTCAGAGAATGTTTCACCAGTGTTTTCTTCCAGGAGTTTAATGTTGTCTTGTCTTATATTTAAATCTTTAAGCCATTTAGAGTTTATTTTTGTGCATGGTGTGTGAGTGTGTTCTAGTTTCATTGATTTGCATGCAGCTGTCCAGGTTTCCCAGTAATACTTTCTGAACAGACTGTATTTTTCCCATTTTATGTTCTTGCCTCCTTTGTCAAAGATCAATTGGCGATAGGTGTCTGGGTTTACTTCTGGGTTCTCTATTCTGTTCCACTGGTGTATGTATGTCTGTTATGGTACCAGTTCCACACTCTCTTGATTACTGTGGCCCTGTAATATTGCCTGAAGACTCGGAGAGTTATGCCTCCTGCTTTCTTTTTGTTCCTCATGATTGCTTTGGCGATTCTGGGTCTTTTGTTGTTCAATATAAATTTTTGAATTGTTTGGTCTCGTTCTGTGAAGAATGTCATGGGTAATTTGATAAAGATTAAATTGAATTTGTAGATTGCTTTGGGTAGTATGGCCATTTTTACAATATTGATTTTTCCAGCCCCTGAGCATGGACTATTTTCATATTTGTTTGTATCTTCTTTGATCTCCTTGATTAATGTCCTGTAGTTCTCTGCATATGTCTTTCACCTCCTTAGTCAGGTTTATTCCCAGGTACTTGATTTTTTGGGGTGCTGTTTTATTTTTATTTTATTTTTTAACTTAATGGATTTTATTTCAATTATAGGTGTACTTAAATCATCAAAAGTCAATTTGATAGATTTTGTGTCCCAAATCCACAGTGCATCCCCCCCACCCCCCAGATTGTCTTATTTGAAAAACCAAGGTTTGCCAAAGTCTGTGAGTCATTGTCTGTTCTGCAAAAATGTTCATTTTGTCTTTTTAGTTTCCACATGTAAGCAGTAGCATTGGGTGTTGCTGTCTAATTATCTGACTGGTTTCACTTTGCATGATAATTTCTATTTCCATCCATGTTGCTATAAATGTTGGTAATTCGTTCCTTTTAATGGCTGAGTAATATTTCATTGTGTGCATGTACCATATCTTCCCTATCCACTCCTCTGTCGATGGGCATTTAGGTTGTTTCCATGACCTGGCTATTGCATAGAGTGCTGCAGTGAACACTGGAGTACATGTGTCTTTTCAAGTCATGGTTTCCTCTAGAGAGATGCCCAGGAGTGGGATTGCTGGATCAAATGGTAATTCTATTTTGAGTTTTCTGAGGAATCTCCATACTGTTTTCCACAGTGGCTGCACCAATTTGCATTCCCACCAACAGTGTAATAGGGATCCTTTCCACACCCTCTCCAGCACTTATTGTTTGTAGACTTTTTGATGATGGCCATTCTGGCTGGTGTAAGGTGGTACCTCATAGTGGTTTTGATTTGCATTTCTCTAATGAGGAGTGATGTTGAACATCTTTTCATGTGTTTATTTGCCATCTGCATGTCTTCTTTGGAGAACTGTCTGCCTAGGTCCTCTGCCCATTTTTTGATGGGGTTGTTTGTTTCTTTGGTATTGAGCTGTAGGTGGTGTTTGTAAATTTTGGAGATTAATCCCTTGTCAGTTGATTCATTTGCAAATATTTTCTCCCATTCTGTGGGTTGTCTTTTCATTTTGTTTAGGGTTTCCTTTGCTGTGCAGAAACTTTGAGGTTTAATTAAGTCCCATTTGTTTATTTCTCTTTTTATTGTCCTTACTCTGACACATGGATCTGAGAAGATGTTGCTATCATTTATGTCAGAGAGTGTTTGGCCTATGTTTTCCTCTAAGAGTTTTATAGTATCTGGTCTTATATCTAGATCTTTAATCCATTTTGAGTTTCTTTTTGTGCATGGTGTTAGGAAGTGTTCTAGTTTCATTGTTTTACATGTTGCTGTCCAGTTTTCCCAGCCCACTTATTGAAGAGGCTGTCTTTTGTCCAATGTATTATTCTTGCCTCCTTTGTCATAGATTAGTTGACTATAGATGCGTGGATTTAATTCTGGGCTTTCTATCCTGTTCCACTGATCTATATTTCTGTCTTTGTGCCAGTACCATACAGTTTTGATTACTGTAGCATTGTAGTATAGTCTGAAGGCAGGGAACCTGATTCCTCCAGCTCCATTTTTCTTTTTCAGGATAACTTTGGCTATTCTGTTTTTTTTTGTGCTTCCAAAGAAACGTTAAAATATTTTGCTCTAGTTCTATGAAAAAGATTCTGGTAATTTCACAGGGATTGCATTGAATGTGTAGATTGCCTTGGGTAGTATAGTCATTTTGATAATATTGACTCTTCCAATCCAAGAGCATGGTATGTCTTTCCACCTGTTCATGTCATCCTTGATTTCTTTCTTTGCAGTCCTTATAATTTTCAGAGTACAGGTCTTTTGTCTCTTTAGGCAGGTTGATTCCTAAGTATTTGATACTTTTTGATGTGATGGTAAACGGGATTGCTTCCCTAATTTCTCTTTCTGATCTTTCATTGTTAGTATATAGAAATGCAGTTTCCTATATCCTGCAAATCTGCTAAATTTGCTAAATTCATTGATGAGCTCTAACAGTTTTCTGGTAGAGTCTTATAGGATTCTCTAGGTATAGTATCATGTCATCTGCAAAAAGTGATAGTTTTACTTCTTCCTTTCAAATTTGGATTCCTTTTATTTCTTTTTCTTCTCTGATTGCTGTAGCTAGGACTTCCAGAACTATGTTGAATAGTAGTGGCGAGAGTGGACATCCCTGTCTTGTTCCTGATCTCAGCAGGAATTCTTTCAGCTTTTCACCATAGAGAATGATATGAGCTCTGGGTTTGTCATAGATGGCCTTGATTATGTTGAGGTAGTTTCCCCCTATGCCCACTTTCTGAAGGGTTTTTATCAGAAATGGGTGTTGGATTTTGTCAGAGGCTTTTTCTGCATCTATGTAGAGGATCATATGGATTTGATTCTTCAGTTTGTTAACGTGGTGTATCACACTGATTGATTTGCGGATATTGAAGAATCCTTGCATCCCTGGGATAAATCCCACTTGATCGTGGTGTACAATCCTTTTAATGTATTGTTGGATTCAGCTGGCTAGCATTTTGTTGAGAATTTTTGCATCTATGTTCATCAGTGAGATTGGCCTCTAATTTTCTTTTTTTGTGATATCTTTGTCTAGTTTTGGTATCATGGTGATGGTTGCCTCATAGAATGAGTTTGGGAGTGTCCCTTCCTCTGCAATTTTTTGGAAGAGTTTCAGAAGGATAGGCGTCAGTTCTTCTCTAAATGTTTGATAGAATTCACCTGTGAAACCATCTGGTCCTGGACTTTTGTTTGTTAGAATTTTTTTATTCACAGTTTCAATTTCAGAACTTGTGATTGGTTTATTCATCTTTTCTATTTCATCTTGGTTTAGTCTTGGGAGATTGTACTTTTCTAAGAATTTGTCCATTTTTTTCTAGGATTTCCATTTTATTGCCATATAGTGCCATTGAGTAGTCTCTTATGCTCCTTTGTATTTCTGTGATGTCTGTTGTTACTTCTCCTTTTTCATTTCTAATTTTATTGATTTGTGTCCTCTCTTTTTTTCTTGCTAAGTCTGGTTAAGGGTTTATCAATTTTGTTGATCTGTTCAAAGAACCAGCTTTTAGTTTCATTGATCTTTTCTATGGTTTTCTTCGTTTCTATTTCATTGATTTCTGCTCTGATCTTTCTTCTATTAATTTAGTTCTTGTCAGTTCTTCCCTCTCTAGCTACTTTAGATGTAAAGTTAGGTTGTTTATGTGAGCTTTTTCTTGTTTCCTGAGGTAGGCTTTCCACTTAGAACTGCTTTTGGAGCATCCCAGAGGTTTTGGAGTGTTGAATCTTTGTTGTCATTTGCTTCTAGGTATTTTTAAATTTCCTCTTTGATTTCTTCAGTGATCCATTGGTTGTTTAGTAGCATGTTGTTTAGTCTCCACATATTTGTATTTTTGGCCATTTTTTTCTTATTGTTGATTTCCAGTCATATAGCATTACGGTCAGAAAAGATGTTTGATAGGATTTCAATTTTCTTAAAGTTACTGAGGCTTGATTTGTAGCCCAGGGTGTGATCAATCTTAGAGAATGTTCCATGCGCACTTGAGAAGAATGTGTATTCTGTTGCTTTTGGATAGAATGTCCTATAAATATCTATTAAGTCCATCTGATCTAATGCTTCATTCAGGGCCTCTGTTTCCTTATTGATTTTCTGTCTGGATGACCTGTCCATTGCTGTAAGTGGGATGTTAAAGTTCCCCACTATGATGGTGTTCTTGTTGATTTCTCGTTTTAAGGTTGTTAGCAGTTGCCTTATATATTGTGGTGATCCTATGTTGGGTGCATAGATATTTAAAATTGTTATATCTTCTTCGTGGATTGATCCTTTGATCATTATGTAGTGCCCTCCTTTTCTCTTAAAATGTTCTTCATCTTAAAGTCTATTTTATGTAGTAGGAGTATTGCTACTCCAGCTTTCTTTTGATGCCCGTTTGCATGGAATATTTTCTTCCATCCTCTCACTTTCAGTTTGTATGTGTCTCTAGAAGTGAAGTGGGTCTCTTGAAGACAGCATATATATGGGTCTTGTTTTTGTATCCATTCGGCTAGACTATGTCTTTTGTTTGGGGCATTCAGTCTATTAACATTTAAGGTAATTATTGATATGTATGTTCTTATTGCCATTGTATTAACTGTTTGGGGTTTTTGTTGCTCTTTTTTTCTACCCTTATTCTCTTGATGTCTCCTCTCACAAGATGGCTATCTTTAATTTTGTATTTGAGTTGATTTTTCTTATTTGTTTGTGTATCAATTGTAGATTTTTGGTTTGAGGTTACCCTGAGTTTTGATATAGAAGTCTATATATAAATGAGATTGATTTAAGTTGTTGGTTTCTTAATTGCACATGTTTCTCCAGTAACCTGTATTTGTGCTCTCTTAAGATTTCTGATTTTGGTAGCATAATTGTGCATGGATGATTTCATATCTTTACCATATGTACGCCTTTACTAGTAAGCCTTGTCATTTGTGGCTTTTTTGTTTCTGGTTGTGGCCTTTTCTTTTCTGCCTAGAGAATTTCCTTTAGGATTTGTTGTAAAGCTGGTTTAGTGTTGCAGAAATCTCTTAGCTTTTGCTTATCTGTAAAGGTTTTGATCTCTCCTTCAAATCTGAATGAGAGCCTTGCTGTGTAAAGTAATCTGGGTTGGAAGTTTTTCCCTTTCATCACATTTAGTATATCATGCCACTCCCTTCTGGCCTGCAGAGTTTCAGCTGAAAAATCTGCTGGTAACCTTATTGGGGTTCCCTTGTATGTCATTGGTTTCTTTTCCCTGGCTGCTTTTAATATTTTCTCTTTGTCTTTAATTTTGGTCATTTTGATTAATATGTGTCTTGGGTGTTCCTCCTTGGGTTTATTTTATATGGTACTCGTTATGCTTCCTGGATTTGAGTAAGTGATTCCTTTCCCATATTACGGAAAATTTCGGCTATTATCTCTTTGAATATTTTTTCTGTCCCCTGCTCTCTCTCTTATCCCTCTGGCCCCACTACAATACAGATGTTAGTGTATTTAACACTATCCCAGATTTTTCTGAGACTCTGCTCATTTCCTTGCAATATTTTATCTCTTTTCTCTTCTCCGTTAGTGATTTCCATTATTCTGTCCTCCACCTCGCTGATTCGTTCTTCTTCCTCCTGTATTGTACAGTTGGCTGCTTGTAATGAATTTTTTATTTCGGTAATTAGATTTTGCATTTCTTACTGTTTAATTTTTACATCTTATATTTCTTTGCTCAGTGTTTCCTGTAAATTATCAATTTTGCCTCTGGTCTATTTCCAATGTCTTGCATCATCTTCAGCATCAACAGTCTAAAGTCTCTTTCTGGGAGGCTGATAGTCTCCTCATCACTGAGCTGTTTTTCTGGGCTTTTCTCTTCCTCTCTTATCTGAGTTATAGTTTTCTGTCTTTTCATTTTTATAGGCTTTTGGTGTGGTGACCATTTTGCAGTCAATTCAATTGTAGCCTCTCTTAGTTCTGGTGTTTGCCTCCCATGTGGCTAAAGTTGGTATGGGGAGGGCTTGCTGTAGGCTTCCCGATGGGAGGGACTGATGCCTGCCCACTGGTAAGTGGGTTTGATTCCTCTCCCTCTGATGGTTGGGGCTTTGTCTCTGGATGAGCTTAGAGGCTGGCTGTGTGCCTGAGGGGTCTTTAGGCAGCCTGTTTACTGATGGGTGGGGCTGTGATCCCACCTGGATTATTGTTTGGCCTGGGGCTTCTCAGTGCTGATGGGAGGGACCAGATTTTCTCAGAAATGGCCACCTCCAGAGAAATGCAGGCTGATGAATGTTCCCGAGAGCTTCATCTCCAATGCCCTTCCCCCACAACAATCCACATTCACCCCTGTTTTCCCAAGAGATCCTCCAAGAATTGCAGTTAGGTTCCACCCAGATTCCTATGGGGACTTTGCTTTGCCCTGGGACCCAGTGCACGTGAAAGTCTGTGTGCCTTTCAAGAATGGGGTCTCTGTTTCCCCCATTCCTGTGGAGCTCCTGCACACAAACCCCACCGGCCTTCAATGCCAGATGCTCTGGGGGCTCTTTCTCCCTGTGCCAGATCCCTAGGCATGGGTTTTTGACATGGGGCTCAGAACTCTCAGTCCTGTAGCTGAGTCTCTGTGATAGTTACTTTCCAGTCTGTCGGGCTTCCTACCCGGTAGGTATGGGGTTGCTTCTATCACATAATGGCCCCTCCTACCTCTTGATGTCTCCTCTTTGTCTTCTGGAGTAGAATATCTTTCTTGGAAGTTTACAGTCCATTTGGTTGAAGGCTGCTCAGGATTTGGTTGTAGTTTTGTTGATTTTTGGGAGAGAAGTTGAGCTCCAGTCCTTCTCTTCCACCATATTATTCCAATCTCCTCTAAAAACAGGTTAAATCTTGAAGAAAGAATGTGACCATGGACACTGCAGCATGTCTGCCTATATAAGTTGGAGATGAGAAACGGATAGGAGGTTATTGTATAAACCAGCTATAGTAAACTGTAAGTAGGTAGCCAATCCTTAGTGGAAAAGTATATGGCATGTTTTATATTCATCTACTCATTCATTCTTGTTCCTCACCATCATCATCATCATCTTCCCAGTGCTTATATTAACTTATGTAGAGAGACAGAAAACAGTAGATCACAAGTTCCCCTCTCAGATAAGTGAAGTCTTCGTGGAACCACATGGTCCCACTGCTTCCTATTTGTAATTGAGTAAATAAGGTCAAACATACACAAAAATTTATATAAAATATAAAGGAAATACATAAAGTACACTTGTGGTTTTGATGGTGGGAGGTACTACTTCAGGCTGGAGGAATCAGGATAATGTTTGTGAAGAAGGTAGCATAAAAATATGGACTGATATGGAGTTACATGGTGGCTCAGTGGCTTAAGGATATGCTGTGTCTTGGGTCACTGCTGTAGTGTGGTTTGATCCCTGGCTCAGAAATTTCTGCATGCTGTGGTGTGACCAAAAAATATGGACTGATTCATAAAATTATTTATGTGTGACTCATGCCAATATATTTTTATTTGCTCCAGTTTCAGTGTATGTGCTGAGCAAGTGAAGCTGTAGTATCCAATGAATGGTTCTGTTTGTTCTCTGCAACTGATGTTCTGAAATGTAAGTTAAAAATAGGTCTCAAATTGTACCCATTCTTTAGAATTCACACATATACACCAACTAGTACAATCTCACCATTTCTGAGTGAGGAGTTAATGAGTTTCTCAGGTTTACATAAGTAGTAAGAGAAAGGACTAGGCTTGAAAAGTACATAATTTATTCAATGATGCTATCTTGTCCTTTTAGAACCTCTTAAAAAAGGATCACAAGATCCACTGATATAAAAAGGTAGTAAATAAAAAGAGTCTATTGCTGAAATTTTTCAAAACATTGCAAAATGTTTCATACAAATGTAACATGAAAGTATATCCAAGATTGTATTGAATTCATTATATTAATGAGCCAATAAGAGGGTAAAACCAGTCTAAAGAACACTTGAGAATATAGGAATTTATAGGCAGATTAGTAAAGGAATGTTAAAATAAGCCATCTTAATGGTTGAGTTTGATATAATTGGGGGTTTCTCTGTTATATCAAAACAAAAATATTTGCATCTCTGTAAGACAGAAATCTTTAAACTCTGCTCCAATGAAATTGTAAAATAGTCCAGCCATTATAAAGTTAATCAAAGGTACAAGCCCCTCATGGAGTGAAGACCCAGTAATCTTTTCCTATTTTAAGGTTCGAGATAATTTTTCTCACAGTGATTTACAAAGCTTTGTAACTCTGACCTCACATATCCTTTCTGAAAATTATGTGAATACGTGGATTTATGTCTAGTACAGAACCTTTCAAATATAAATAGTCATCCTCTGGAAACAAATAATATTGAAAGGCCACAGACTCGTGTCTTATTTTCTTGGATCTTAGTGCTGCTGTAAGAATCACAGCTCTAGCAAAATGTGTTTGAGAACTTGTTAGAATAAATTCCATATTCTGCATTTATATTTAGTCAGAAGGCTAAAGACAGATCTCTAACAAACAATGTAAGGAGTAAACTGGAACTAGTTGAGCTTCCTATAGACAAGAATTATTTTACTGTTTCTCAATACACCAAAGAATTGAGCATGACATGCTTGCACCAGGCTATGCACTTTTGAAACCTGTGATTCCCTTCACTTCATTCATTCACCAATATCTTTATCTGTCAAACATTTAAAAAAAATTGCTAAGTGCTACTTGCTGTGGAAGATAACACTTATAAGCAACTTCTTATCATTCCTAAATGAGAATGTTTTGCAATGGTTGCAAATGGTATTCACTGTGTATTTGAAACCTTTAGTTACCTACTTGGTGGCATTTCCATATTTACATCCATCAGCTTTCCTCAGACAAAAATGAAACTATTTTGTCCTCTCAGATGTGAAGCCACATCAGAAGGTATAATGAAATAGCTGGAGATTAGTGCTTTTGAACAGTAGTGTTTTTGCTCTGTAACTGATGTTCTAAAATTTAAGTAAGATATTAGTCTTAAATTCTATCCATGGAAAGCTAATTATGACTTACACTTCAAAACATAGTCTAACAATAGCAATGAATAGAATCTCACCATTGATGGATGGGGAGTTATGCTCACATAAGAAATCACAGGAGATTGGATTAAGATGGGGGAATAGAAGGACTGGAGTTCAGCTTCTTTCATAAAAACAACAAAGTTATTACAAGCAAATGCCAAGCAACCTTCAGCCAAATGGACTGGAAACTTTCAAAAAGATATTCCACTCCAGAAGACAAAGAGGAGACCACATAAAGAGGTAGGATGGGCAATTACACGATAGAAGCAACCCCTATACCTCCTGGGTGTGAAGCCCCACAGACTGGAAAGTAACTGTATCACAGAGACTCAGCTACAGGACTGAGAGTCCTAAGCCCCACGTCAAATTCACATGCCTGGGGATCTGGCACATGGAGAAAGAGCCCCCAGAGCATTTGGCATTGAAGGCCAGTGGGGCTTGTGTGCAGGAGCTCCACAGGACGGGAGGAAAAGGAAACCCCATTCTAGAAAGGTGCACACATACCATTATGTGCACTGGGCCCCAGGGCAAATCAAAGTCCCATAGGAATATGGGTCAAACTGGACTGCAATTCTTGGAGGACCTCCTGGGAAAACAGGGGTGACTTGTGGGGGAAGGACATTGGAGGCAAAGCTCTTGGGAACATTCATCAGCTTGCATTTCTCTGGAGGCAGCCATTTTTTGGGAAAAATTGGCCCCTCCCATCAGCACTGAGAAGCCCCAGGCCAAACAATCACCCAGGTGGGATCACAGCCCCACCCATCAGTAAACAGTCTGCCTAAAGATTCCTCAGGCACACAGCTACATTTAATCTCACCCATAGACAAAGTCCCACCCACTGGAAGGATAGGAATCAGCCCCACCTACCACTGGACAGGCACCAGTCCCTCCCATCAGCAATGCCCCCCCCAACCAACTTCAGGCCCAGGGGAGGCAAACACCAGAATAAACAGAGGCTACAACTCTATTGTCCTCAAAAAGGTCACCACAACAAAAACCTAAAAAAAAAATGAAAAGACAGGAAACAATAACTCAGATAAGGGGAATAAAAAAAAAACAGAAAAACAGCTCAGTGATGAGATTATCAGCCTCCTGGAAAACGACTTTAGACTATTGATGCTGAAGATGATGCAAGGCATTGGAAATAAACTGGAGGCAAAGATTGATAATTTATAGGAAACACTGAACAAAGAAATACAAGATGCAAAAAATTAAGAAGAGATGCCAAATACAATAACTGAAATAAAAAGTTCATTAGAAGCAGCCAAGAGTAGAATACAGCAGGTAGAAGAAAGAATCAGTGAGGTGGAATACAGATTAGTAGAAATCACTAATGTGGAACAGAAAAGAGATAAAAGATTGAAAGGAAATGATGACAGTCTCAGAGAACTCTGGGATAATGTTAAATGCACCAACATCCATATTAAGGGGTTCCAGAGGGAGAAGAGAGAGAGGGAAGGGGACAGAAAAAATATTCGAAGAGCTAATAGCTGAAAACTTCCCTAATATGGGAAAGGAATCACTCATTCAAATCCAGGAAGCACAATGAGTACCATATAAAATAAACCCAAGGAGGAACACCCCAAGACACATATTAATCAAAATGACCAAAATTAAAGAGAAAATTTTGAAAGCAGCTAGGGAAAAGAAACAAATGACATACAAAGGAATCCCTATAAGGTTATCAGCAGATTTTTCAGCTGAAACTGCAGGCCAAAAGCACCGGCATGATATACTAAATGTGATGAAAGGAAAAAATTTCCAACCAAGATTACTTTACCCAGCAAGGCTCTCATTCAGATTTGAAGGAGAGATCAAAACCTTTACAGATAAGCAAAAGCTAAGATTTCTGCAACACTAAACTAGCTTTACAACAAATCCTAAAGGAACTTCTCTACAAAGAAAAAAAAAAAGGCGACAACCAGAAACAAAAACACCACAAATGACAGGGCTCACCAGTAAAGGCATATATACTGTAAAGATACTAAATGATTCATGCACAATTGTGCTACCAAAATCAGAAATTGTGAGAAGGGAGCACAAATGCAGGACACTGGAGATACACGTGCAATTAAGAAACCAACAACTTAAAACAATCTCATTTATATATAGACTCCTATATCATAACTTGAGGGTAATTGTAAACCAAAAATCTACAGCTAATACACAAACAAATTAGAAAAACAACTCAAAAACAATATTAAAGATAGTCATCGAACCACAAAAGGAGACAAGAGAATAATTGAAGAAAAAAGAGCAAAAAAAAAAACCAAAACAGTTAATAAAATGAAAATAAGAACGTACATATCAATAAACACCTTAAATGTTAATGGACTGAATGTCCCAACCAAAAGACATAGACTAGCTGAATGGATACAGAAACAAGACCCATATATATGCTGTCTTCAAGAGAGCCACTTCACTTCTAGAGACACATACAAATTGAAAGTGAGTGGTTGGAAGAAAATATTCTATGCAAATGGGAATCAAAAGAAAGCTGGAGTAGCAATACTGACAAAACAGACTTTAAAATGAAAAACATTTTAAGAGACAAGGAAGGGCACTACATCATGATCAAAGGATCAATCCAAGAAAAACAAATAACAATTTTAAATATCTATGCACCCAACATAGGATCACCACAATATATAAGGCAACTGCTAACAACCTTAAAAGGAGAAATCAACAAGAACACCATCATAGTGGGGGACTTTACCACCCCACTTACAGCAATGGACAGGTCATCCAGACAGAAAATCAATAAGGAAACAGAGGCCCTGAATGAAGCATTAGATCAGATGGACTTAATAGATATTTATAGGACATTCTATCCAAAAGCAACAGAATACACATTCTTCTCAAGTGCGCATGGAACATTCTCTAAGATTGATCACACCCTGGGCTACAAATCAAGCCTCAGTAACTTTAAGAAAATTGAGATCATATCAAGCATCTTTTCTGACCACAATGCTATATGACTGGAAATCAACAATAAGAAAAAAATGGCAAAATATTGAAACACGTGGAGACATGCTAAACAACATGCTACTAAACAACCAATGGATCACTGAAGAAATCAAAGAGGAAATTTAAAAACACCTAGAAGCAAGTGACAAGAAAGATTTGATACGCCAAAACCTCTAGGATGCAGCAAAAGCAGTTCTAGGGGAAAGTTTATATCAATACAAGCCTACCTCAGGAAACAAGAAAAAGCTCAAATAAACATCCTAACTTTACATCTAAATCAGCTAGAGAGGGAAGAACTGACAAGACCTAAAGTTGGTAGAAGAAAAGAAATCATAAAGATCAGAGCAGAAATCAGTGAAATAGAAATGAAGAAAACCACGGAAAAGATCAATGAAACTAAAAGCTGGTTCTTTGAGAAACAAAATTGATAAACCCTTAACCAGACTTATCAAGAAAAAAAGAGACAGGATACAAATCAATAAAATTAGAAATGAAAAAGGAGAATTAACAACAGACATCACAGAAATACAAAGGATCATAAGAGACTACTCTATGCAACTATATGGCAATAAAATGGAAATCCTAGAGGAAACAGACACATTCTTAGAAAAGTATAATCTTTCAAGACTGAACCAAGATGAAATAGAAAAGATGAATAGACCGATCACAAGTTCAGAAATTGAAACTGTGATTAAAAATCTTCCAACAGACAAAAGTCCAGGACCAGCAGGTTTCACAGGCGAAATATATCAAGCATTTAGAGAAGAGCTAACACCTATCCTCCTGAAACTCTTCCAAAAATTGCAGAGGAAGAGCCACTCCCAAACTCATTCTATGAGGCAACCATCACCATGATACCAAAACCAGACAAAGATACCACACACACACACACACACAAAATACGAAAATTAGAGGCCAATTTCACTGATGAACATAGATGCAAAAATCCTCAACAAAATACTAGCTAACTAAATCCAACAATATATTAAAAGGATTGTACATCACGATCAAGTGGGATTTATCCCAGGGATACAAGGATTCTTCAATCAGTGTGATACACCACGTTGACAAACTGAAGAATAAAAAACCATATGATCCTCTCCATAGATGCAGAAAAAGCCTTTGACAAAATCCAACAACCATTTCTGATAAAAACCATTCAGAAAGTGGGCATAGGGGGAACCTACCTCAACATAATCAAGGCCATCTATGACAAACCCAGAGCTCACATCATTCTCAATAGTGAAAAGCTGAAAGAATTCCATCTGAGATCAGGAACAAGAGAGGGATGTCCACTCTTGGCACTACTATTCAACATAATTTTGGAAGTCCTAGCCACAGCAATCAGCTAAGTGAAAGAAATAAAAGGAATCCAAGTTGGAAAGGAAGAAGGAAAACTATCACTATTTGCAGATGACATGACACTATACTTGAAAATCCTAAAGACTCTACCAGAAAACTGTTAGAGCTCACAATGAATTTGGCAAAGTAGCAAGATACCAAATTAATACACAGAAATCAACTGCATTTCTATATACTAACAATGAAAGATCAGAAAGAGAAATTAGGAAAGCAATCCCGTTTACTATTGCATCAAGAAGAATCAAATACTTAGGAACAAACCTACCTAAAGAGACAAAACACCTGTACTCTGAAAATTATAAGGCTCTGATGAAAGAAATCAAGGATGCCATGAACAGATTGAAAGACATACCATACTCTTGGGTTGGAAGAGTCAACATTATCAAAATGACCATACTACCCAAGGCAATCTACAGATCCATTGCAATCCCTATCAAATTACCAAGAACATTTTTCACAGAACTAGAACAAAATTTTTTAAAGTTTGTGGAAGTACAAAAGACCCCGAATAGCCAAAGATATCCTGCAAAATAATATGGAGCTGGAAGAATCAGGCTGCCTGACTTTAGACTCCTCTACAAAGCTACAGTAATCAAAACCATATGGTACTGGCACAAAGATAGAAATATGTATCAGTGGAATGGGATAGAAAGCCCAGAATTAAAACCATGCACCTGCAGTCAACTAATCTATGACAAGGGAGGCAAGAATATACAGTGGAGAAGACAGCCTGTTCAATTAGTAGTTCTGGGAAAACTGGACAGCCACATGTAAATGAATGAAATTAGAACACTTCCTAACACTATGCACCAAAATAAACTCAAAATGGATTAAAGATCTAGATATAAGACCAGATGAAACTCTTAGAGGACAACATAGGCCAAACACTCTTACATATATGAAAGCAACATCTTCTCAGATCCACTTGTCAGAATAATGACAATAAAAAGAAAAATAAACAAATGAGACTTGATTAAACTTAAAAGTTTCTGCGCAGCAAAGGAAACCCTAAACAAAATGAAAAGACAACCCACTGAATGGGAAAAAATATTTGCAAATGAATCCACTGACAAGGGATTAATCTCCAAAATTTACAAACACCTCCTACAGCTCAATATCAAAAAACAAACAACCCCATCAAAAAATGGGCAAGAGATCTAAACAGAAAATTCTCCAAAAAGACATATAGATGGCCAAAAAACACATGAAAAGATGTTCAAATCGCTCCTCATTAGAGAAATGCAAATCAAAACCACTATGAGGTACCACCTTCACCAGCCAGAATGGTCATCATCAAAAAGTCTACAAACAATAAGTGCTGGAGAGGGTGTGGAGAAAAAGGATCCCTATTACACTCTGGTTGGAATGCAAATTGGTGCAACCACTGTGGAAAACAACAGTATGGAGATTCCTCAGAAAGCTAAAAGTAGAATTACCATTTGATCTAGCAATCCCACTCCTGGGCATCTATCCAGAGGAAACCATGACACGAAAAGACACATGTACTCCACTGTTCATTGCAGCACTTTATACAAAAGCCAAGTCATGGAAACAACTTAAAGGCCCATTGACAGAGGAGTGGATAGGGAAGATCTGGTACATATACACAATGGAATATTGCTCAGTCATTAAAAGGAATGAAATAACATTTATAGCAACATGGATGGACCTAGAAATTATCATGTGAAGTGAAACCTGTCAGACAATGAGAAACCAACATCAAATGCTACCACTTATTTGTGGAAACTAAAAAGACACAATGAACTTCTTTGAAGAACAGATAATGATTCATAAACTTTGGAAAACTTATGGTTTCTAAATGAGACAAGCTTGGGGGGGAGTTGGGATGGAAATGCTGTAAAATTTGGTTGTGATGATTTTTGTACACCTGTAATTGTAATAAAATTCATTAAGTAATAGAAAAAGATCACAGAATAAAATTTAAAAGGACATCATTCAAAGAAAAGTATGAGTGACTGTAATGTAAGGTCCATGAGGGCATCAGTTTCTGTCTGTTTTGTCCCTGTTGTATCCCTAACAGTAAAATGCTTAAGAATTATTTTACTCTTTCTGGTGGGTCGTGGCAAGATTGCGGAGGAGTAAGAGGTTATGCTCACCCCCTCCCAAAAACACATTAAAAAAACCACATCTAAATGTAAAACAACTTGGACAAAGCATCAACTGAATGCTGGCAGAAGAACTTAAACCTCCAAAAAGGGCAAGTAACTCTTCACATAACGGGGTAGAACAACAGGAAAAAGACAGACAGAGAGAAAAGGAATCAGGATGTCACCAGCACTCTAGGGAGTGAGCTGTGAAGGGGAAAAGGAACACTCACCGTGGGAAGCCACATAACTGCTAGAGAGATCAGCCGAGCCAGAGGGACCTCAAAGCCCAAGAAAAGCACAGTGGCTGGACTGAGAACAGCAAAGCAGAGTGAGAGCCTCACACACAGATCATCTGAATGCCGGCACAGACACCACAGTTTGAGATGGTAAAAAGGGGGCTGGGAGCTGAGACTTAGGCTCGGGAGGTCAGTCCCCATGAGAGGGCTGGGGTTGGTGTTGTGAAGACAGCCTAGGGGGCTAGGGAGCAGTGTGCCACGGGTGGGAGAGCAATACTCTACCAGCTGGGGAGTGGAACTCCAGGAGAGAGGGAACTGGGGAGGTCTGGTCCTGCAGGAGAGGCAAGGCTCCATTGTTGGGGAGGAGAAGAGGAGGAGGGACTGACCGCCATAGGAAGCATCATGAACCAGGGCAGAGGGCGGGGCGAATTAAGCGCAAACCTCCAGCAGCCTGAGGCTAGCTGGCAAAGGGAAGGGTGACTCAAGTGCAGAGAGCTGGTCGGATTAAGCTTCCCGTAGGTGGAAGGGAGTTTGCAAAGGGTGCAGCGACTCAAAAGCAAACTGCGGTAACTGGGTAGCTGAGGCCTCTTGCTAGACCACTGTTGCCCTGGCATCTTCTTGACACACACCTGCATGGGCCGCACGACTAGAAGCCCCTTGTTAGACTGCTGCGGATCAGCATCTCTGGGCAAAGTGCACCTGTGATAGGAAGCAGTTTGCTAGACTACAGAGGACCAGGCTTCCAGGGCGCAGACTCCCCACAACACTGAGGCTGCTTGCTTGTCCGCAGTGGTCCGACATCTCTGGCACAAACATCCATAAGACTTTTGCTCCTATACTGAGATTGGGCACTTCTTTTGCAGGCTACCAGTAACCAGGCAACTCTAGTGTGGGCTAAGGGCATCAGGGGACTAAGTGGGACAAGGGGCTACCCAGCACCAGAGACTGTTGCTATCACTCCCCTGGGAACACACCTGCCCTGCAGCTGCCACTGCCAAACCCTCAGGGCAGCACACAGACACTTGTTTGCTGTCCCCTCCCAAGTCCATACAACTAGGTGCAGTTGGATCAGCATCTCCTTTGTGGTCTAAGTGGGACAGGGGGCTTCCTAGTGACGTGCAGGGGGCGGGAGCAAACCAACGCAGTTATCCCTGACTCCAGAGGAGGGCATGTTTCACCACCACAGGGGACACCTGAACGAAAACAAATTGTGGTGACAACCACCTCAGAGTACACCATAGAGAAGGTCATTACAACAGAACATCACCTATTGTCGCTCTTGCTCCCCTGGAGCACACCTGCCATTACCAAATATTACGGGCAGTGCCCAAACACTTGTCCCTTCCCAGGAACCGGTAACTAAGAGCTCCTAATGCAGCACATCCTTTAGGAGATAAGCAGGAGAAGGTACTTCCTGCATGGTCTACAGGATGCAGAGGCAAAACACTGCAGTTACCTCTGGCTCCAGAGAGGGGAATGATATGTTACCACTAGGGGTCCATGAATAGGCACCACCTGCAGCCCCAGTCACCTCAATGGCACCACAGAGGAGGGCATTGGGACTGAACACCACTTGTGGGTGCTCTTGCATCCCTGGGAACACAAAAACCCCGCTGCTCCCACTGCTACATGCTCTGGGCAGTACCCACATGCCTGATCTCTATCACTTCCCAGGACCCTGCAGCTAGGAACAACCTGTACAACACCTCCTATGTGGGCTAAGTGAGAGGGTTGCTTCATACATGGTCTACAGGTGAAGGGGCCAAACCACCACTGTTATCTCTGGTTCTAGAGACAATCATGGCCTGCAGCCACTAGGAGTCCCTGAACAGATACCACCTGTGGTTCCAATCACCTCAGAGGAGGCTTTGCAATTGAACTCTAGCCACTGTGGCTCTCAATCCCCTGGGAACTCACACATCCTGCTGCTGCTACTGCCAATTGCTCTGGACACTTGTTAGATATGCCTAAAGCATATTACCACTTCCCAGGGCCCTGCAATTAGGAGTAGCCATGGCTACCTCCTGCAGGTTCTTGCTGCTGTTGAGAGCCCAGAGAACAGGCACCAACTGCTGGCGCTACCCATTGCTTCATTCTCCCTGAAAACACACAGAGCACCAGCGAGATAACAGCCTGCTCACACCAAAGAAAGAGACACCAAATATTCAAACTCCCATAGCAAAAATAAACAGTAACCCCACCAAAAAATACAAAGGGGTGCTCTTGCCTAAGGGGTGCTCTTACAAGACTACACCAAAAATACAAAGGGGTGCACTTACAAGACTACAGTATGGCTTCCCCAAACTCACAGAAAAACAAAACCACAAGCAAGATGAAGAAGCTCAGAAACCATTCCTAGTTAAAAAAAGAGGACAAGTCATCTAAAGCAGCCAACAATGAAACAGACCTCTGCAGTCTGACAGAAATGGAGTTCAGAATGGAGGTAGTGAAAATACGTGAGGAATTAAGGATGAATATCCAGGAATTAAGAGAAGATGCAAACAGTAATGCAGATTCCCTTAGAAAGGATCTAAAAAATATACGGAGGAGCCAAGCAAAGCTAGAAAATGCATTTGCAGAGGTGCAAACTGAGCTAAAGGCAATAAAGAGCAGTTTGAATAATGCAGAGGAATGAATTAGTGTTGTGGAAGATAGAATAATGGAAATCACCCAATCAGGACAGCAGACAGAAAACCAAATGAAAAGACATGAAAGCAATATAAGAGATCTATGGGATAATATAAAGTGACCCAATCTACACATAATAAGAATTCCACAAAGAGAAGAAAAATAGGATTGAAAATACATTTGAAGAAATTATGTCTGAAAACTTCGCAAATCTAAAGGAACCTGACATCAAGATACAGGAAGCCCAGAGGGCCCCAAACAAGTTGAATCCAAACAGACCCACACCAAGGCATATTATATTACAAATGGCAAGAATTAAAGATAAAGAGAGGATCCTAGAGGCAGCAAGAGAAAAGTAAAAGTTAAGTATAAGGGATCCCCTATAAGACTGTTAGCTGATTTCTCTGCAGAAACACTACAGGCCTGAAGGGAGTGGAAAGATACATTTGAAGTGCTGAAAGGAAAAAAAAAATGCAATCTAGTATTCTCTGCCCAGCAAGAATATCATTTAAAATGGAAGGGGAAATAAAGAGTTTCTCCAACAAACAAAAGCTAAAAGAGTACAACAATACTAAACTCTTTCTAAACAAAATGGTGAAAGGGTTCCTATTAAAAAAAAAAGTAAAAAGTGATAAATAGAATGGAGGAAACCACAAATGGAAAGCAATCATTCAAATAAGCCTGCATACAGATCTAAACATAAAGATGCTAAAAAAAAAAAGAATAAAAAAAAAGACAACAAAATCATATAATATGGGGAGGAAACACAAGAAAATATAGACTCTTTTTTTTCAACTTAAAAAAATTTTTAATGATGTGTTTGATCCTATATGGCTATCAGGCATCAGCAAGCAGATACAAGAATGAGTTAACGCACTTAAAAAACAGGGCAATCACAAATCAAAATAGTATATCACATCCACAAATGCTGAAAAGAAAAGCACTCAAGCATAAAATAAATGCAAACCATCCAACCAAAAAAAAGAAAAGAAGAAAGATAAGCATAGAATCAATGGGAAAACAAGGTCTAAAATGTCAATAAATAGAGATTGGATTAAGATGGCAGAATAGAAGGACTGGAGCTCAACTTCTCTCCCAAAAAACAGCAAAAATACAAGCAAATGCCGAGCAGCCTTCAACCAAATGGACTGTAAACTTCCAAAAAAGATATTCTACTCCAGAAGACAAAGAGGAGACCACATCAAAAGGTAGGAGGGGCAATTATGCGATAGAAGCAACCCCATACCTCCTGAGAGGGAAGCCCCACAGACTAGAAAGTAACTACATCACAGAGACTCAGCTATAGGACTGAGAATTATGAGCCCCATATCAAAACCCCATGCCTGGGGATCTGGCAAAGGGAGAAAGAGCCCCCAGAGCATCTGGCATTGAAGGCCAGTGGGGCTTGTGTGCAGGAGCTCCACAGGAATGGGGGAAACAGAGACCCCATTCTTGAAAGGCACACAGACTTTCATGTGCACTGGGTCCCAGGGCAAAGCAGTCTCCATAGGAATCTGGGTGGAATCTGACTGCAATTCTTAGAGGATCTCCTGGGAAAACAGGGGTGACTGTGGATTGTTGTGGGGGAACGACATTGGAGGTGAAGCTCTTGGGAACATTCATCAGCCTGCATTTCTCTGGAGGTGGCCATTTCTGGGAAAATCTGGTCCCTCCCACTAGCTCTGAGAAGCCCCAGGCCAAACAACAATCCAGGTGGGATCACAGCACCACCCATCAGTAAACAGGCTGCCTAAAGACCCCTCAGGCACACAGCCAGCCTCTAAGCTCATCCAGAGACAAAGCCCCAACCATCAGAGGGAGAGGAATCAAACCCACCTACCAGTGGGCAGGCATCAGTCCCTCCCATTGGGAAGCCTACAGCAAGCCCCCTCCATACCAACTTCAGCCTCAGGGGAGGCAAACACCAGAACTAAAAGAGGCTACAACTCTATTGACTGCAAAAAGGTCACCACACCAAAAACCTATAAAAATGAAAAGACAGAAAACTATAACTCAGATAAGGGAGAAAGAGAAAAGCCCAGAAAAACAGCTCAGTGATGAGGAGACTATCATTCTCCCAGAAAGAGACTTTAGACTGTTGATGCTGAAGATGATGCAAGGCATTGTTAATAGACCAGAGGCAAAGATTGATAATTTACAGGAAACACTGTGCAGAGAAATACAAGCTATAAAAATTAAATAAGAAGAGATTCAAAATACAATAACTGAAATAAAAAATTCATTAGAAGCAGCCAACAGTAGAATACAGGAGGCAGAAGAACGAATCAACGAGGTGAAGGACAGATTAGTGGAAATCACTAATGCAGAAGAGAAAAGAGATAAAAGATTGAAAGGAAATGAACTGAGTCTCAGAGAACTCTGGGATAATGTTAAACGCACCACATCCATATGATAGGGGTGCCAGAGGGAGAAGAGATAGAGAAGGGGAAAGAAAAAATATTCAAGGAGATAATAGCCGATAGCTTCTCTAAAATTGGAAAGGAACCACTCAGTCAAATTCAGGAAATGCAACGAGTACCATATAAAATAAACCCAAGGAGGAACACCCCGAGACACATATTAATCAAAATGACCAAAATTAGAGACAGAAAATTTTGAAAGCAGCTTGGGAAAAGAAACAAATGACATACAAGGGAACCCCAATAAGGTTATCTGCAGATTTTTCAGCTGAAACTCTGCAGGCCAGAAGGGACTGGCATGATAGATATACTTAATGTGATGAAAGGGAAAAACTTCCAACCAAGATTGCTTTACCCATTAAGTTTCTCATTCAGATTTGAAGGAGAGATTTACAAATAAGCAAAAGCTAAGAGATTTCTGCAACACTAAACCAGCTTTACAACAAATCTTAAAGGAACTTCTCTAGTCAGAAAAGAAAAGGCCACAACCAGAAACAAAAACACCACAAATGACAAGGCTCACCAGGAAAGACATATATACACTAAAGATACTTAATCACCCATGCACAGTTATGCTACCAAAATCAGAATTCGTGAGAAGGGAGCACAAATGCAGGACACTGGAGACGCATGTGCAATTAAGAAACCAACAACTTAAAACAATCTCATTTGTATATAGACTCCTATATCAAAACTTCAGGGTAAAAAAAAGAGCAACAAAAACCCCAAACAGTTAATAAGATGGCAATAAGGACATATCTATCAATAATTACCTTAAATGTTAATGGACTGAATGCCCCAACCAAAAGGCATAGACTATCTGAATGGATACAAAAACAAGACCCATATATATGCTGTCTTCAAGAGACCCACTTCTCTTCTAGAGACACATACAAATTGAAAGTGAGAGGATGGAAGAAAATATTCCATGCAAACGGGAACCAAAAGAAAGCCAGAGTAGCAATACTCCTATCAGACAAAATAGACTTTAGAATCAAGAACATTTTAAGAGACAAGGAAGGGCACTACATCATGATCAAAGGATCAACCCAAGAGGAAGATATAATAATTTTAAATATCTATGCACCCAACATAGAATCATCACAATATATAAGGCAACTGCTAACAACCTTAAAAGGAGAAATCAACAATAACACCATCATAGTGGGGGACTTTAACACCCCACTTACAGCAACGGACAGGTCATCCAGAAAGAAAATCAATAAGGAAACACAGGCCCTGAATGAAGCATTAGATCAGATGGACTTAGCAGATATTTATAGGCCATTCCATCCAAAAGCAACAGAATACACATTCTTCTCAAGTGCGCACAGAACATTCTCTATGATTGATCACATCCTGGGCTACAAATCAAGCCTCAGTAACTTTAAGCTAATTGAAATCATATCAAGCATCTTCTCTGACCACAATGCTATACAACTAGAAATCAACAACAAGAAAAAAATGCCAAAAAATACAAACACATGGAGACTAAACAACATGCTACTAAACAACAATGGATCACTGAAGAAATCAGAGGAAATTAAAAAATACCTAGAAGCAAATGACAAGAAAGATACGACACTCCAAAACCTCTGGTATGCAGCAAAAGCAGTTCTAAGGGGAAAGTATATAGCAATACAAGCCTACCTCAGGAAACAAGAAAAAGCTCAAATAAACAACCTAACTTTACATCTAAAGTGGCTAGAGAGGGAAGAAGCCAGGTCATGGAAACAACCTAAATGCCCATTGACAGAGGAGTGTATAGGGAAGATATGGTACATACACAAATGGATATTACTCAGCCAATAAAAGGAATGAAATAACATTTAGAGCAACATGGATGGACCTAGAAATTATCATGTGAAGTGAAACCAGTCAGAAAATTAGACAGCAACACCCAATGCTACTGCTTACATGTGGAAACTAAAGAGACACAGTGAACTTCCTTGAAGAACAGACAATGACTCACAGATTTTGGAAAACTTGGTTTTTCAAATAAGACAATCTGGGGGGTGGGGGGATGCACTGTGGGTTTGGGACACAAAATCTATCACATTGACTTGGGATGATCTTTGTACACCTATAATTGAAATAAAATTCATGGTTATTAAAAAATAAAAAAGTCAATAAATACATATCTATCAATAATTACCTTAAATGTCAAGGACCGAATGCTCCAATCAAAAGACACAGAGCGGCAGAATGGATAAAAAAGCAAAAACCTACAATCTGCTGCCTACAAGAGACTCACCTTAGGGCAAAGGACACAGATTGAAAGTGAGGGGATGGGAAAAGATATTTCATGCCAATGGGCAAGAAAGGAAAGCAGGAGTGGCAATACTCATATCAGAAAAAATAAACTTTAAGATGAGGGCCATAAAGAAAGAAGGACACTATTTAATGGTTAGAGGATCCATTCAAGAAAAGGATATTATAATTGTTAATATATACACCCTTAATATAAGAGCACCCAAGTACCTACAACAAGTACTATCAGATATAAAAGGAGAAATAGATGGGAATACAATAAAATTTGGAGACTTTAACATTCCACTCACATCTCTAGACAGAATATCAGTAAGGCAAGAGAGTTCCTAAATGACACAATAGAAAAGTTATACCTAACTGATATTTTCAGGACATTACATCCAAAAAAATCAGAATATACATTCTTCTCAAGTGCACATGGAACATTCTCAAGGATAGACCACATACTGGGGCACAAAGCTAACCTCAACAAATTTAAGAGTATAGAAATTATTCCAAGTTGTCGGGAGCCATGCAGGATGAGCCCCGCTGAGACACGGTTCTACGGCAACATGGCTCCTCTAAACCTGCAACTGCACGGCAGATGGATCCCTGACCTCTCCGGAATGACAAGGGCATAGTGAGGCTAATTGAATAAGATCTTTTGACCTATTAAAGCTACAGTAGAAATCTATAAAGTTTATATTTAAGTTTATCTTTATTGGTGATCCATATAGAATTTAATAGATTACAATAATGTTAGCTTGGTATGATG
>PVHT021183608.1:13522023-13537007 GCA_004024745.2 Catagonus wagneri | reverse complement strand
ACAAAAGAAAAATCAAAAACCACATGAGCATCTCAATAGATGCAGAAAAAGCATTTGACAAAGTCCAACATCCATTCATTACCAAAACTCTTACCAAAGTGGGGATACAGGGAACATTCCTTAACATAATAAAAGCCATTTATGACAAACCCACAGCAAATATAATACTCAATGGAGAAAAGCTGAAAGCCTTCCCACTGAAATCTGGAATAAGACAGGGATGCCCACTCTCACCACTGTTATTCAACATAGTATCGGAAATCCTAGCTACAGCAATCAGACAAACAAAAGAAATAAAAGGCATCCAAATAGAAGAGAAGAGGTAAAACTGTCACTGTATGCAAATGACATGATACTGTATAGAGAAAGCCCCAAGAACTAAACCCCAAAATTACTTGAACTGATCGACAAATTCAGCAAAGTAGCAGAAATCTCTCGCATTTCTGTTTACTAACAATGAAATATTAGAAAAAGAATACCAAAATACTTTAGCTTTTAAAATAGCACCCCAAAAAATCAAGTACCTGGGAATAAACCTGACTAAGGAAGTGAAAGACTTAAATACAGATAACTACAAGACATTAATCAAGGAGATCAAAGAAGATACAAACAAATGGAAAGATATTCCATGCTCAGGGACCGGAAAAATCAATATTGTAAAAATGGCCATACTACCCAAAGCAATCTATAGATTCAATGTACTCTCTATCAAATTACCCATGACATTCTTCACAGAACTAGAACAAACAATTCAAAAATGTATATGGAACAACAAAAGACCCAGAATCGCCAAAGCAATCCTAAGGAACAAAAATCAAGCAGGAGGCATAACTCTCCCAGACTTCAGGCAATATTACAGGGCCACAGTAATCAAGACGGTGTGGTACTGGTACCAAAACAGACACATGGACCAATGGAACATAATAGAGAACCCAGAAATAAACCCAGACACCTATGGTCAATTGATCTTTGACAAAGGAGGCAAGAACATAAAATGGGAAAAAGACAGCCTGTTCATTAAGTATTGCTGGGAAACCTCAACAGCTGCATGCAGTTCAATGAAACTAGAACATACTCTCACGTCATGCACAAAAATCAACTCTAAATGGCTTAAAGATTTAAATATAAGACAAGACACCGTTAAACTCCTGGAAGAAAACATTGGCAAAACATTCTCTGACATCAACCTTACAAATGTTTTCTCAGGTCAGTCTCTCAGCAAGAGAATTAAAAGCAAAGATCAACCAATGTGACCTAATCAAGCTGACAAGCTTTTGCACAGCAAAGGAAGCCAAAAAGAAAACTAAAAGACAACTTACAGAATGGGAGAAAATAGTGTCAAATGATGCAACTGACAAGGGCTTCATCTCTAAAATATACAAACAGCTGATACAACTCATCAGCAAAAAAGCCAACAACCCAATTCAAAAGTGGGCAAAGGATCTGAATAGACATTATTCCAAGGAAGATATGCAAATTGCTAACAAGCACAAGAAAAAATGGTCTACACCTCTGATGATTAGAGAAATGCAAATCAAAACTACCACGAGATACCACCTCACACCAGTCACAATGGCCATCATTAATAAGTCCACAAACAACAAATGCTGGAGGGGTTGTAGAGAAAAGGGAACCCTCCTGCACTGTTGGTGGAAATGTAAGCTCGTACAACTACTATGGAAAACAGTATGGTGGTACCTTAGAAAACTACATGGAACTATCATATGATCCAGAAACCCACTCTTGGGCATATATCAGGACAAAGCTTTCCTTAAAAGAGACACCTGCATGTGCCTGTTTATTGCAGCACTATTCACAATAGCCAAGACATGGAAACAAGCCAAATGTCCATTGACAGATGATTAGATTAGGAAGATATGGTATATATACACAATGGAATGCTACTCAGCCATAAAGAAGAATGAAATAATGCCATTTGCAGCAACATGGATGGAATTAGAGACCCTCATACTGAGTGAAGTAAGTCAGAAGGAGAAAGACAAATACCATATGATATCACATATCTGGAATCTAATATACTGCACAAATGAACCTTTCTACAGAGAAGAAAGTAACGGACTTGGAGAACAGACTCGTGGTTGCCAAGAGGGCTGGGGAAGGAGTGGCATGGTATGGAAGTCCTGGGTTAACAGTTGTAGACTATTGCCTTTGGGATGAAAAAGCAAGATCTTGCTGTATAGCACTGGGAACTATGTCTAATCATTTGTGAAAAATATGTGTAACCGGGTCACCACAGTGTGCAGTTGGAAAATTGACAGAAATCTGAAAAACAGCTATAATGGAAAACAAAAATAAGGACAAGTAAAATAAATAAATAAATAAATAGGTAAATTCACCCATAAAAAGGGAAAAATAAATTCCTTCAAAAAAATGATGTTACTCTTTATCAGATGCATGGCACTAATAAACACTTTAAATTTTTTTTGGAAATACATTTTATCAATCAAGACCCAGATATATTTGATATGTGTATTCAAAATGAATATATGCTAGGTTAATATGCAATATATAGAATAATCCATTCAACACTTGAAATCAAGTAATAGGGATCTAATTTCAGAATAGTCTATGCTTATTACAAGATTTTATTTTAATGTAGTTAAATTAATATATTTAATGTCAAAATAAATAGTGGCTCCATTGTATTAATCATAATAAATATATTTTGCTTGGCTTATTTCACAGTGACCTTGAATGAATTATTAGATCACCAGTCAATGAAGTTGAGTGCCATTTCTTCATGATGTACGGTTCTCTAACAGAATAGTTTCTTTTTTCTTTTGCTGGAATGAAATATGCTGAAAAATCACCTTGGAATGCTCCTGAGTGATGAATACAACTTTTCCCAGAGACATTGCATTTGCTTTCTCTCAGAGAGTCGTTGGGAAGCCTCAACTTCTGAGTAAGGAGGAAGCAATCAGATCCTTAATATGTGATATTTTAAAAAGGACAAAAAAAATTGTTTCGGCCACCCCTGTGCCATGCAGAAGTTTATGAGCCAGCATTCAACCTGTGCCAAAGCACTGACCTGAGCCACAGTGCCGGGTCCTTAACCCACTGAGCCATAAGGGAACTCCCCAAAAGGAAATGTTCTTGATCCAAGTAGTCGATGTCTTAACAGGGAATCATATGAAACCAGGCCTGATATGTAAGCTGCTAGAGGGCCACCCTGCGCCATGGCAGCATACAGGGACTAGGGTTCAAGTATGGAGCACTGTGCCAAAATTAGCACCCACAACATGTATGTTTGCTTTTATGGAGACATTAGTGCCAAGATTTGGATGGAAGAATGCCAGCCTTGGAACACAATATGGGAAGGCTAGTGAACCACTGCATAGCAGCTGCAGCTGGGTACCAACCTGTGTTTTTTTAGCTCAGACATGGAGGCTGAGCCCAGGCTAAGCATGCACCTTAGTCCTTGGGCTTCTTGAAAAATCAGGGCTGTGGAATTCCCATCATGAATCTGACTAGAAACCATGAGGTTGTTGGTTTGATCCCTGGCCTCGCTCAGTGGGTTAAGGATCCAGCGTTGCTGTGAGCTGTGGTGTAGGTCACAGACGCAGCTCGGATCTGGCGTGGCTGTGGCTGTGACTGTAGCTGGCAGCTGTAACTCTGATTAGACCCCTAGCCTGGGAATCTCCATATGCCACAGGTGAGGCCCATAAAAGCAAAACAAAAAAGGAAAAATCAGGACTGTGATAAACCATAGTGGGTAACACTTTGATGGAACTTTACCTTTCAAATACTCATTTACCTGAAAAACTGAAAAAAATCAATATTATGAATCATATTGTTACCTTTTAAATCAAATACTTCTATGTTGAAATAAATCAGCAGGTCTCATTTAAAAAGAAAACCAGGACCATGGAATCATCCAAGGAAAATATCAGAGACATTTTAGTTACTGAGGTGAAGGCTTAGGTTAATAATTGGAAATATTTTTCAAAAATGTAAGCATTTGCATCTTGAGTTTGTAGAGCAGTACATCCAGCTTACACTTAGCCATAGTAGGTTTAGGTTACAACATACAAGATGTATTCAAGAGAGAGCAAATGTTGGAATAATATTTGAAAATTCAAGACATAGAGTAAATAACCTAGTTGTGTGATTTTCTAAATTAAGGTCAAATGAAATTCCATTTGCTCACACACATTTTCATTAAACTCACATACATGTTAAGATGTTTTTTCTTTCTTTATTTAATGATTTTTATTGTTTTCCATTATAGCTGGTTTACAGTGTTCTGTCAATTTTCTACTGTACAGCAAGGTGACCCAGTCACACATACATATACTTTTCTTTTTCTCACATTATCATGTTCCATCATAAGTTCCCAGATAGATATAGTTCCCAGTGCTATACAGCAGGATCTTATTGCTTTTCCATTCCAATGACAATAGTTTGCATCTATTAACCCCAAATTCCCAGTCCATCCCACTCCCTCCCTCTCCCCCTTGGCAACCACAGTCTGTTCTCCATGTCCATGAGTTTCTTTTCTGTGGAAAGGTTCATTTGTGCCATATATTAGATTCCAGATATAAGTGAAATCATATGGTACTTGTCTTTCTCTTTCTGACTTGACTTCACTTAGTATGAGAGTCTCTAGTTCCACCCATGTTGCTGCAAATGACATTATTTTGGTTTTTGTGGCTGAGTAGTATTCCATTGTGTATGTATACCACATCTTCTTTTTCTTTTTAAATATTTTTTATTCTCAGAAAATATCCTGTTGCTATATTTCTCCATGGTATTGAAGAAGGGGGAAGTCATTCTGAAGACTTACATGAAAGCCTTAATGACAATGGAAAGGACAAAGGAGAAGGGATTTTAATTAAAAGGTCTTTACTTTAGAAGATTTTGAGCTATGATAATTTGAATGAGGAATTCATGACTATTTAGTGGCCAACTGGCAATAAATGTCTGACTTTGCTTTCATAGGTGTAAAGGCTAGAAATGTATACAAGGCATGGATTCCTAATAGTAACACAAGCAACCACATTAAATTTGCTTTCTGTTGTATATAAATTTTCATGAGCTTATTGACCTAAATTATGCTTGTTTCTATCCACAGAATGGGAGAAAATATTTGCAGATGAAATGACTGACAAGGGATTAATCTCCAAGATTTATAAACACCGTCTGCAGCTTAATACCAAAAAGACAAACAACCCCATCAAAAAATGGGCAGAAGATCTAAACAGACAATTCTCCAAAGAAGACATATGGATGGCAAAAAAACACATGAAAAGATGTTCAGCATCATTAATTATCAGAGAAATGCAAATCAAAACCACTGTGAGGTACCACCTTACACTGGCCAGATTGAGCATCATCAAAAAGTCTATAAACAATAAGTGCTGGAGAGGGTGTGGAGAAAAGGGAACCCTCTTACACTATTTATTGGTGGGAATGTAAATTGGTGCAACCACTGTGGAAAAATTTTTAGATTCCTCAGAAAACTACAAATAGAATTACCATTTGGTATAGCAATCCCACTCCTGGGCATCTATCCAGAGAAAACCACTGCTGAACTATATACAATAGCCAAGACAAGGAAATAACTGAAATGTCCATTGACAGAGGAGAGGATAAAGAAGATGTGATACATATACACAATGGAATATTACTCAGTCATTAAAAGGAAAGAAGTAATGGCATTTGCAGCAAGATGGATAGACCTAGAAATTATCATGCTAAGTGAAGTCAGTCAGACAGTGAGACAGCAACATCATATGCTATCACTTATGTGTGGACTCTAAAAAAAGGTCATGAAGAACTTCGTTGCACAGAGCTACTGACTCAGAGACTTTGAAAAACTTATCATTTCCAATGAGACAGGATGGGGGTTGGGGGTTTGGAATGGAAATGCTGTAATTTGGTAGTGATGATCGGTGTACAACTATAAAGGTAATAAAATTCATTAAATAAATAAATAACGCTTGTTTCTAATCTAAGACTAATGTGAGCCACTTTCCATGCTTTATTTAGCTCTAGCTTCCCATTTTATTTTGAACAGAACTTCTGTACTATTTTCTTTTTGACATATCCTTCAAGTATCCGCAAACTCCAGTAATCCCAGCTGAGTATTGGCAGTTTTTTTCTCCTGCCATTTAACTGAGAATGATGGAGACTTGGACTCATCAGGAGGCCAGGAATTGGGTGTTCTTCCTTTCCCAGCTGTTGTACTGTGATCTCCAGGAGGTCTGGAAATCTGTCTTGGTGCTTTTGTTTATCATTAACACTTAGCTGGACAAGAGCAATGCTTAGTAATAATGTGTTGGGAAAATAGATTTATATCATATAATAACCTCTGTATCTTGGAAAAGCCTTTCTCACTCTAAAAAATACTCTTATTTATTTTTACTTGGAAAACAGCATAAAATAAAATAAAAATCTATGATTTATTTGTTCATTCTCTCTGGTTTCCTTTGTAACTAATTTCCATTTCAATATTTATTATTTTTTTATGTTTACTCTGTGTTTAACTTTTGTTGTTCTGATTTATTAAGGTAGAAGCTAAGGTCAATAATTTGAGACCTTTCTTCTCTAAATAAGATGATTAGTCTTATAAATATCTTCCAAAATTTTGACTTTAGTGGCATTCCACAAATTTTGATAAAATAATGTTTATTTTCATTCAGGTCAAAATAAAAAAAAAAAGCCCATGGGGCAAAGAAGTTGATAGAGGAATTAAAATATTTTACTTATTTTCCATGTAGTTGGAGATTTTCCAGGGACGTTTTTCTTATTTCTTTTTAATTTAATTCCATTGTCAACAGAGAACATATTATATATGATTTGAATCCTTTTAACTTGAATGAGACCTGTTTTCTGGCCTACATTATAGCATATCTTGTTAAATATTCCATTATTTGTTCATTTTTTTCTTCAAACTTTTCTGTTCCCTCCTCTGTCTCTTTTTCTTTGCAAAATTCAATTGTGTGCATATTAGACCATGTTTTCCACAGTTCACTGAGACAATTTTGTTTCATTCTTTTTTCCCTCAGTGTTCATTTTGAATAGTTTCTAGAGCAATGTATTCATCTTTACTAATCTTTTCTTCTACAATGTCTAATTTGCTGTTAATTGCTTTTAGTGTATTTTTCACTTCATTATAGTTTAAATTGCTAGACATTTTATTTGAGGCACTGGTATAATTTAAATGTCTATATTCAACTTTTTGAACATCTTAAACTGTTCTAATACTTTTTAAAATATGTGTTAATCCTAATAATGGTGTCAGTACTAAGCCAGTTTTGATTGGTTGATTTTCCTCCTCATTATGGGTCTTTAGATATCTGGCATCTTTGATTGGATGCCAGACATTGTAAATATTACCTTTTTGGGTTTTTGGGTATATTTGTATTTCTCTAAATATTCTTACGCTTTTCAGATTAAACCTTTTCTAAGTTTAATTACTTAGAAAGCGATTCCTGACTTGCTTTTAGGACTTGTTAGTCTGGCTCAGAGCAGCATTTAGTTTAGGGCTAACTTGCCCTCTGTCTAAAGCAAGATCCTTCTGAATCATCTACTCAGTACCTTGTAAATTACCGGGTTTTCCATTCTGTCTGGTGGGAATAGGTACTGTTTGAGGCCCCATGAAGGTGCTCAGTACTTCTGCCTTTAATGGTCTTAGATGGTTCTTTCCCAAACCTCAGTTTGTTTTCACATATGTGTGGGCCAGTCAATACTCTGCTGAATACCAGGAAGTACTTTTTGAAATTCTCCAGAGTTAACTCTTCATTACTGTAGGTTGTAAACCATAGATGCATTGGCTCCCTGCACTGTCAGTTTCATCTTTGATCGGGGAGTCTGCTGGTTCTTCCTCACTCTGCCATGGTCTACAAACTCTTTCAAGGTGTTAACAAGACTCACTTCCTTTATTTTTTATCCTTCAGATTTCACTGCCCTTTGTTGCCTGATGTTCAATATCCTGAAACTCCTTGGTTTGTATATTTGTCTCTCTATATCTGTCTCTTCCTTGATCTCTCCCTTGTACTCTCCATGGTTTGTTTTTACAGGAAGAAAAATTTAGACTGAGTTATTCCATATTGGCGCCAATAGAAGTTTCTTTCCAAGCAAGCAGAACTTTTAAATAAGGAAAGAAATGGGTTAAACACATCGAGGCAAAGAGCTTTTAAATCACACCCCAAAAAATTAAATACCTAGGAATAAACCTGACTAAGAAGGTGAAAGACTTATATACTGAGAACTATAAAACATTAGTCAAGGAAATTAAAGAACATTCAAAGAAATGGGAAGATATTCCATAATCCTGGGGTGGAAAAATTAATATCACAAAATAGGCCATACTACCCAAAGCAATCTACAGATACAATGCAATCCCTATCAAATTACTCATGACAATTTTCACAGAAATAGAGGAAACAATCTGAAAATTTATATGGAACCATAAAATTGCCCTACCAAACCTGAAGACCAAAAATCAAGTAGGAGGCATAACTCTCCCAGACTTGCAGGCAATATTACAAAGCCACAGTAATCAAGACAGTGTGGTATTGGTACCATAATGGACATACAGTTGGAACATCATATCAATGGAACAGAGTAGAGAACCCAGAAATAAACCCAGACACCTATGGCCAATTAATCTTTGACAAAGTAGGCAAGAATAATATAAAATGGGAAAAAAGATGGTCTTTTCAGCAAGTGGTGCTGGGAAAACTGGATAAATCAATGAAACTAGAACACATCCTCACAACATGCACAAAAATAAACTCAAAATGGCTTAAAGACTTAAATGTAAGACAAGACACCATCAAACTCCTAGAGGGCAACATAGGCAAAATATTCTCTGACATCAACTGTACAAATGTTCTCTTAGGTCAGTCTCCAAGGCAACCAAAATAAAAGCAAAAATAAACCAATGGGGCCTTATTAAACTGACAATATTTTACACAGCAAAGGAAACCATAAAAAAACCAAATAGACAACCTAAGGAGTGGGAAAAAACAGTTTCAAATGATGCACCTGACAAGGGCTTAATCTCTAAAATAGGCAAACAACTTTTACAACTCAGCAGCAAAAAAGCCAACAACTCAATTGAGAAATGGGCAAAAGACCTGAATAGACATTTCTCCAAAGAAGTTATACAGACGGCCAATGAACACATGAGAATATGCTCAACATCACTGACCATTAGAGAAGTGAAAATCAAAACTACATGAGATACCACCTCACACCAGTCAGAATGGCCATCACAAATAATAAATGCTGGAGAGGGTGTGGAGAAAAGGGAACCCTCCTATATTGCTGGTGGGAATGTAAATTGGCACAACAGTATGGAAAACAGTATGGTGGTACCTCATAGAACTAAATATAGAACTACCATATGACCCAGGAATTCCACTCTTGGGCATGCGTCTGGACAAAACTTTCCTGGAAAAAGACGATGAGATCCTGCTGTATAGCACTGGGAAGTATATTTAGTCACTTGTGATGGAGCATAATGTGAGAAAAAGAATATATATGTGTGTGTTACTGGGTCATTTTTCAGTACAGCAGAAAACTGACAGAACACTGTAAACCAACAATAATAGAAAAAAATAAAAATCATTTAAAAAAGGTTTTCTGTAGCATTTTATTGTGAACAATAAATGCGGTTAGGGAATAGCCTCTTTTTTTTTTCTTCATTTTTTTTAGCACCACACCAGCGGCATATTGAATTTCTCAGGTGAGGGGTGGAGTTGGAGCTGCAGTTGCCCACCTATGCCAAAACCACAGCAACATGGGATCCAAGCTGCATCTGTTACCTATACCACAGCTCACGGCAACGTGCCAGATCACTGACCCACTGAACAAGGCCAGAGATTGAACCTGAATCCTCATGGATATTGGTTGGGTTCGTTTCCACTGTGCCACAACAGGAACTCTCAGGGAATGGCCTCTTAAAGAGTCCAGGAGGTTTTATGCTAATGTACTAAACAGATTACTGCTGCTTTTGTAGACTATGATAAAGCGGTATAGTGGAGTTACTTAGCATCAGTGGATGGATTATTTTATCAACAAAATGAAGGACTTAGGCTAACTGACCACTGAATACTTTTTAATGTTTGTATCAATAAATTCTTCTTTATTGTGAGTCTACATTGCCTAATTTCTTAGTATCACATAGTTTCACAAAATATTTATAATAAAATATTATAGGATATAGGAGCTAACTACTTCACTGAGCTTTACCGTCAAATACTAGACAACACTGGTGTTTCTAATGATTACTACTCTCCTATCTTTTGCATCTATGAGTTGAACACACACAATATTTAAAATTGAAATCAGACCATTTCAGCTATAGAATTCTGCAATCATGAATGTCTTGAGGCTGGTAGAAAAATAAATGCAAAAACCCTACTTAGAGCCCAACAGACCTTTGCTGTTACTGATTTAACAAAATATTTCAATGAAACTCGACTCACCTTTCTGTACCACATTTTAAGACTGCGTTTCTGTTTAAGGAGTTAATCAGCTCAAGTCTCATTGTGCTGGGAACCTAGGAGAGGGAGAAAAGAAAAGTTTTTTAGAACAAAGATTAAGAGACAGCACATAAAAAGAAAATAATGTCAGTATCAGGCAAATGGCTATCTGAAACAGATATTATCATTAGAACCTTTTATCATTCATTCCACCCAGACTTTTCCAATCTTTTTTCTCATCTTGAAGTGTGAGCATGGTGCTGGGGAGGTTATTTTGGTTTGATTTTGAAGTCAGAAGAGAATGAAATTATTAAACTTGACAAAAAGAAAGTTACAGAAAAGTGAACATTAAATAACCATGCAGAAAAGTTTTTGGTTAAAAAACGGACACAAATGGCAGTTCAGTTTTGAAGGTGGAGAACTTGAATAATTTTCAGCATTCCTATCTACCTCTCATTTCATTCTATTCTAATGATTCAGGAGTGATAAGCAAATGGAATAATGAATTATTAACCATAAATAATGAAAATAATTATTTTTTTCCATCTTGGTCCGTATGTACACCAGAACACAGTGACCCCATTGGATCTATCATGTGAACTCATATGAGAATTAGTTACCCAATAATTCTCACAAGTCATCAGACTTCCTAGGAGCATAAAAATCCTGATGCTTTCCAACTTAGCCTCTCTGCTTTATCACAGTCACCAGCAACTATTCTATCTTTTTTTAGTTTCAAATTATGTGTATTTATGTTGGTGTTTACCTATATTATCACTCCATATTTTGTGACTTCATATATTAAATGCTTGAATAACTGATGAAAAAAAATGATTTGTTTATTCAATCAATTTAGACCACAAACATAATTTCATCTAAAAATTCCAGGAACATCTATATAACTACTTCCTCTTTTATTTTTTAATACAGAAATGTTCTCCTTGTTGTAACCTCTTATTATCGTTGCTTAGCCAGGGTGGAAACTTAGAAACTTGCAGTATATGATCTGCTGGCTTTTTGGTGTTCTCTGTGTGTTCAAGTGAATGATCAATTCATTAAATCTTTAGTACACAAATGTCTCAGACATTGTCCCATGTGCTGGGATATAGAAAAAAAAGAGCAATATACAGTTTTTATCCATTAAGAAATGTTAGTCTGGTATTCAAAATGATTGATGTGAGTTTTATTTATTGAGCTGTTTTTGCCTAATCATAAGAGGATGGAAAGATTGTGGGTGGGGGCAGAGTTCCAAGTTCAAGCAGCAGGGGAAAAGGTGTGTACCTGCCAGCACTGAGCAGGCAGGAACTGAAGAGAACATGCTGGGCTGAATGAGGATGACTGGGAGCTAGCAGCCTTATGAGAGAGGACGTTTCATAACAGCTAAAGTTAGGATTCTTGCCAGAAAATGGAAAAGGACAAAGGGCCATGGATAGAAAGAAATCAATTAGAATGGAGGTAAAAAATGTTAATCCAATATATTGCTGATTGGATAGGGGATGCAGGGAGAAGGAGGGGTGTGGGAGAGTTCCCAGGTATCTGGTACAGAGGATTGGGATGACAATGATGTCACTGATGGAATTACAAATTAAAAGAGGAAAACCTCATTTTCAAGGAAGATGTTGACCTCTGTTTGGTCATTTTCAACCTGAGTTTTCCATAAGAACTACAAGCAAAAATGCCCCACAGACATTTGGTAAAGAAATTGTACTCCTGAGTGAAATGCAGCAAGTCTTCTGATTCAGAGACAGGCTAGCAGGGTCTTAACCCTGTCTCTGTTTCCTAATAATTGAATAATCAGTACTGTAATCTGGGCTTCAATTTCTTCATCTATAAAGAGAGACACAAAGATGGCCTTTATATTTCCTCTTCTGCTGTTCCATACTTACAAAATTAGTTGTTGGAAATGACCATACGAGGCTTTTTTTTACATCATCTTTATGGAATGACAAAATGATATTAATCCTTATCCTTAAGTTATAAAAAGACCAAACTGATGTTTGTAGTAAGAGATAATAATTCAGTTCATAAATTTAATCTTAGAATAAGAACATGGACTTATAAGAACATGTCATGATCAGATCTGCTAAAAAAATATAACCATTGGTATTTCTAGCTTCTTCCTCAAGATGTTTAATTTACCAGTGTAAATAAAATGGTCATAATAAAAGTAGGACTTATAGTTATGGTTTTCATGGATCTTGTTGCTACACAATTTACAAATATTTGATTTTCAGTCAGTGCATTTTACATGTACAAATGACTTAATTATTTTATTAAATTTACCAATGAATACAGTCAAACTATTAGTCATTCACAAATGATTGTTCTTTTAACTAGCTGCTTAATGCAGTTCAGGAAAAGAAATTTGCATTTGAAAGTAAATAAGAAACAATGAAACTAAGAAGCAAGAGGCAATTACATGATTGTATACCAGCATGTTAACAGATTCAATTAAAATGTTAGAAACAAAATAATTCAATCACTGACCAGCTACAAAGTAATATAAAAATGCCTTTTTAATGTACAATTTAAAAACAATATGATCAAATGATAAAGAAGGGATGAAGTAGCCTTTTATCATAACAAAAATAAAACAAAAACAAATCAAAGAATATATGAGAATAAATTTAATGTTATATTAGGATATGTTTAGTCAACAAATATTTAAAAGTCCATGTATATTATCATAGTTTCTGTAGATATAGCAGTAAACAAACAAACAAAAAGTCCCCACTATCATAGAACTTATAATTTCATCAGAGGAGCTATGCAATAAACAACACATGACTACTGATTGGATCAACAGTGATAAATGGTGTGAGGAAAAGAAGCAGAGTGGAGAGGCCAGACAGTGATGGGTATAGGGGAATTTAAAGTAAGGTCATCAGAGAAGACCTTTCTGATGAGACGTGTGGGTAGAGACCTAGAAGAAAGAGGAAGTAGACTAGGCAGGCACTGGTGTTCCAGACACAAGAAGTGGCAAGTGCAAAGCTTTGACGGTAACACTCTTTCCTTAGGATTTTATTCTTGGTGCAGTAAAAGTAATCAGAAAGTAGAGGAGAGGAGCAGCATAATCTCCCTTGAGTTGTAAAAAGCTTATTCTAGCTTCTGTGTACCACCCAGTCCATAAAGAAGCAAGGATGTAGCCAAGAGACCAGAGCAGGGTCTCTTCCAATATTCCAGGTGAAAATCTAAGAAGTTTTGTCTGGAGTGCAAACAGTGAGATGTTGAGAAAGGATAGGCTTCTGACATAGTTTAAAGATAAATCTTGCCTAATTTCCTGATTAAATTGATACTGAGCCTGAGAGAAAGAGGAATCAACCATGAGTCTCAAGATTTATGGCCAAAGCCACTGAGTTCAGAGAAGTGGCTGTTGTAGAATTGAGGCTAGAGGAGTGGCAGCTTTGAAGGGATGAATGATTGGGTTTGAGATGCCTGTTTGTTGCTTAAGCAGAAATGTTGCAGCCAATTGGATATATGAGTCTGGAATTCAGAGGAATCAACAGAGCTGGGCATACAAAGCCAAGACTCATCACTTGTTGAAGGAATACAAAGGGACCTTCAGAGGTATCTCCTTCAGATAGGATCAGGAGATACATATTTTAAAATTCAAAGAGAAACTTAGATGAAGCCGTAAATGAGTATGAAGATATACTTTATCCCTAGAGAGGAAGATACAAAGTAATAACTTTATTTTTATCCTAGGAAAAAACATGTTTAATGTAAATACAAGCAACACACTAAATGGACATTTATTCTTTTTTTTTTAAGGCCACACTTGGAAGTTCCCAGACTAAGGGTCAGCTCAGAGCTACAGCTGCCAGCCTATGCCACAGCCACAGCAACACAGTCTCTGAACCACATCCGCAACCTACATCACAGCTCAAGGAAACGCCAGATCCTTAACCCACTGAGTAAGGCCAGAGGCAAAACCCACATCCTCATGGACACTAGCTGGGTTTGTTACCACCGATCTACAATGGGAACTTTTGACTATTTGAGGACTGTTGGGGAGAAGACAGTAGAAAAAAATATAGAAACTTTTGCTATTGTTTTCTACTATTCCCAGTTAAAACTAAAACAAAACAAAACAAAAAAAATACTTTCTTTTCTCCTATTACACCAAGGAAAAAGAAAAAAGGACCAAAATTTTTTCATTTTAATGAAATACATAAATTGCTATTACCTCAAAATATAAACTGTGACAAAATACTAACACACCTTGACAAAGAAGCATTTGTAGGTGAGTACCACAAATGTCACTGATACCTGAGAAAGATACTTTACCTGAAAAAGAAAAATGGAGCTGGAGGAATCAGGCTCCCTGACTTCAGACTCTACTACAAAGCTACAGTCATCAAAACCGTGTGGTACTGGCACAAAGACAGAAATATAGATCAGTGGAACAGGATAGAAAGCCCAGAATTAAATCCACGCATCTATAGTCAACTAATCTATGATAAAGGAGGCAAGAATATACATTGGACAAAAGACAGCCTCTTCAATAAGTGGTGCTGGGAAAACTGGACA
>PVHT021183608.1:13480064-13521023 GCA_004024745.2 Catagonus wagneri | reverse complement strand
GGGATGCACTGGGGGTTTTGGATAAAAAATCTGTAAAATTGACTTGTGATGATTTATGCACACCTATAATTGAAATAAAATCCATTGAGAAAAAAAAAGATAAATTGTAAAACAGGAAAATTATTTTCAACACAACCATAATTCTTAAAAATTAAAAAGGAGGAGTTTCCACTATGACACAACAGAATCAGGGGTCTCTGTAGCAACAGGACACAGGTTTGATCCCCAGACCAGCACAGTGGTTAAAGGATCCAGCATTGCTACAGCAGCAGCATGGTTCACAACTTCAGCTCAAATCTGATTACTGGCCCGGAAATTTCATACACTTCAAGGTAGCCAAAAAAAAAAAATTTAAAAAATTAATGAAGAACTCCAAGAATAAGAGAAAAATGGGAAAAGGAAGCAACCATATGTTGAATAAATAAAAAGGACTTAGATATTTTCAAATATGATGGATATAATTTTTTTTGTCCTTTTAGGATGATAACGATGGCATGTTGAAGTTCCCAGGCTAAGGGTCAAATCAGAGCTGTAGCTGCTGTTTCCATCCATTTGGCATAACGCAAGCTCCACTCAGAAACTTCAAGCTGGAAAAGCGGATTTTTAATATAAAAATACAACTAAGGCTCTCCAGATATTTACAGAAAGCAAAGAACATGAATGAGAAGGAAAAACATAAATTAGCAGGAAAAAGATAAACACCAAAGAAAATATTAATTCATGACACAGAGCACAATTAAAAGAAAAGCACCAAGATATATCAGACTCAAGAACCTACTGCATTCTTTAAAAAAAATGATGCTATGGAAAAGAAAAAAAAATCAAGATCACTGAAAATTAAAAGTGTATTTTCATAATGAATAACTCAGTAGTAAGGTAGAAAAATTGGAAAGTTCTACACTAATAAAGAAGCAGCAGAGAAAATAAGGCGATGTTATGAATGAGATAAAGCAGACAAGTTTGTGCAGAGGAAAAGTAAAAAGTTTCGAAAAGCATCTAGAAAGAAATAAACAGGTATCTTACAAAGGACCAAGAATTGGACTGGTGTATAACTCATCATTATCTGTGTCAGGGTGACAGAGGGCAACGTAATGGGCTTTCTGAGTTGTGAGGGGAAAAAAATCAATTAGAAGTTTATATCCAGACAAACTATTATCAAATGTGAGGAGGGAGATAATATTTCAGACATGGAGAAGTTAGAATTAAATCAAACTACACCAAATTCCTTCTGCAAATGTTTTCTTAGTCATTTAATGTAGAATAAACTCTTAGAGAAAGAAGGAATAAATCCATAAAGAAGACAGTCATGATAGCCAAACAAAGACTAAAACAAACTCACACCAGATAAGCCAGAGAGGGTAGTTTTCTCCTGCCCCAGGGAAAGAAGTTGGTGGTACAACTAGCAGCATCCTATTTAAGCCAGCACTGGAAAGTGGACCCCTCTGGGTGGAAAGTATCAGTAAAGAAAAGGAGATGCTAGAATATGCAGAACTATTGAAAACATGAGAAAGTGTTGTACACGTTAATTGGAGGATTAAAAAATATGTGACTTTTTCAATTTGATGTGTGAGACTGAAGCTGTAGAAAAGGATGTAATATTTTTATACAAGGCTTGGTTCTGTGTTAAATTCATCATAAAAATGTAAGCATTATCTTTTTTTATGGCCGCACCCATGGCATTATGGAAGTCCTTGGGCCAGGGATTGAATTTGACCTGCAGATCCTTTAACCCACTGCATTGGGCCAGGGATAGAACCTGCACCTCTGCAGGGACCTGAGCTGCTGCAGGTGGATTCTTAAACTACTGTGCCACAGTGGGAACACCCAGTACTGTTATTTTTGTTCTTAGAATCAACTTAAAGTTAAATCACAAAATACAGTGTTACCAATGGTATCAAATCAAAGTAAATGTATGGCTGACAGGTTGGAAGTGAAAGAGATAGAGGAAGACAGGAAAGTCAGATTATCAAACCTAAGATGCCATCCAGAGATAACAGGAAGACATAATGAGGCTTAAAACAGTTTTTTGAAATTCTAGGGCTTACTGGTGTTGGAAATGATAATTGTGGTGGAATTTTACTAAATACGGAGTTTAGAGAGCAAAGGTATAATAGTGTAACTGATCTAGATCTTTATGTATCTCCAGAGAAAATCAATAGATAACACTGAAATCTGACCCATATATCCCAGTGCAACCATAATACTGGAAGATGTGAAAATACCTACTGGAAAAATTAAAAGCAGAAATGCCCCAAATTGTTATCATTGGATTTGAGACTGGGAGAGGAGAGGTGTAAGAGGACTATTTATAATTTCATTGTAAAACAGGCTGCTTTTTAATCAAGTACATCTATTAATTTAATTAAAAAATTTAAAATGTATATGTTAGTTGACAGCAAACCTAAAGGATTTCTTAACACAAAACACAATATTTTAGATTACATTAAATCTAGTTTATTTAGTTGTTACTTCATTATTTCACCAACAATTGCCATGTTCTAAGTATTTTAGGGGCTGAGAATATAGCACAAATAAGACAGGTAAGGTTCCTGCTAACATATGGTTTATATTCTATATAATAAGCAAGAAGTCTGGGGTGGGAGAGGAGAGAGAGAGAGAGAAGGAAAGAGAGAGGCAAAAGAGAAAATTTTAAATAATACATGCTGTCAAGAAAACTAAGATTGGCATGATGAGGTTTTTAATTTGGATCTGATGATCAGAGAACTCCGTTAAGTTACCCCTTTTTTGTTGAGACCTGAATTAGAAGAACCAGTCAGTGGAATGGAGACCAAGGGGAGGAACCCTATGGGAGTTTGTGTATTTTTTTTAAGCAAGAGATGAATCTTCCCATATACTCTCTGATCATGTGTTATGCTTTTGTTATATAATCTCTAAAAGAAATATATTTTTTACCCTACGGTAAATCCTAAAATACAAAAATGTATCCATTTATATTTAGATATATGATGATGTTCTCAAATGATAGAAGAAATTAGAAAGTAAAGTGATCGAGAAGTCCTACCTTTACAAAAATAAATCGCACACATTTGATGCAGCTTCCTGGGTCATACATAAAATGTAGAACACAATTATATTAATGGCCATTGATGTGTTAATGAGATGTAGACTATTTCAGTCTTGTGAAAATTTGCCTATGCTGTAAATACTCTTCCCATGCTTTGAGTTCCAGAATATCTTTCTCCTAAAATAAAAATGTATCTGCTTTACTATGGCTATCAGCCTGCCAAGGAACTGCAAAATGGTTTGGCAAGTTACCTAAATTAAAGGCAGATGTCAATATTTTATTTTGATCATTTAAAAAATGATCCAAACTAAATTTTATCTGAGTATAGGATGAATGTAAAACATTTTAGATTGTTCTTTTCCATTTTTCTTATGATTATATTATTTCAGATTTGGATGATTTGTTAGTTTTTACACTTAAATATAGATCGTAGTGTTTCTCAGTTCAGAGCACTCTGCTGTCATTACCCCACATATCTTCTCTCTTTTTTGTTTTTGTGCGTGTATATTTGCACATGAGTATGCACATATTCACAGGCGTGAATGCAAGGAGGTATGCATGGATGTATTCTCCTTTATCTCACTTGCTGGATACATTCTTTTGCTTTCTATAGGTGGTCACTGTAATTTATTTGTTGTGTATAGTTTCTATGTATTACTGTGAAATTTACATTAAATTTTTAATTCATGTAAATATAACAGTGATATAGAGCTCACTGTTTTTATTACATAACTCAGCAATATATTTGAGGAGTTGTTTATTTAGTTCATTGCTTATAAAACCTACCCAATACTCTACAATGTGCCTCTGCTAAGATTTACTTTTCTCCATTCACTAGTGATGGTTTACAAGATTACCATCAACTTCTCACTATCACAAATGACCTTGAAAATTATCTTTTTCAACTGGTGTGAGAATATATCAAGGATGTAAATTCAGGAGTGGAAACTAGGTCACAGGTTATATACATATTTAATATTCCTTTGAACTCTCGGTGTTTAGCATTATAAAATTTCTGCTTTTTTCCTAATCTGATGGGTACAAACTAGTATCACATTATTGTTTTAATTTGCATTTATCTAACTACTGATAATAGTTGAATATCATTTGATTGTTCTTTGGGGCTCAACTTTTATGGACTACCTATCGATATAATTTTCTTATACTGGGGGGTGGTTCTTGTCTTCTTAATATCTAGGAATTTCTTCTGTATCCTAAATATTATTTCCTGTTTGTTTTATATGATACATAACCATCCTTCCTCCCTTCCTCTCCCTCCCTTCCTTCCTTCCATCCTTCCTTTTCTTTCTAGGGCCACACCTGTGGCATATGGAAGTTTTCCTGGGCTAGCGGTCAAATCAGAGCTATAGCTGCTGGCTTACACCACAGCCACAGTAATCCAAGCTGCATCTGTGAACTATGATGCAGCTTGTGGCAATGCCAGATTCTCAACCCACTGAGCGAAGTCAGGGATTGAACCCACATCCTCACGTGCATTGTATCGGGTTCTTAACCCACTGACTCACAATAGAAACTCCTAAATATCTTTGCTAATCTGTCATTTCTTTTAAAATTTTGCCTATGGTATCATTTATTGGAAAGAAATTCCTAACTTCTAATGATTTTTTACCTTACTCATTTTTGCCATATGATTTGTACTTTGAGGGTTTTATTTATGACTCATGTATTGAAAGATATTCTATATGAGACAATTGGGTCTTTAATCATCTGCATCTACTTGTCTGTGCAGGGTAATTAGGAGGCAGTCATTGTTTTTTCTTTTGTCCATTATAGTTGGCTTATAGTGTTCTGTCAGTTTTTTACTGTACATCATAGTGACACAGCCACAATACACATATACGTTCTTTTTCTCATATTATCCTCCAACATGCTCCATCACAAGTGACTAGATATAGTTCCCAGTGCTATACAACAGGATCTCATTGCTTATCCATTCCAAAGGCAAAGGTTTGCATCCATTAACCACAAATTCCCAGTCCATCCCATTCCCTCCCCCTCCCCTTTGGCAACTAGTCTCTTCTCCAACGCCATGAGTTTCTTTTCTGTGGAAAGATTTATTTGTGCTGTATATTAGATTCCAGATATAAGTGATATTCTACGGCATTTGCCTTTTTCTGACTTACTTCACTTAGTATGAGAGTTTCTACTTCCATCCATGTTGCTGCAAATGGCATTATTTTGTTCTTTTTTATGGCTGAGTAGTATTCCATTGTATATATATATACATATGTATATATATATATACATACACCACATATTCTGAGTCCATTCATCTGTCCATGGACATTTAGGTTGTTTCCATGTCCTGGCTGTTGTGAATAGTGCTGCAATGAAGATATAGGTGCAAGTATCTTTTTCCAGGAAAGTTTTGTCTGCATATATGTCCAAGTGTGGGATTTCTAGGTCATATGGTAGTTCTATATTTAGTTTTATGAGTTACTTCCATACTGTTTTCCGTAGTGGTTGTACCAGGAGGCAGTCTTATTTTTCTCCATCCAGGAAACCCATATTGCTAGCAACTTTTACTCAAAATTATTTATTTCTCTGATGATTCAGATGCTATGCTTTTTATATATTAGATTCACATACACTTTTGTGGAATCCATAATGTTCCATTGGAATATGTGTCTGTTTTCTCCCCAAGTATACAGTTTCATATTACTGTGGCTTTGTAATAACAGTTTTCTTTCATCTAAATGTTAGCATGAGTTTAACAAATTAATGAAAAAGACACAGATGTATTTTTGTTTGGGATTACTTTCAATTTTAGATTAATTTGGAGCGCTCCAATATTTTATTTATTAAATAGTTCCCATTGCAGAACATGTAATTTCTATCAATGTATTCTCTTCAGTGTATTACAATGTTTTTTAATATAATTTAAAATATTTCATCGCAGAAACCTGAAGAGATTTTTGTTAAATACAGTCTTAGATTTTTGTGGGTTTTGTTACCATCATAAATTGTATATGTTTATTATCCTAGATAGTTATGTGATTGTAAGGAAATAATATTAATGTTTGTAAATTGATTTCATATCCTGTAAACTTACCACTTTTTTGTGAGTTCTAATAATGTTTATTATTTCTATACAAAAGAAATAATTTTTTGGAGATCATTTTAGTACTTACAAAAGAGTTTCTTCTCTTTTCCTCATTCTCACATATTTTTTCCCCTTTCTTTCTTCCCTTTCTTTCCTTATAGCATTGGATAGAAGTTCCAGCATTAGTTTTAGGGCAGATCTCCATCCTATTCCAATACTTAAAGTAATTATTTCTAAAATTTCTTCATTAAAGATATTATTGGCTACAGATTTTTGTTTTACAAGTAAACTTGTTACAAGTTAGTTGATTCCTAGTGTGTAATCTTAGTTTGATAACATTGTCATTATATATAGGTTAAACTTTAACAAATATTTTTTGTATATATTGAGGAAATTATGTGAAAATATCATTTTATATATTGGAAAAATGTGCCTCATTTACCTAGGCTTTGAGATATTAGCCTGCTGCTATTTATAATACTTCTTTTTTTTAATTTTTTTTTTGTCTTTTTGCCTTTTATCTAGAGCTGCACCAGCGGCATATGGAGGTTCCCAGGCTAGGGGTCTAACAGGAGCTGTAGCCGCCGGCCTTTGCCGCAGCCACAGCAACGCGGGATCCGAGCCGCGTCTGCAACCTACACCACAGCTCACGGCAACGCCGGATCCTTAACCCACTGAGCAAGGCCAGGGATCGAACCCGCAACCTCATGGTTCCTAGTCGGACTCGTTAACCACTGAGCCACGATGGGAACTCCTATAATACTTCTTTATTGTTTATCAGTTCACTCCTGTGAATTATTCTTCTTTCATTCTGTATTTTGTTTATTTGGAAATTTTCTTTTAGTTTGTGCTTACCCATTGCTTAATAGAAAGCTTAGACATTTCCAGATGTAAATGTCATTTTTATTGCTGTTTTAAAGTAAAACAGACCTTTATTGCATTGAGATCTGAGGAATCACAGCATTTGCAACATAGCTACATTATAGAAGTTACTGATGGTTTCTTTATACTCTTACATAAAATAAATTCTTTGAAAATACTCCCTGAGCACATGAGAAGATGTTGAAATCACTATTACTCTAGTATAAATTTTGGTATATGTCTGCCTTTTTCTGTTTTTTTTTTTTTTGCTTTTTAGGGCTGCACCTGCTGCACATGGTCCCAATGCTAGCTAGGGGTTGAATTGGAGCAACAGCTGATGGCCTACAGCACAGCCACAGCAAGGCGGAATCCAAGCTATGTCTGTGTCTACACCACAGCTCAAGGCAATGCCAGATTCCAACTGGTAGTTTCCAGGGATTGAACTGGCATCCTCATTGATACTGGTAGGGCTCAGTACTGCTGAGCCATGTTGGGAACTTGCCTTTTTATTTTTTATTACAGCTATATTTTCCTCATCTTTCTTCCCTTTTTTTTTTTTTGTACATTTGCTGTCCTGTAAATTAGTGTTCTTCTATCTATTATCTCCTTGCCTTTCCTGTAGTTTCTGCTTTATGGAGGTGGTGGTTGTCTTATTTTACAAGTAGGTATTTATATATGCTGTATTTAATTTGAATTAAAATTTAAGCTTAAAAGTATTTTTCTTTGTAATATTTCATGGGTTTTACTTAAATTATAATTTCTCAGATCTCAAGATCATTACCCTGGATTTCTATTTTTTAACTTTTAAAAATAATTTTTATTTTTTCCATCATAGCTGGTTTACAGTATTCTGTTAATTTTCCACTGTACAACAGTGACACAGTCACACTTACATACATATATTCTTTTTCTCACATTATCATGTTCCATCATAAGTGACTAGATATAGTTCCCAGTGCTATATGCAGGATCTCATTGCTTATCCATACCAAAGGCAATAGTTTGCATCTACTAACCCCAAATTCCCAGTCCTTCCATGTCCCTCCCCCTACCCCTTGGCAACCACAAGTCTGTTCTTCAAGTCCATGAGTTTCTTTTCTGTGGAAAGGTTCATACTTGCCATATATTAGATTCCAGATATAAGTGAAATCATATGGTATTTATCTTTCTCTTTCTGATTTGACTTCACTTCGTATGAGAGTCTCTAGTTCCATCCTTGTTGCTGCAAATGGCATTATTTTGTTCTTTTTTATGGCTGAGTAGTATTCTACTGTGTATATACACACTGCATCTTCTGAATCCATTCAACTGTCAATGGACATTTAGGTTGTTTCCATGCCCTGTCTATTGTGAATAGTGCTGCAATGAAGATGAGGGTGCATGTGTCTTTTTCCAGGAAAGTTTTGTCCAGATATATGCCCAAGAGTGGGATTTCTGGGTCATATGGTAGTAGTTTCAAATGATGTAACTGACAAAGGCTTAATCTCTAAAGTACACAAACAACTTATACAACTCAACAGGATACAAGCCAACAACCCTATTGAAAAATGGGCAAAAGACCTGAATAGACATTTTTCCAAAGAAGATATACAGATGGTCAACAAGTACATGAAAAAATGCTCAACACAGCTGATTATTCGAGAAATGCAAATCAAAACTACTATGAGGTACCACCTCACACCAGTAAGAATGGCCATCATTAATAAGTCCACAAATAACAAATGCTGGAGATGGTGTGGAAAAAAGGGAACCCTCCTACACTGTTGGTGGGAATGCAAACTGGTACAATCACTATGGAAAACAGTATGGAGGTACCTCAGAAAACTAAATGTTGAACTACCATATGACTCAGCAATTCAACTCTTGGGCATAGATTTTTTTATTTTCTTTTGACGAGTATACTTTTGCCCATCTCTTTACTTATGGTCTTTAGGATTCATTTGTTTTAGAATCTCTCTCTTTCAGAGCAAAGACTTGGGTCTTGCTTTATGAGTCAAATTAGAAATCATTTTCTTTAAATAGGTGAGTTCATCCATTTATTACTACTACTGGTATGTTTGGTCTCAGTTTCTTTGTATTATTTTATACTTATATGTATAGTTACATTTGCTATAGCATTTTCTTACAAGTTGCATTCTTTTTGCTTTATTTATTTATGTTGATATTTGAGAAAATTAGTAATATTATTCATTTGCACTTATACTTTCTTTTTCTTTTTGGCCATGCCAAAAGTGTGTCCATGGGCCAAGGATAGAACCTGTGCCACAGCAATGACAGTGATGGATACTTGAATGCTACCGGGGGCTCTTTGCACCTGTAATTTTAAAAAATGTTTAATCCCTGGATTCTCTTATTCAGTATTTAGCTGTCTTGTTTGTTAGTATTGAGTGGTATTCTTCTGCCTCCACTATTGGCTATAAAATATTGAGGCTACAGACTCTTCTTTCCCCCTGACCTCTCTCCTCATTTTAGTTTCATTACTTTTGCTGTGCCACATTATCTATAATTTTACATATTAGTCTTCCATTCTTGGCCCCACTTCCATTTAATTCTTAGTTTTCCATTTGCATGTAGTAAAATGCTTATAATTAGTTAATTTACTGAAGTTCTCCCAGTCAGCTATTGGTTGGATGGAACTTATGCTCCAATAGATTCTGCAAGAAAGACACACAGATACAGAATTCCTCAAGTCCTTGTGTGTTTAATAATGTTTTCTACAGCCTTGGTACTTGAGGGATAGCTTGCCTGGATTTAACATCTCTACTTTGGTTCATCTTTTCTTTCACTGGATTTTTTTTTTAAGCTGATCTATTGTTGACTTCAGCCTTTCCAAGTTATTAGATTTTTACGGAGGCCTTAAGTATCTTTTCTTTATCTTTGAAATTGAATAATTTTACTAGTTAATGTCTTGGAGGTTATCAGTTCCAATTTATTTTCCTAAATATCAGGCATATCCCTTCAGTACATAGATACACGTTCTTTTATTTCTGGAAATGTGTCTTGGCTTATAATTTTGGATATTAGCAATGTTGCTTTAATGTTGTCCTTCTTCAGGGATAGCAATTATACATGTTATTCCTTCTTTGCTTGTCTTCAACTTCACCATATTTCCTCTGGCTGCTTTGACTTCTATTTTGTTCTTTTTATCATTCTCTTGCTTATTTCCTTTCCTCTCTTTAATGTGTGTTATTAACTTAATAGTTGATTATATATTCCCTAGGGCAACTCATGGTCTCCATTGTTTTATTTTCCTTCCATTTCTTTCCTCAGTTCAATCTTAGTCTCTTTATATTTTCCCCATTCTTAGTTTTTGCATTTCTGTTTCAAGGTGATTTTTCAAACTCTGAGTCTCTAAGCATATTTAATTTACTATGGTGTTGCTTTACATTTTTCTTAACTTTTCTTTTTGTGTATGTGCCATGGTGAGGTGTTCTCATTAATTGAGGGGTGTTGGATTTTATAATGCTTTATAAATCTGAAATGCAAATTTTGCACTAGTATATAAAAATAGCATACAAAATCTCTAATATTTTGATATTTAAATAATTCTTAAATAAAAACTCTATTTTTTTAATCATGGGGAAATAAACATATAGAGTACAAGCTCTCCATTTCCAGTATGAACTTTTTATACTGATGCACAAAATCAATCTTAAGAATTAGATGTTAGGTAAGAATTAGATAAAGTTTGATGTTTGTTTCATATCCCAGTTTTTCAGGCTTTAAAATATCATTTATTTGTATTTTAAAACACTATATGCTCTAATTATCAAAGTGTCCTCATCCTTATCTCAAAAAATATATTGCGAGTCATCAGTAAATGCTAAGCATTAGGCTTTATTAATAGGATGAGTTTCTTAAAGAACTTTCAAGCTATGTGAAAATGGAAAGTTGTATAAGAGCACAGAAGATAAACTAAAAATACTTAATTTTACAAATTAAAATATATTTGTTATGGTATACTAAGTTTACAAAACAGACTCTCCAAATATGTGATGAAATCCATGCAATGAAATTCCTGTCTCCCCGACCTAAGTCCAAAGTGATTACTCCTGCTCAGTGAGTGTCTTTCCCCTCTGGGGTAATTCAGAGGAGTGACAGTGATGACATCATACCATCACGGGGAGGGGAGGGGAATTGACATGTAATATCTAAATCCAAAGCCAATTTCTAACTGAGATCATATTCCATGAAAGGGGAAAACAGATTTGGGTAGAAAAGTAGCCATTTCTACTTCATCAAATATGCTAATTTCTCAATGGCTTTGTTTTGGGTCTTTAATTATTTTTGAGGAGACACCTTAGGTTCTTCACAACACCCCTCTAAACAGTGGGTACTCTCTCTGTTGTATTCATCAAACACACATACACAACCACACACATACACCTACACTTAACAGTAGTTGTTAACTTAAGCAAAGCAATAAAATCATTGAATATTTTCTTTTGGAATTGAAAAACAATACTGTCTTAGTTATTGAATGCTATATAATAAATTGCCGCTTCCCCCAATTAGTGGCATAACAGTAATTTATTGTGATCAGTGGGTCAGGATTCAGTGGGTCAGGAATGCAGAAAAGGTACAAATTTTCATTCGAGAAGTTGCAGTTGGATGTTAGTTGGGACTCCATCCTCTGAGGGTTTGAATGAGCCTGAAGGATCCACTTGTGAGCTGCCTCACCTGTGTGGCAGGTAGATTTGTACTAGCTGTGGCCAGGGCAAGCAGCCCTTCTACAGCTTGGTGCCTCCTCCATGAGACTGCTTTGGTTTCCTAGTGGCCCCAAAGCAGGCTGCCCTGGACACCAGTGATCCAAAAGACCCAAGCAAAGCTACAATGTGATGCCTTTTTAACCTACTTTCAAAAACCACACATCTTCACTTATGCAGTATTCCATGGGTGTTACACTGTATTCCAGAAGCAGAGACAACACTGACTAAATATGGCATTTGCGAGGGCATGAGTCAAGGAGGACCACCTTGGAGACTAGCTACTAGAGGTGGGAAGAAGGAATTAATGTTTTTCAGACTGAGCAACTCTCAGAAGTACTGGGACCGAAGTGTTTATGAACTTCATTTTAAATAGGACTTTAAATGTTAAGAAAAAGTTTGTAAAAAAACTCTTGACACATCAAATGTTGACAAACACTTCTGAGAATTCTGAGAAAACTTACTGAGGTCAAAACTGAAATGTCCTTGAGATCAAAGATATTCTCTTTTTATAGATTACAAAACTAGGTGTTTTTCTTGAATGACTCAGGGATTATAATAAGTAAGCTCTACTGCCTTGTCATCTTAAAAGTAAAATTTAATCTGACAAATCTTAATTTATCAAGATTTGTGTGGGTATGTCCTGAAAGGTTTACTCTAAATATGATATGAGTGACTATCTTAAAATAAGAATAGGATTACTATTTATCAGTTTTTTTCTTAAATATTAAAAATTCAGGTCAACCACACCTTGTTTTGATTCAGCAGTTCTACACCTAATTTGTGTCACTGAAAACACTCATTTAATGACTACTTCTTCCTTAACTTGTAACCATCTTCCATTGTCTTCCTTGCCTCTAATTGAACAAAGGGAAATTCACAATTTGGTTGCATAAATTGAAATATGTTTCTTACACATTTGAAGGGACATAGTAAGGGTGATATGACACCATCACGTTGGTGGTGACAGGAATGGTGATGATGATGGTGGCTTTGTGATTGTGTGATGGAAATAGTAATGGCAATGATCTCAACAGAACTGTGTAATTTTTATTTTTATCTATTTATTATTTTTGGCTGCACCAGAGTCATGGAGAAGTTCCCAGGCCAGGGATTGAACCTTTGCCACAGCAGCATCAATGCTGGATCCTTAAACAGCTAGGCCCCCAGGGAACTCTTTCTGTAATATTTTTTAGGATAAGTGTTCTCATTGGTATTATCTCTTCATCATAGTTCTGTGAGATAGATATTCATCCCTGTTTATATATAAAAAGCAAAGTTAGAAAAGATTAAATAATTAACCCAGCTTCATATATGACTGGGATTTTTTAAAAGGAAAAATTAGTTTTGGGAGGTGAATGTCAGCGTGGGTTGGTCAATTGTAACAAACGTACCACTCTGCTTGGGTGGGATGTGGGTATTAAGTGGGGGATGCATGTATGAAGTAAGAGGATATATGGAAACTGCTTTACTTTCCTCTAATTATATTGTGAACCTAAAATTGTTCTAAACTTGTTTTTAAAGATTAGTTGCTGGTTTTACATCACACATGGAGAGTTCTCCAGCTGTCAACATTATGAAATATCTAAAATATTGCTCCTACTATCACTTCATATTTCTTCATCACCATTCCGTTTTCAGTCTTTACATTTATATTCTCATTTTGATCATCCAAGAGAAGAGAGGTTGGTATTATCATCATTTTGGTGGTATAGACAAAGAAATTGAAGCAAGGAAGAGAGAATTAAGACTCTTGCTTAATGTCACTAAATCCAGCAGCTTACCAGTATAATTTAGCATCCCATGAATTAGTAGTATTGATAGTAATAATAATAAACTGGCTTCACATGCTTTTTCGCTGTAAGAATTCAGTCGTTTTGATGTATAACTCAACAGTTCAATTCCTGCAGAGCCCTGCTTAAGATTCTTGCCTACACAAATTCATCATACCACAATAATTTAGTTTGTGTAACTGAAGAGACTGTTTAATAGCAATTTCCTTACTAATCACTTTCTAATGACAAATTACTTTAATACAGTAGATTATAATAATTCACCCGCTACCTTAAGCAATGAATAAATTACTATTTGCATTTCACTTTTGAGTTTTTAGTATCACTTTTCAGCTCTAAATATTTATAATTCTCAATAAAATTTTGTATGCTTTGAGTTAGTGGGAGTGGTGTATTATAAACTGTTCCCAAATGATTTCACTGTTTATTATTCAACAAAGATAGACCTTTCAGTGTTGATTTCTTTTTCTGTGTAATTGTGTTTCTGGTTGCTCAATATTTAAGTACTCATTGCACCAAGGGATTAGAGAATCAACTGTAGGTTGTTAGGATCATAAATCCTAGTGACATATTTTGATTAAGAAGAGCAATAGAGATTGCAGTGTGTGCTGTGGTACCTTGAAATCCCCCAGCTTTACCACTAAGATATTTCTTTCTCAAGCTGCAAGTTAGGCTGCTGGCAGCCCTCAGATCAGCATCTCACTGGGAATTGTTCTCTACCAAGGAAGTGTCCTTAGCTGAGTCTATGCCTTTTCCTGGAATAAGCTGCATCCAAAGACTGGTCAATTTGAGAGTAAAAAGCCCAGAGTCAGTCTCACTTTGAGATATCTCGGAAGGCCTTCCCAGTTTCAGAGCTTGCCGTGGTTGCCCTGTTGCAACTGTGTCACAATTTAACTTCCCCCTTTCTTCCCAAAACCACATCTCAGTAAATCTCCCATAGGAATTAAGCATGAACATACCCTCCCAGATTTAAGAACGGCACTGGAGCTCAACTTCCCTTGGCTTTTTCCCCTGGCAAGAATATCCAAGAGTGTTTTTACAATCTCCAAGATCCCTACTAGTTTCAGAGTCCCAACTAGAGGGTGGCTATCTTTCCTAGAAAACTCTCTGAAGTGTTGGCCTCTCAAATCCAGACTTTGGAGCATCAAATTCCCAGACTGTTTCTCCACTGATGAGGCCATTTCTTCATACTATTAGAAGGAAGACACTCAATAGAGGTACGGATTTTCAACCAGAACCTGTTGCAAATGTCCTGGCTGTAATATGAGGTAAAGGGAGGACTGGGGGACCATGCCTGGTAACCCTGGGCTATGCCAGCTTAACTTCCCCTTATAAAAGCTAGTCCCTACCCTCTGTCACATGACATAGAATTACACTGAGAGGACTCACCTGGCATAACTCCTACCTCACTGGGTTGAGAATTAAATGATGAAATACATGGAAATTTCTTGGTAAAGCACCTGGCACATGCTAAGTATTCAATACATCATTTCCATCACAATTATTGTTAGTATTAAATGTATTACCATTTTATTTCTAATTGTTCCATGCAATTATCTCAATTACTTAAAAACTTTAAACACTTCTAGGCTATAGCAGTAAGAAAACAGGCAAAAATTCTCATATTTATAAAGTTTCTATTGTATGGAGAGATAATCAACAGTATATAAAATACATAACATGATAAGTGGAGATAAGTTCAAGTGAAAAAAAATAAAGCTTGAAAAAGGGAGTGCCCACTGTGGCTCATTGGGTTAAAGAGCCCAAAACAGTGTCCAGGGATTTTATCCCTGGCTTCTTTCAGTGGTTTAAGGTTTCGGCATGCCACAAGTTGTGGTGTGGGTCACAAATGCTGCTTGGATCCGGTGTTGCTGTGGCTGTGGTACAGGCCTGCAGCTGGGCTCCTATTTGATCCCTGACCTGGGGACTTCCATATGCCACACGTGTGGCTGTAAAAAGAAAAAGTAAAGGAATAGGGTGCCTGAGCTTTGTAAAATGGGGAATAAAGTGTGTTTTTAAGTCGAATTATTTTAGAAGGATCACTAATACTGTGATAGTAGAGCAAAAACCCCAAAGAAGATTAGAGAGTAAGTTCTGGAATGCTTAATTAGAATAGACAGTACTCAGGAACTGGAAGAATTTCTGCATTAGTTTTCTGACCTGTGGAGTTAGGGCTATTATGGGGTGGTGATTATCACCAGTCCACACTCAACTCACTCATCTGGCCAGTCTGGAACACAGATGAATCTTGGACAATGGCTATGGATTTTCATAAACTTAACCAGTTTGTTCTAATCATAGTTTCTATACTAAATGTGGTTTCATCTCTTGAACAAAGGAATACGTTGCCCTATACCTGTTATGTAGCTATTGATCTGGCAAAATAATTTTTCCTGATACTTGTCAGTAAAGACCACCAAGACAGTTTGTTTTCAACTGGTAAGGCCAACAACGTAACCATCACTATCTCATGGGTTTATCAACTCTTTGACCCTATGTCATAATTCAGTCCTCAGGGAACTGGATTTTTTTTTGTCCCTTCTACAAGATCAATTACATTGATTGTATTATATGGATTGGCCCTAGTGAGCAAGACATAATAGTAACCCCTCTGGACTTATTGGTAAGATGTTTGCTTGCCAGAGGCTAGGAAACAAATACACCAAAAAATCGGGGACCTTCCACTATGGTGAAATTTCTAGGGGCCTAATGATGTTGAACATGTTAAGATTTTCCTTTAAAGTGAAGGCAAAGCATCTGGCCCCTCCTACAACCAAAAAAAGAAAAGTGTCACAATGCCTAGTGCGCCTGTTTGGATTTTGAGATGACTTATTCCTCACTGAGTGTCCTACTCCAGCCCATTACCAAGTGACTCAAAAAGCTGCTAGTTTTGAGGGGGTTCAGAACAAGAGAAGGCTCTTCCACCTGACCTAGTAGATTCAATGGTGCTTGAAGCATCAGTGGCACATAGAGACAGTGCTAGGAGATTTTGACAGCTCCCTACAGATGAATCACAGTAAAGGCTCAGGATTTTAGAGCAAATGCTTGCCATTCCCGGTGGATAATTACTCTTTCTGATAAAAAGCTTTTGGTTGCTTCCAGAACTCAGACTGGGCATTTAACGATAAGCCACAGCATTACCGTGCAATTCAACATAGTAACCTCGCACCTAAATTCTCTAGTGTACAAGTCAGCCCCTCACATCTGTATTCCATTAAACCTGATTTCTCAGTAGCAAGAATTTGCTGATTCAATTTCTACAGAGAATTTGTAGGGATGGGAGATCTAGGGCTGGGGAGTCATCAGTGCTTGTCTCTTTAGAATGTAGGTGGGAATCTGAAAGTCTCAACCTTCTGTATGTGAATTTTCACACAATTCCACATTTTTTTTCCCTAGCACCTTTCTTTGCCTCTATTTTTCAGGGATTCTGGAAAGTTCATTTTCACTGGAAATCCTTCATGAGTATGTAGCCTTTAACTTTCTCTGCTCTCTGACCATTTTACGACTACCCTTCCCATTCTCTGTTTTCTGAAAATTATTTGAAGTCTCCTAATGATCTTGCCTCATCTCTAATTTTCTTTGTCCTGGGTAGTTAGTTTTCTCTTTCATTCATCTATGCTATTTTTTTCCCCCTTTGGGGCTGCACCTGCAGCATATGGAAGTTCTCAGGCTAGGGGTTGAATGGGAACTGCAGCTGCCGGCCTACACCACAACCAGAGCAATACCCAATCTGAGCCGCATCTGCCATCTACACCACAGCTCAGGGCAAGGCTGGATCCTTAACTCACTAAGCAAGGCCAGAGATTGAGCCCTCATCCTCATGGATATTAGTCTGGTTCTTAACCTGCTGAACCGCAACTGGAACTCTTGTCTATGCTATTTTAATGGTTTTGTAGAAGAAGAGAAGATAAATTCATATAGACAGTCTATCTTATTTAACCATGTCTCTGTAGCAGTTTTTCAAAATGAGATTCTAGTACTATTTCTAAAATTTGCCCCTAAGATTTTATAACAGGATTATTGAACAACAAGATAAAATTTAAAACTATTAGATTTTGTGAATAGACATCACTAAAATAAGTTAAATAGGAAAAAAAAAAGAATTTTCAATTGGAATGAGCAACGTAAAAAGAAAATCTGGGTCTTTTTCTTTGTGTTTTATAATATACGGGCAAATTTTCTTCTTGAAGTTAGGGATGTTTTGCTTCTTTTTCAGAATGAAAGCCTGGTGTTTGCTTTCACAATCAATTCTTATTTCTTTCAATTTGGAGCTGATAAATCTTTACTGCAAATGGCAAGTGAGGTCAAAAGACATCCCAGGAGGCATGTCTTCCTTCTTCTACCAGATGCTCTTTGACACTCAGGGACCTGGTGAGAATGGTCAGGAGAGAGACAGCGAGGAAGGGTAATCACTTGCTAAAAGTTGTTTAGCTGTTTGGTTTACTATATTGGTGATTTATCAGACACCTGTCAGTTATAAATCTCTAGGAGCCCAAAAGACTAAACAGTCTTCTAGATAGAAGCCTAAAGTCAGAGTCTACTTCTAGCCTGGAGGAGAGTTTCTATTCTATTACAAATTTCTGTTTGTAAGACCTGTCCAGTTTTATATTTTTATAAGGAAGCCAGAAAAAATGTAAGAGTCATGTTCAGGTGACAGGTAAATAGAAGTATAGACAAATACGTTGCAGGAGAGAATAAAGAAATCACCAATCTAAATATACTGAATTATGGAAATAATCTAAAAATAGCCACAATTGTGTTGTTCTTTACATTTTGAAATTTCATGTTAATAATAATAATGTCTTTCGCCTATTAAGAGTAAAAGTTATTGTGCTAATCAAAGGTAGTAAGAGAAGCACACACATAAAATATCTCTTTTAATTGCAGCAATGCCTTCAGCAGTTATTTACTGAGCTCTTACTATGAACTAAGCTCTACACTATGGACTTAAAATATATCAGTGAAGACTAATTATTAGATAAATGCAAATCAAAACTACTATGAAGTACCACCTCACACCAGTCAGAATGGCCATCATTAACAAGTACACAAATAACAAATGCTGGAGAGGGTGTGGAGAAAAGAGAACCCTCCTGCAATGTTGCTGGGAATGTAAATTGGTACAACCACTATGGAAAACAGTATGGAGATACCTCAGAAAACTAAATATAGAACTACCATATGACCTAGCAATTCCACTCTTGGGCATATATCTGGACAAAATTTTCCTTGAAAAAGACACATACACCCACATGTACATTGCAGCGCTATTCACAACAGTCAAGACATGGAAACAACCTAAGTTTTCATCAACAGTGAATGGATTAAGATTGGTACATATACACAATGGAGTACTACTCAACCATAAAAAAGAACAAAATAATTCCATTTGCAGCAACATGGATGGAACTAGAGACTCTCATATGAAGTGAAGTCAAGTCAGAAAGAGAAAGACAAATACCATATAATACCACTTATATCTGGAATCTAATATACTGCACAAATGAACCTTTCCACAGAAAAAAACTCATGAACATGGAGAACAGACTTGTGGTTGCCAAGGGGAGGGGGAGGGACTGGGAAGGACTGAGAATTTGTGGTTTATAGATCCAAGCTATTACTGCCTTTGGAATGGATAAGCAATGGGATCCTGCTATATAGCCCAGGGAACTATGTCTGGTCACTTGTGATGGAACATGATAATGTGAGAAAAAAGAATGTACATATCTATATGTGACTGGGTCACTGTTCTGTGCAGTAGAAAATTGACATAACACTGTAAATCAGCTATAATGGAAAAAATAAAAACCATTATAAATAAAATAAAATATATCAGTGGACAGAATAGATCAATATCTTGTCCCTTGTACAGGCTAGGGGTGAGTTATCAATCCTATTCCCATTTTTGGATAAGAGAGATAAGGTAAGAGATAATCTATAAATCAAAGTTCTTGGGGCAAGGGAAGTGTAGTAAATGGATTCAGTCCATATTCTCAGTGTCATGAAAGTTATATTTTAACAAAACAAAATAATTGCATAGAAAAGAAATGTACAACACTTGTGAAACAGATTAATAAAATTAACAGTGGAGTTTCCATCATGGCACAGAGGAAACAAATCTGACTAGGAACAATGAGGTTGCGGGTTCGATCCCTGGCCTCGTTCACTGGGTTAAGGATTTGGTGTTGCCATGAGCTATGGTGTAGGTTGCAGACGCAGCTTGAATCTGGTGTTACTGGGGCTCTGACAAAGGCCGGGGGCAACAGCTCCGATTAGACCCTTAGCCTGAGAATGTCCACATGCCATGGGTAAGGCCTAAAAAGATAAAAAAAAGACAAAAATAGATAGATAATAAATTAATTAATTAATTAATACTATTAACAGCAAATGCAACATGTGTAAATATTTTCATGAGGTTGCCAAAGATCTGCAAAGGCAATAACTAGGAAATAATGGTTAAAGCACGAGCTTTGAGCTCAGACACGCTTGGTTTCAAATCTTGGCACCTCTATTAACTAACTGTGTGATCTTTGGCACATGTTTTGCTTCTCTGGTCTTGGTTTCTTCAATTATAAAATAATTAAACACCTCCCATCTCATGAAATCAGGTGAGGATTAAATGAGGTACTAAGTAATATACCTAGCACAGTTCCAAGTACATAAATGCACAATACATGGTCACTATTCATCCTGTGCCCTTTAAGGATTAATCTGGAGTTCTATACCCTTTGACATGTGATCGCTAAACTCAATATATCTCCTTTTATTACAGTAAAAAAGAACTTTAATTTCCTTAAAAATCATTAGATCATTGTAGTTCCCATTGTGGCACAGTGGAAACAAATCCAAATAGTAGCCATGAGGATGCAGGTTTGATCCTTGGCCTTGATCAGTGGGTTAAGGATCCAGTGCTGCCATGAGCCATGGTGTAGTTGGAGATGGTCTTGGATCCTGCATTACCGTGGCTATTGTCCAGGCAGTCAGCTGCAGCTCCGATTTGACCCCTAGCCTGGGAGCTTCTATATGCTGCAGATTCAGCAACCCCCCCCACAAAAAAAAACAACACTGAAATCTTAAAAAAGAAAATCATTAAATCATCAAAAATCATTAACATTTCAGTATGGTTGCAACTCTTTAAAATCATCTTCTGTCCATTGTTAATCAGCTGACAGCTCTGTCTAAACTGTTACATAAAAAAAACTACACACAAATACCTACAAATCATAGCCAAATATGCATTTGTGTTCCTGCTTCTAGTTTCCTGTTATTTTAGCCCAGACTCATGGCTGTGGAGATCAACACCATCTGACTTTATCCTAAAGTATTTTTTGGTTATATCCCTAGGACTAATTTATAAATGCTATTTGTTAAGTTCTGATTGATACTAAAAAGTCTATGATTTAAAAATAAAAACACAATTCTAAGTTTCAATGTGACATTCTCACTGCTCCTCATAGACTGAATGTCAAATAAATCAGTGACAGAAATTACAGTAATGATCACCTGGAGTATTCCTGTCCTGCTTTTCTGTGGGCACGTATTATAAAACTAACAGCAATCGAATTTAGTAGATGTGCCATCTTACAGTTGAAGCTTATTTGATCTTATTATATTGGGGAAAATCTTCTTTAAAAGTCTTTCTATTGATCAAATGTCATTGAGAGAGTTTCTAGAAATTATTCCTCAGACAAGAAAGAACATCATATTTCTTTTTCTACAGCATACTTTAAAAAATTCTGTGATAGGGAGTTCCTGTTGTGGCGCAGCGGAAATGAATCTGACTGGTGTCCATGAGGATGCAGGTTTGATTCCTGGCCTTTCTTAGTGAGCTGGGGAGCTTGTGTTGCCATGATCTGTGGGGTAGATCCTACATTGCCATGTCAGTGGCATAGGCCAGCAGCTGCAGCTCTGATTCGACCCCTAGCCTGGGAACTTTTATATACCATGGGTGCTGCCCTAAAAATGAAAAAAAAAATTCTGTGATAATTTTCAGGGAAGGAATGAAAATAAAGAAGAACTCCATTCCCCTTAAACAGATGCAACCTCAGCTATGATATTTCTGAACAAAAGGCTGTTTGACAGGAAACAATGAAATACATACTTTCCATCTACCAATTTAGGTGTATAAGAGTATTGCCCAAACTATTTTCCAGACGATAGTGGTCCCATAGTTAGTACTGGACTCCGTTATCCATCTTCAAAATTTAAATATCTTAAAGGGAATTGTGTATTAGCCTAGCAAGAAGGCTGTGAAGTGGCATTGGATAATTAGAACAGAAACTGATACTTAGAAATGGGTTACAGTCATAACTCATACCAAAAATGTGTTCTTGTCTAGGATCCCAACAGTGAGCAGAACATGAGGCTGTTAATACAAAATGGAAGAAAGAGAGGCTATAATTTTTGGAGGCTGTAAAAAAAGCAATACTTTCTATGTCATGACAGAACATTTGGCTAAACCATCACCTGCAAATAACCTGAAAAACTGAAAGAAATCACTGATCTGACCAGGGATTTTTTAGGCAGAATATCTAAAGTGTCAAATGTTTCTTTCTCTAGTGGTCTGTGGTTAACTATGTGGACATAAAGATAGCCTAAAAAAGGAATTGTTCAAGCATAATTTGAGGGATGTATAAATTAACTGGGTTTAAAATAAATTTTTTTCTTATGTCTAGTTCCGTCTGGTGAAGAATCTCAAATTTGGAAATGGCCTAGGACACCGTCAGTAAAGCATGGCTTCAAGATAAAGATCTCAGGGATGTGGGTAGAAGACTATTGAGACATCTGAAAGATTAAATCATGCCTACTTGGGCTTCTAAGAATATTAAGTGTGAGCCTCTTGGGTCATCTGTAATACAGAAGAAGAGATTCTTTAAAAATACAAGAGTTTGAATTGCAGACATTTCAGAGTAGACCAAGCATTTTTAAGACTTAAGGATGTTGTCCCTTAAAACTCTAAACATCAGCACAATCCAGAGAGGGGCTTGTTTTGAACATATGTGTGGGTGTGTCCTTCGTCTAACAGAGTTTAAACCAGTAGGATTCACCGTAAACTCTAAACATTTTATGAGAGTTTTCTTGGGAGAAACATCAATTAAGACTAAAATGAATAAGAAACATTTTAAAATGAAAAAAGCCCTCAGAATATCCTGACTCTTACAAAGAGCATCTGTGACTATTACTAAGATGCAGCTGTAGTTTCTACAAGAAAGGAAAAATGATGCAGAGTGCAGAGAAGGTATAGAGAGGAGTCCAAAGCAGTATCAGTGGAAAAGAACTTCTTAGGGGGCAAGACTGGGTCCCAGTCAAGGAACTGGCAACGTATTCAGTTGGATTTCAAAACTGCACAGATCAATGACTGCTGTTTCTTTCATCCAATCCTCTTTGAGTTGGAGTAATTACTCCTGTTAACATATTTATTATCACCTTTACGTGTTGGGTGTGTGTGCGTGTGTGTTGTGGTGGTTGGTGGAGATCATTTGTCTCTTTAACTGACAGATTCCTCATAGCCAGAGGACTCACTCTTGATTTCTGTACATGAAAATCTCACCTGAGGAGTTTCACCTCTGCCTGGACTTTGTTTCTATAGCACAGGCCTTGGATGTGTGCTGAGATCCCGTGGGCCTTTGGAGAGAATCCATGCATTTTTTATGTAGGAAGAATATAAATTACTTTTGACTAAGGAGTAAAATGGCAGATTAAAGATGGTTGCAAATTCCTTGGTACCTCTACCATTGAGAGTTGGAGTTTAATTCCTTTTCCCATAAATCTGTGATGACCATAATGACTTTTTTTGAATAGTAGAAGAAACAGTATCTTGAAACAGTATCCTAAGGTCATGGTTCTCACCTTGACCTGTTGGGAACTTGGTTTTAGGACATTTCCTCTCAGAATCCATTCACTCACTATGAGGAGGGAAGCCTCAGCCACAGGGAGATGTCACCACATGTAGGTACCTGGTCAACAGTCAGTAACTGGCATCAATCACCAGCCATGTGAGAGTACCATGGACATCCATGCTTTGTGGTCCCTGCAGATGACTCAGGACATGACTGCCATTTGCCAACAACCACACAAAAAGTCCAAAAGTACCCAGCAGAGGCCAGGCAACCAAGAGGGCTATGAGAGAGTAATAAATTGTTTTAAGCCACAAGGTTTGGGGGATGTTCATTATGGAGAAGCAGACAGAATATAGAAACATAAAGAGAATTATATCCCACACACTGAGTTTGTTTTCTAAGAAAAATCTTTCAAAACATGGGCAATAGTAAGACATATAAACTTGATAACCTGTTCAACTCTGTGTATTTCTGTTTACAAAGATAACATATTCTTCAATGCAAAGATTCTGAGATACCATTGTAAAATGCTCCATTCTTTTATGCACCACAAAGAAAGAAAAGCATGATTTAAACTATAATAGAGTGCTTCTTTATGAATTAGAATCTCATTTTATGCTTATAAAGTTGTTTTTGGTTGATTTGACTATAAAATGTTTAACCACATGTCACTCCTATACATATAGCAAAATGAAAATCTAAGCAAAACAAATTATTTAACTTTTGTTCTAGAACATATATATGTTGAGTCTCACTTTTATCAGTCATTTTTCAACTCAAAGTCATTGATGTTAGTATTTTTCCATGGATTTTCCCAAGTTTCATCAAGGGTATCTGTGAAACACTATTTCTAAAAAAAGGTTCTCCACTTGTGTTTCCAGGAATTTCTTATAAGTCACTTATTTTTATTAGGCAGATTTTGATATAGAAATTTTCTTGACTTTTACCAGAAGTTAGAAATACAAGGTTTTTCACATAATAACCAGAATCCATATTTCTTCTTCAAATTAATCTAAAATGGGCTTTAGTGACTGAAATACTACTGCTCCCATCTGTGGTTCCCTGGTGCAGCCTCCTGTGGCTCTGCACAGCTGCCTTCTTTTGCCTGCAGTTGTAAGTAGCAAAAAAAAAAAAAATCCTGCTTTTCTTCAAAGCGTCATTGTGCTGTGTCCTGTCATCAAGGGACTCTTTAAATCTTAAGTCTGGCTAGCTTCACCCAGGGTTTGGCCAGTTTCTTTTCCATGTGGTCTACATTTTCCAGAAAGCAAGCTTGAGCTTGTTCACATTCTGAGAGTCAGAGCTGGCTTGAAACTCATATTGTCACTTCCAGGGCTTTCTGTTGGTTAAAGAAGCCATAGTGTCCCTCCATATCGATTAGAGAGAAGGGTCCACCTCTTCAAGGGAGAAAGAGGCAAAGTCATATTTCAAAGCCAGTGGATACAGGAAGAGTTGAAGAATTGGGGCATTTTTGTAATCAACTGACGAGAGGTTTTGATTTGGGTAATTATCAAAACATCATTTAGAGGCATGTGTGATGAATAAGATAGTTCAACAATTTAGATAGTACCTTGCCAGGTTAACAAACAAACAAACTCTCTGTGATTATGGCTTCTCTACTCACCCTCTATTGCCCATAATTGAACAATTTCAAAACTTAAAATATGTTTTAAATATGTTTTGAGACCTAGCTATTTTGGTTTTGTGAATACTTTTTTCAGAATCTATTCTGCTTGCTACTCACATTTTTCATAAAACATTTGCAAAAATGAATTGTCATTGGTGATATATCTCACTGACTATTAAAAATTACAACAGAAAACCAAAAACAACCAACCTCCTACATTCTTTACTGCATTACAAGGGAGTTTAAGTACTTCAGCAATAAATCAACAAATTTTACAAAAAGCTTATTCTTTTAATTCATTTTTTCACGTCTCTAATAACATTTAACACTTTGTGTAAAGCTAACAGTTTATTCTTTTTTGCATGTGGAGGTGGAGCTAAGGTGCATAGAGTCAGGTGAATCATTATTCAGAATAATGTCAGGCTCTTTGGGTGATTATTTCATTATTTTTCATTTATTGTTCCCATCTCTTCCTATAATATAATATTGTGTGTGCATGTGCACATGTAGATAGATAGATCAGTTGATAGGTCAATATTATATTCCTAGTGATTTTCTGGCTGTATATTTTTCAGTTTACAAATATGACATAATACTCTAAATTCTGTTTCTTCCTTTTGTTACTCATCATTTTGTTTCTGAGATCTAGTCATGTCTGTGTGTATAAAGTTAGCTTGGAATTTCTTACACCTCACCCCAAACAAGGCTATGATGAGTAATCAACCACATATCTCCTGATGGACTAAGGAAAAATTTCACAGAAATGGATACCCAGGGTCATGACTGCTAGTTTGTGCTGTATATATGTGGGGGAGTTATGTTTCCTCCTATTTTTCACTCTTAGTCTGCTCGGGCTGCCCTAACAAAATATCGTAGACTGGGTGGCTTAAACATGAGAAATTAATTTTCTTACAATTCTGGAGGCTGGAAGTACAAGATCAAGGTGTGAGCAGGGTTTGTGTCTGGTGAAAACTCTCACTTTGGGTAGCAAATATTCATCTTCTCCGTGTTCACGTGACCTTTCCTTTTTGGTTTCATAGAAAGAGTGAGGGAGAGAGTTCCTGTTGTGGCTTAGTAGTAACCAACCCGACTAGCATCCATGAAGATACAAATTTGAGCCCTGGCCTCGCTCAGTGGGTTAAGGTTCTGGCACTGCCACGAGCTGTGGTTTAGGTCACAGATGTGGCTTGGATCTCCCGTTGTTGTGGCTATGGCGTAGGCCAGTGGCTACAGCTCCAATCTGAGCCCTAGTTTGGGGACTTCCATATGCTGTGGGTGCAGCCCTAAAAAGAAGAAAAAGAAAAAAAAAAGAGTGAGGGAGCCCTCTGTGTTTATTTTTAAAAGGACACTAATCTTGCAGATCAGGGCCCCACCACTATGACTGCATTCAACCTCAAGCACTTCGTTAGAGGCTCCATCTCCAAATAAAATACACTGTGAGTAAAGGCTTCAACATAATGGACATAGCAGGGACACACACATTCAGTCCATAATAGCTATTACTTTGTATTATATTTACTATTCCCTCTGAAACAATGTCTCAGTTTTAACAATAAATTATAGGTTAGGTTAGATATATGCATACTTAAATTTTCTGGCTTCTCAAATTACACTCTAAATAGACCACTGGACCTTACCTTTCTACCAAAAGTAGATTCCTTGTTCCTCCACGTTTCATAAGGAATTTTTGTTATCTGACTTTTGATTTTTGCCTCATTTATTATAATAGGCATTTTTGGAACAGAATATTATGTCCTTTAATTTGTGGCATAGTCCTTTGTGATAATTCCCATTTAGAGCTGAAGAGTAAGGGGATAGTGGTGTTAATAATAGCTTATCATCTTAGATATTAATATGAACTCTACATGCATTAAATTGTTAAATTATAGTAGAAAGCTAACATTTGATAAATGAGTTCAATTCTTATTGTGTAAATTAGTAGAAAGATGAATTTTAGAGGAACCGATATCTTACAGTTGCATGATTTTGAGCAAGGTTCTTAACCCTCTTAAGACTGTGCATTTGTACTCATATGAGTGATATTAATAAGTACCTGGTAGAGAGCATTAAATGAGATCACACAGAGAGTGCCATTGGGCTACATAGTAGGTTGTCCATAAAAGTGGATTCTCTTCCCTTTGGAGAGTATCTTACTGATGGCAGGACAAAGAATAACTTGACTTTTCACATATTGCTTCTGGCTCTTAATCCTCTGACTTTCATTTCCAGATTGCTTTTTCTTCCTTGCAAGAAATTTTATTTTAGTTCTCTGCTTTCTCTAAGAAAGTCATGGCTTTGATTCATGTTTGTTTTCTTCAATCCCAAGGCAACTTGAGGGGTTTAAGTCTCTTACAATTGGGAGCTGAGAAAATGATAAGAAAACAGCTCTGGAGGCAAGCTTCTCCTGGGGCAAAATCCTCTCTCAGACACAGATTTCATATCTGCATTGCTGTTTGGAAAAGCAGCTAGATCAAGCCTCCTTTGAGACACTGTTAAAAAGACATGGCTTTGGGGAATGATATCTTCTTAGTAAAGAAATAATCTATGTCCCAGGAAGAATAGGCAGCAGGAAAGGATAAGTGAGAGCCAGTCGCAGATGAGGACGTGGAGAGGGTGGCTGCTTGGGGCATTTGCTAGGGGGCTGTCTGCCATAAGCAGGGCAGGCTGTGGATTGGTTTCTACAAAATGCCTTCCCCCCACCTGATGTCTTGGCTAGACTGTCCATGAAATCTTACCATCTCTGCCAGGTGTCTTTCAGGGATCTTTGGCACAGTGTCTACTTTCTTTTGTTGAGTTTTATCCAAGTAAAGGACTTTTGGAATGATAGGCATAGTTGAAAGTTGACATACATCAATTAGGTAAACGATTGGTTTTAGAAAGTGAAAATTAATGGCTCCTCTATAGATTTATGCAGGTAGCTAAATCCAGTGATATGGACTTAAATGGATATTGGTTTCAACATTTGTAACTACTTTGCTTGCCTCAGTCTACTCAGTTCATCTTCAGGACCTACCACACTGACCCCACCAACTATCAAACTTTTAACATAAATCTTTGTCAGCTTCTGAAAATTTGAAAGAAAAAGAATAATAGTTATTTCCAATAACATGTACATTACTCTGCCTGAATAGAACACACTTGTGGAGTGTAGTTCATGATTCTATATACACACACAAATTTTTCTGTTCATGTCAGATATTTTTTAACAACTAATTAACAAAGGGCTACTTAAGTAGGAAAGTGTAACATTAATTGGTGACTTATTGTGAGGTTTTAGTAAATATATGTGTGTATATATATATATATATATCTCCTGTATAGTTTACACTTACAATTTGGAATTTCTCCATTTAATTCTGTTCCTGCACATATTTGTTATAGCTACTTGTGAAAGGCAATAACTTTCTTTTAATAATTACAGATGAAAAGATAGACATCATTACTATGAAAGAAACACTTCATTAAACCACCTGGTGTTTTCCTCCATATACATTGCGGGTTTTGAAACTTGGAGTGAATCAGCAGGGGAGAGGTTAAAAAATTGCTATAGTTTGAATTGCTTTCCTATTTTTTTCATTAACACGATTGTCTGTTTATTGGAACTGATTGATTAGAATTGATGAGTTTTATTGATTTTGCCATGCACAGTTTAATTTAATTTAATTGCCTTGTTCCAAGATGTGAAAATGAGCTTTATTCTCTAATCCAATTGGGGGGAGACTACAGCCATGTTGCTTATGTAAGAACTGGGGAATTACTAATTTGTTTGTTAGTAGCTAAGGCCAGCGATATATAGATAGAATGCTCATGGTGTAGTCATAAATGGTACAAATGTGTGTGCCTAAGAGTCCCTGAAATAATGCTATTCTTAGGGAATGCTGAATCATAGAAAATAGCCAAAGTTAGACACAGTAAGGAATTTGCAATACTGTAAGGTCCGGGCATCTGGGTGGTGACTCAAGATATAAGAGTCACCCAGTATGAATACTACAAAGCTATGGTTATCAAGACAGTGTGGTACTGGTATCAAAACAGACACACAGACCAATGAAACAGAACAGAGAGCCCAGAAATAAACCCAGACACTATGGTCAATTAATCTTCAACAAAAGAGGCAAGAATATAAAACAGGAAAAAGACAGTCTTTTCAACAGGTAGCGCTGGCAAAACTGGACAGCTGCATATAAATCAGTGAAGCTAGGACACACCCTCATACCATGTACAAAAATAAACTCAAAATGGCTTAAAAACTTAAATATGATCCAAGACACTGTAAAACTTCTAGAAGACAACATAGGCAAAACATTCCCTGACATCAACCATACAAATATTTTCTTGGGTCAGTCTCCCAAGGCAATAGAAATAAAAATAAAAAGAAACCAATGGGACCTAGTCAAACCTACAAGCTTTTACAGCAAAGGAAACAATTTAAAAATATATAAAAAGACAAAAGACAACCTAGGAATGGGAGAAAATAGTTGCAAATGATGCAACTGACAAGAGTTTAATCTCCAAAATGTTCAAACAACTCATACAACTCAACAGCAAATAAACAAACAACCCAGTTGAAAAGTGGGCAGAAGACCTAAGAAGGCATTTCTCCAAATAAGACATATGGATGGCCAACAGGCACATGAAAAAATACTCAAAATCAACTAATTATTAGAAAAATGCAAATCAAAATTTCAGTGAGTTACCACTTAACACTGGTCAGAATGGCTATTATTAATAACACTACAAATAACAAATGCAAGAGAGGTGCAGAGAAAAGGGAACCTTCTTGGACTGTTGGTTTAAATGTAAATTGGTACAACCACTATGGAAAACTGTATAAAGGTTCCTCAGAAAACTAAAACTAAAACTAACGTATGATCCAACAATCCTACTCCTGGGCACATATCCAGATAGAACTATAATTCAAAAAGATACATGCACCCCCATGTTCATTGCAGGACTATTCACAACAGCCAAGACATGGAAACAACCTAAATGTCCATTGACAGATGAATGGATTAAGAAGATACATATACATATACACATTGTGTACATATACACAATGGACTACTACTCAGCCATAAAAAAGAACAAAATAATGCCATTTGCAGCAACATGGATGGAGCTAGAGACTCATACTAAGTGAAGTAAGTCAGAAAGAGAAAGACAGGTACCATATGATATCAATTATAAGTGTATCTAAATTATGGCACAGATTAATCTATCTACAAAACAAAAACAAACCCACAGACATGGACAGCAGACCTGTGGCTGAGAGGGGGGAGGTGGAGGGAGTGGAATGGACTGGGAGTTCAGGGTTAATAGATGCAAACTGTTACATTTAGAATGGATAGACAATGAGGTTCTGCTGTATAGCACAGGGAATTTTGTCCAATCACTTAAGATGGAACATGATGAAAGATAATATGAGAAAGAGACTGTGTATAGATGTATGACTGTGTCACTTTGCTATACAGCAGAAATTGACAGAATAGTGTAAATCAACTAATAAAATATGTTTTTTTTAAAAAGTCAGTCATTCTGAGCCTCAAAGTCATAAAGTCAGAGCTAATAGTCTCAAGGCTTCCAAAGACATAACCTGGAGGAAAGGTTCTTTTCCCTTCTTCCCATTCTGTACTCCCATATCAGGCCTTTTCTAGAGCTGACCACTTGTTTAATTTCACTCTGCTTATACTAAAATGTCCGGTATTACAGTGCTTGTAAGAAACCCCATTATGATAAAATCACCTAAAAGCATTCCATAAGCATGGTTTCTATCTGGAGACTACAAGAGGACCTTTCTCTGAATGGTATCAAGTGTTCCTGAAAATATCTTAAGCTCAACTTAGTAGCTGGGTAAAATAGAGTTCACCATCAAACTGGTTCTGATTTATATGCTATTTTTAGTGAAATCCATACATAATTCTGATTCATAATGATAATCTTCCTAGGTTTTGTGTGAGGTCAATCTCACACAGTCAGTGAACTGCATGGAAACATCCTGAATGTAAATATTTTTCCTCTAAATGAACAGATACTTATTGTGTAATAGCTTTTTCTTTAATTTTCAAATGAAAGTACTCAGAAAGTATAGTATCCATCTAATATTGTTATAGATATTAAATAAAGGCGCTTACCACTTTGTTTTAGCATCTCTGAAAAACTTCTCAAACATCTTTAATCCTCTGGGGAAAATGCCATGTGACTAAACTATATATTTTTTCAAATATGTCAATTTTACTTATTTATTTATTTAAGCTGCCCTTGTGGAAGTTTCCAGGCCAGGGATTGAACCCATGCACAGCAGTAACCCAAGCCTCTGCACAGATAACACCAGATCCTTAACCTGCTGCACCAAAAGGGAACTCCTAAATTGTATTTTCTTTTTTTTTATGGCAGCACTCACAGCATATGGAAGCTCCCAGGCCACGTACTGAACCCAAGTCGCAGCTGTGACCTAAGTTGCAGCTGTGGCAATGCTGAACCCTTAAACCTACAGAACCAGGTTGGGGATAGAATTTGTGCCTCGGAAGAGACCCGAGCCACTGCAGTCAGATTCTTAACCTACTGTGCCAAAAATAGGAACTCCTAAATTGTATTTTTTATTAGCAACTTCAGTGATTTCTCATTGGGTCTTGAAATCCTCAAAATTATTGTCAATATAAACTTAGAAGGTAAAAGTGACACCCAGCAATAATACATTCCTAAGAGTTTTGTATGAGTCATTTGAGGTAAAATGTGTGAAATTGTGTTAATCTCTGACTTAACTGGTTTATACTGTATCAAACTGAAAAGTGAATCAAGCTAAATTACAATCAAGAGCTCCAATTAGAATTCAATAATACAACACAGCTCAATGCGACTAAATAGAAAAAAAAATATGTAGAGATAGTTCTCCCTTTATCTAAAAATTAATTATGAATGAATTTATTTGAAATTTTTTAAATTGGCTTAAGGTTTATTCATTGAATCAAAAATATGATTTACATATTTTGGTATATACAAACTGTATCACACACAGCTCTCATCATTTTACTACTTTTTGATTAGCACTATTAAATTTTCCTTTCAGTATATGTTCTCTTGACCAACTTCTGACTTTTCTTTCTTTTTTTTTTTTTTTTTGTCTTCTTGCCTTTACATAGAGCCGCACCAGCAGCATATGAAGGTTCCCAGGCTAGGGATCTAACCGGAGCTGTAGCCGCCGGCCTACACCACAGCCACAGCAACGCAGGATCCCAGCCGCGTCTGCAAACTACACCACAGCTCACGGCAATGCTGGATCCTTAACCCACGAAGGAAGGCCAGGGATCGAACTCGCAACCTCATGGTTCTTAGTTGGATTCGTTAACCACTGAGCCACGAAAAGAACTCCTGACTTTTATTTCTGAGATAAATTTACTTTGTTTCATTTTCTGAGTTCAGTGACTCTTCCCCTCCCACAGCCCCGTGTTTTAAAAACCACTGCCCTTCTTAGTTTTTGAATTTCTGATTCCTGATGGTTTTAATATTCTCAAATATTTGTTCTGATATATTTAATTCACTGTTAAGTATTGTCTTATCGCCCCTCTTTTCCCCCTATGCCTCTCCCATTCACGCTTTCTTTCTACAGAAAAAAATTTTCTCATTTAATATTAATTTCCTTTTCTGATTCTTTTCTAATAGTCCCTATGGATCTATTAATCTTTGTTCCTGTTTATTATTGTAAAATTGGGAGATTTTATGTGATTTCCTGTTTAACGGTACCTTCTGTCAGTACAGCAAACTCCTAATGCACTAGGTTTACTTGCGTGTTTTTGTAGTTATTGGTGGTGGTGGTGGTGGTGGAGGGAGGGATTGGGTATCCTTTGAATTCTTTGTCATTCTTTTGTCTTCAGGACCTAAATCTTCCTTTGGGCTACTTTCCCCTTCACCGCTCTCCCTTACTTTTGATTTTTATTCCCCCCATAGCAGCTTTGCGGTTCAAAGATGACCCATTCAAATCACTTAGACCTTCAGTCTCTTTCCTGTGGCCTTTGCTCTGATTCACCAGGATACCTCTTTAATAGTCTCAAATTTAGGATGGATTTGCTATGAAGAGCAGTAATCTGAAATCAGTCTCGGGTCCCATTCCTAGCTCCTTTCTTCTCTTTCACTTGCAGTTATTCTTGGTTTAGTTTTCTCACTGTGCAGCGATGTGATCGATTTATTTTCCTCCGTTTACTTAGGGTTGTTTGGACTTTACATATTGCCAGGCATCAAGTTTTACAGAGGGCATAGGTTTTGTGTAGTTTAATTTTTTTTTTTTGGTTGATTTGTGTTGATTTAGGAGGAAATATTGGGCTATGAAGACCCAGGCAGTAGCTGCCACTGTCTCCTTCCTAATATTTACGTAACTAGTTGCTTTTATGGACACAATGACCAAATATAGACATACTTCACTTTGCTTGAATGTGGCTCTATCCATATAATTAATTTCTAAAAATAAAACTGCTGGCTCAAAGAACTTAAATCTCTAATTTTCATAGACATCACCAAATTGTTCTTAACTGCTGATGGTAAACATATACTCCCACTGGGAAAATATAAGAACACTTCTTTTTTTAAACCTTTGCCAATGTACTACAACACTAAAATATTTTCCAGTGTGAAAAGTTGCAATTGTTTTTTTGCATTTCTTTTATTTGTGAGTGAAGTTGAGCATTTTTCCTTAAACAAGTTAGTTAACTTTAAATGGTTATCAGAATAGGAAATACAATGATTTCAGTACACTGAGTTTTTTTAGCCATTAACCTTAATAAACTCTATTTTTATTTCTCATAGGTAGTGTGTAGATTCTCTAGAACTTTTATATGGTCATTTTGCAAACAATTATGTTCTTGATTTTTTGTTCTGGTTTTATTCTATTCCTTGCAATTCTGACTTACTCCTTTTTCTTATTTCAGCTGAAGAAATTCTAGCAAAATGGCTAATGGAAGTGGAAAAGAATAAACTATTCGAAAAAGGATGCCAGGACAAGAATTTAGTATATAGAGACTAAATGGAAACCTGTTATTCCATCAATTAATAATTAATTCCAGATGGATAAAAGAGCTAATTGTGAGGGGAAAAAAAGTGAAACTGCCATAAGAAAATACAGGACAAAATTTTTATGAACTTGGTCTAAGGAAGATTTTTTTAAAGGATATTATAAGATACAATTCACATTATAAAGAAAGTTATTGTTTTACATTAAAATATAGAATTTCTTTATATCCATGCACAAGAGGCACCATGAGTGACACAACTGAGATAAGGTACCTGTACACCGGATTCATACACAGATGAATTTACTATTATTAAGTGTATATTATGTGCCAGGCATGTTCAGAGTTCGAGATACAGAGCAGCTAACAAAACAGACAAAAATTCTTGTCCTCATGGAGCTTTCATTCTAGTCCTATAGCTGGTGTGGTGTAAAATCAGGATTTGAACTTATTTCTGCCTGCTCTAAAGCTCTTGCCTTATGAAGTATTAAATACATTGGCATTCAATGTTTATTCATCACTTTATAAATCTTTTGAGCTTCGTTAACATCAGTTCATCCTGACAATTGGATTGATACTATTAAGACAAAATCTGAAACTACAAAAATCTAGCTTATGAATTCTCTAAAATAAAATGAATTCTCTAAAATAAAAATAATCTCAAAAGAAATCAACCTTTCCATAAGATAGCCAATATCATAATACATAAAGATATAAATGTATCAGGAACTCCTATAAATCAATAAAAATTAATAGAAAAATATAAAAACTACAGGAATAGGCACCTGACTTAGAGAAAATATAAATGATCATTAAATATAAAACATACTTATCTCATTAGTAGTCAGGTAACGACATTCTAAGCAAAATGAGATACTATTTCTTATTCATCCAACTGGTAAAACTTAGAGTGAGACAATTCAAGTGTTGGAGAAGATGATTCAAGTGTTGGAACAATATCTAGTCTGCTAATATTTAATAAGGCGGCAGCCACCCATATTTTATTACCCAACACATCCAATTCTACATGTATAACCGTACTTAAAATGGGAAAAAATGGAAAAAGACCCACCTAACTATTCACTAAAAGAAAGATATATACATTATACTCTATTCATCTAATGAATGATAGATAGCAGTGATAATGTATGACCCAGAGTGCTTTCTCTTAACAAAGATAAATCTTACAAACATAATTTGGAACAAAAATATAGATTGAAAGAAGATGCATGCAGGACCCTATTTGTGAATTTAAAATATGTAAGACATTATAGTGATTATGAATGCATGCGTATGTAGTAAACATATTTTAAAAGTATAAGAAACTTCAAATTATGACAGTGTTTTCCTTTTTGAATGGGGAAGGTAAATCCAACTAAATAAATGAATTAAAGAGTTTTCATGTGATGTTAAAAATTTTGTTTCTTAATCTGAATATGACTGTATATTTACGATTGTATCAATATAGTTTATGTTAGTCTTTATGCATGTAAAATATCTGAAATTTGATATTTTTAACTTATAAAATAGTGACTATGGTGAAAATTAGCTTTTCTTTTTCTCTTCCTAAATGCACAATTTCTTAGATCACTGCAATAATCACATCTTAGAATACAATATATAAATTCCAATGAGTTAACTAAACAAAAAATTTTACTGGCTCAATTTTTGTATTTAAAGGCATGAAGCTAATATTGCATTTTTGTAACACGCTGGGATTTTAAACTGTAAACACAGGATGAATTTCAAAGGAAGATACTGCTAACTTATTAAGCCATGAGTTTAGAAACACAAGTTACCTATTCTTATGATGAAGCTAATACAGATAGATATTAATATTGCCCTTGAAGAAAACCAGAATATACCCAAGGTCATCCAATGCAATATTCACTACTCCCTTTCAAAATAAACCATTTTATCCAAAAGGGAAGAGTTGTGATATATGTGCTGAAAGATAATTTTATATACATGTTTTTAATCTCTGATGTGTAGTAGAACATATGAGAAGCTTTTTCTTTTTTAATTACTCAATGAATTTTATTACATTTATAGTTGTACAATGGATTATCATTATCCAGTTTCATAGCATTTCCATCCCAAATCCCCAGCATATCACCCCACCCCCCGACCTGTCTCATTTGGAAATCATAAGCTTTTCAAAGTCTCTAAGTCAGTATCTGTTTTGCAAAGTTCATTGTGTCTTTTTTTAGATTCCATGTGTAAGGGATAGCATTTGATGTTGGTATCTCACTATCTGGCTAACTTCACCTAACTTAATTTCTAGGTCCATGTTGCTGCAAAGGCTGTTATTTCTTTCCTTTTAAAGGCTGAATAATAGTCCATTTGCATATGTACCACATGTTCTTTATCCACTCCTCTGTTGGGGGACATTTGGGTGGTTTCCATGTCTTGGCTCTCGTATTTAGTGCTGCAATGAACACTGGAGTACATGTATTTTTTCATGTCATGGTATTCTCTGGATAGATGCCCAGGAGTGGGATTGCTGGATCAAATGGTAATTCTATTTTTAGTTTTCTGAGGAATCTCCCTACTGTTTTCCACAGTGGTTGCACATTCCCACCAACAGTGTAATAGGATTCCCTTTTCTCCACACCGTCTCCAGCATTTATTCTTTGTAGACTTTTGGAAGATGGCCATTCTGGCTGGTGTAAGGTAGTACCTCATAGTGGTTTTGATTTGCATTTCTCTAATAATTAGTAATATTGAACATCTTTTCATGTGTTTTTTTGCCATCTGTATGTCTTCTTTGGAGGAGAAGCTTTTTCAAAATACCTTTGGCTAAACCCCATAGGAGGCATATTAAGTAAAAAACAAACAAACGAAAACCAGGAATGGATTCTTACTATAAATATGTTGAAGATATATTCTTCTGGTGTTTCCAACAGAGAATCTCAGTTGAGAGCAACTGATTAATGTGATCAATATCCAATTATGCAAAATTAAATTACCAGTACTTAAAATTATCTCTGTGTGTACTTGAAAAAAGATTTTTGCTGAACTTAACACTGTGACTATGTCAAGGGCCATGCTTAGAAAGGAGAGCCTGTACAAATTCAACACCCCTCACATCTGCTTTTGCTCTTTTCCCTGCATTTCAGCACTGTGTCCTTTCACACATCAAAATATGCATAGAATATAAATATACTTCAGAGACTATTTCACCCTAAGAACAGGTGTGTTTTCGAATTAATTAGAGTTTGGGGCGATTAATATCTCATTCTGATAATAAAACAATTGATTTATTGACCTCTTATTTGTCATTTTTAGTAGTGATTAATGATTTTATTTTTTAATTTTATGGATTGTAATTTCAGACCCAATAATAAAGAACCGACATGTTTTATGGGGAAAAAAGAACTGGTAACCTCTCTACAAGGTGAATACATTTAAACCTCAAAAAACTTAGTTCACTTTCCCAGGAAAAAAGTTAAGGAATAGAAAATAACACATTTTAGCTTCATATTAATCATTTAGAATCACCAGAGGGACAAAACCCATTCTTCTTTTCTTAATTGTCTATGTTCATAGAGTTTCAAAAAATAGTTACCTACTCAAATTCAGCCCAGAAGCAGTTTTCATCATAAAGGTGATAGAAGTTTGTACCTAGTTACACTTTAGTTTTTAAAAAAAGAATTTTCCTTTCCACCTCTTTGATGTCCTGTATTTTAAGAGCAAAAAGTACACTTCACAGAAAGTATATCTTGTCAGTTATCATTACTGAATAGTTACATATTTAAACAAAGTTTCTTAGGGAGGCATTATAAACTGTTCCCAGGGTGTCAGATGTAAAAGGATAGCGGGTGTGATGACACACAACCAACATGTATTGGGAGGAGCTGTCATTTATTCCTCCTAGTTACTTGGGCCTATAATTTTTTAATGGCTTTTATTTTATCCATTATAGTTGGTTTACAATGTTCTGTCAATTTCTACTGTGCAGCAAAGTGACCCAGTGTCACATGTATATACATTCTTTTTTTCAAATCATCTTCCATCATGTTCCATGATAAGTGACTAGATATAGTTCCCTGTGCTATACAGCAGGGTCTCATTGCTTATCCATTTCAAATGCAATAGTTTTCATCTATTAACCACAAACTCCCAGTGCATCCCACTTCCTCCTCCTCCCCCTTGGCAACCATAAGTCTGTTCTCCAAGTCCATGAGTTTCTTTTCTGTGGAAAAATTCATTTGTAAATATATTATCTTCCTGAAGGAGAGACAAGGAAGAAGAAGCATGTAAAGACAATATCATCCTTTGGTAGACACACATAATTTAGGGGGAGGGAAATGAAAGATGTTTCCACAAAACAAAGACAATAACAACACATATTGGTAAAAGATAAACTGTCAGAAAAATAGGAGAACTAGGAAAGAGAAATGGCCCAAAGATTACAAGAGGAACATCAACAAACCAGCATTGGGGGTGGATATATAAATGCATCCAGTGTAATTCAGCTATAGCCCAGGTATTCTGTTATATAATTGCCTTGTGTGGGAGATAATTTTTTTTAACATATAGATGATAAAATTTTGGTTCACATAAGACTCAAAGTCTGATTAAATATGAAATATGTCATTTCATTTATTCCTTCCATTCATGTGAGAAAAAAGGAAATACCAAGAATGAAATTCTGGCTTTTCAATGAAAACCTTCAAGTACTTACATCTTTGAGAAGACAGGATTACTTGTTTATATATTAACTCAGACACTATGGTATAATGTAAAGCAATCAATTGGAATTGTACATCTCTTAGAACTTAAGGGTTAATTTAAAAAGATACAACACTCTTCAAAAATACTGAAAACAGGAGATTGGATTAAGATGATGGAATAGAAGGACTAGTGTTCAACTTTTATCCCCCAAAACAGCAAAAATACAAGCAAATGCCAAGAAACCTTCAACCAAATGGATTGTAAACTTCCAAAAAAGATATTCTGCTCCAGAAGACAAGGACAGGAACACATCAAGAGGTAGGAGGGGAGATTACACAATAGAAGCAACCCCATACCTCCCGGGTGGGAAGCCCCACAGACTGGAAAGTAACTGCATCACAGAGACTCAGCTACAGGACTGAGAGTTCTGAGCCTCACGTCAAAACCCCACACCTGGGGATCAGGCACAGGGAGAAAGAGCCCGTGGAGCATCTGGCATTGAAGGCCAGCGGGGCTTGTGTGCAGGAGCTCCACAGGAATGGGGGAAACAGAGACCCCACTCTTGAAAGGCACACACAGACTTTCACGTGCACTGGGTCCCAGGGCAAAGCAGTCTCCAGAGGAATCTGGGTGGAACCTGACTGCAATTCTTGGAGGATCTACTGGGAAAACAGGGGTGACTGTGGATTGTTGTGGGGGAAGGCCATTGGAGGTGAAGCTCTCGGGGACATTCATCAGCCTGCATTTCTCTGGAGGTGGCCATTTCTGGGAAAAATCTGGTCCCTCCCACCAGCTCTGAGAAGCCACAGGCCAAACAACAACTCAGGTGGGATCTCAGCCCCACCCATCAGTAAACAGGCTGCCTAAAGACCCCTCAGGCACACAGCCAGCCTCTAATCTCATCCAGAGACAAAGCCCCATCCATCAGAGGGAGAGGAATCAACCACACCTACCAGTGAGCTGGTATCACTCCCTCCCATCAGGAAGCCTACAGCAAGCCCCCTCCATACCAACTTTAGCCACAGGGGAGGCAAACACCTGAATTAAGAGAGGCTACAACTCTATTGTCGACACAAAGGTCACCACACCAAACACCTACAAAAATGAAAAGACAGAAAACTCTAACTCAGATAAGGGAGAAAGAGAAAAGCCCAGAAAAACAGCTCAGTGATGAGGAGATTATCAGCCTTCCAGAAAGAGACTTTAGACTGTTGATGCTGAAGATGATGCAAGGCATTGGAAATAGACTGGAGGCAAAGATTGATCATTTACAGGAAACACTGAGCAAAGAAATACAAGATGTAAAAATTAAACAAGAAGAGATGCAAAATACAATCACTGAAATAAAAAATACCTTAGAAGCAGCCAACAGTAGAATACAGGAGGCAGAAGAACAAATCAGTGAGGTGGAGGACAGATTAGTGAAAATCACTAATGCAGAAGAGAAAAGAGATAAAAGATTGAAAGGAAATGAGCAGAGTCTCAGAGGACTCTGGGATAATGTTAAATGCACCAACATCCCTATTATAGCGGTGCCAGAGGGAGAAGAGAGAGAGAAGGGGACAGAAAAAATATTCGAGGAGATTATAGCCGAAAACTTTCCTAATATGGGAAAGGAACCACTCACTCAAATCCAGGAAGTACAACGAGTACCATATAAAATAAACCCAAGGAGGAACACCCCCAGACACATATTAATCAAAATGACCAAAATTAAAGACAAAGAGAAATTTTTGAAAGCAGCTAGGGAAAAGAAACAAATGACATACAAGGGAACCCCAATAAGGTTATCAGCAGATTTTTCAGCTGAAACCCTACAGGCCAGAAGGGAGTGGCATGATATACTAAATGTGATGAAAGGGAAAAACTTCCAACCAAGATTACTTTATCCAGCAAGGCTGTCACTCTGATTTGAAGGAGAAATCAAAACCTTTACATATAAGCAAAAGCTAAGAGATTTCTGCAACACTAAACCAGCTTTACAACAAATCCTAAAGGAACTTCTCTAGGCAGAAAAGAAAAGGCCACAACCAGAATCAAAAACACCACAAATGATAAGGCCCACCAATAAAGGCATATATATAGTAAAGATACTAAATATTCCATGCACATTTATGCTACCAAAATCAGAAATCATGAGAAGAGAACACAAATGCAGGTCACTAGAGACACACGTGCAATTAAGCACATGTGCAATTAAGAAACCAACAACTTAAAACAATCTCATTTATATACAGACTCCTATATCAAAACTTCAGGGTAACCGCAAACCAAAAATCTACAACTGATACACAAAGAAATGAGAAAAATCAACTCAAATACAACATTAAAGATAGCCATCTTGTGAGAGGAGACAACAAGAGAATAAGGG
>PVHT021183608.1:13440544-13475909 GCA_004024745.2 Catagonus wagneri | reverse complement strand
CCAAAAATACAAATACGTGGAGACTAAACAACATGCTACTAAATAACCAATGGATCACAGAAGAAATCAAAGAGGAAATTAAAAAATACCTAGAAGCAAATGACAACAAAGACACGACACTCCAAAACCTCTGGGATGCAGCAAAAGCAGTTCTAAGAGGAAAGTTTATAGCAATACAAGCCTACCTCAGGAAACAAGACAAAGCTCAAATAAACAACCTAACTTTACATCTAAAGCAGCTAGAGAGGGAAGAACTCACAAGACCTAAGGTTAGTAGAAGAAAAGAAATCATAAAGGTCACAGCCGAAATCAATGAAATAGAAATGAAGAAAACCATAGAAAAGATCAATGAAACTAAAAGCTGGTTCTTTGAAAAGATCAACAAAATTGATAAACCCTTAGCCAGACTTATCAAGAAAAAAAGAGAGAGGACACAAATCAATAAAATTAGAAATAAAAAAGCAGAAGGAAAAGCAGACATCATAGAAATACAAAGGATCATAAGAGACTACTATGTGCAACTATATGGCAGTAAAATGGAAAACCTAGTAGAAATGGACAAATTCTTAGAAAAGTACAATCTCACAAGACTAAACCAAGATGAAATAGAAAATATGAATAGACCAGTCACAAGTTCTGAAATTGAAACTGTGATTAAAAAACTTCCAACAAACAAAAGTCCAGGACCAGATGGTTTCACAGGTGAATTCTATCAAACATTTAGAGAAGAGCTAATGCCTATCCTTCTGAAACTCTTCCAAAAAATTGCAGAGGAAGGGATACTCCCAATCTCATTCTATGAGGCAACCATCACCCTGATACCAAAACCAGACAAAGATACCACAAAAAAAGAAAATTCCAGGCCAATCTCACTGATGAACATAGATGTAGAAATTCTCAACAAAATACAAGCCAACCAAATCCAACAATACATTAAAAGGATTGTACATCATGATCAAGTGGGATTTATCCCAGGCATGCCAGGATTCTTCAATATCTGCAAATCACATTAACAAACTGAGGAATAAAACCATATGATCCTATCAATAGATGCAGAAAAAGCTTTTGACAAAATCATTTCTGATAAAAACCTTTCAGAAAGTGGGCATAGGGGGAACCTACCTCAACATAATCAAGGCCATCTATGAGAAACCCAGAGCTCACATCATTCTCAATGGTGACAAGCTGAAAGAATTGCCATTGAGATCAGGAACAAGACAGGGATGTCCACTCTCGCCACTACTATTCAACATAGTTCTGGAAGTCCTAGCTACAGCAATCAGAGAAGAAAAAGAAATAAAAAGAATCCAATTTGGAAAGGAAGAAGTAAAACTATCACTTTTTGCAGATGACATGATACTATACCTCGAGAATCCTAAAGACTCTACTAGAAAACTGTTAGAGCTCATCAATGAATTTGGCAAAGTTGCAGGATACAAAATTAATACACAGAAATCAACTGCATTTCTATATACTAACAATGAAAGATTATAAAGAGAAATTAGGGAGCAATCTCATTTACCATCACATCAAAAAGAATCAAATATTTAGGAATAAACCTGCCTAAAGAGACAAAAGACTTGTACTCTGAAAATTATAAGGCGCTGTTGAAAGTAATCAAGGATGACATGAACAGGTGGAAAGACACACCATGCTCTTGGATTGGAAGAGTCAATATTATCAAAATGACTATACTACCCAAGGCAATCTACACATTCAATGCAATCCCTATCAAATTACCAAGGACTTTTTTCAAGGAACTAGAACAAAATGTTTTAAAGTTGTTTGGAAACACAAAAAAACCCAGAATAGCCAAAGACATCCTGAAAAAGAAAAATGGAGCTGGTGGAATCAGGCTCCCTGACTTCAGACTCTACTACAAAAGTACAATCATCAAAACCGTATGGTACTGGCACAAAGACAGAAATATAGACCAGTGGAACAGGATAGAAAGCCCAGAACTATATCCACGCATCTATATTCAACTAATCTATGACAAAGGAGGCAAGAATATACATTGGACAAAAGACAGCCTCTTCAATAAATAGTGCTGGGAAAAGTGGACAGCTACATGTAAAAAATGAAACTAGAACACTTCCTAACACCATGCACAAAAATAAACTCAAAATGGATTAAAGATCTAGATATAAGACCAGATACTATAAAACTCTTAGTGGTAAACATAGGCCAAACACTCTCTGACATAAATGATAGCAACATCTTCTCAGATCCATGTGTCAGAGTAAGGACAATAAAAACAGAAATAAACAAATGGGACTTCATTAAACTTCAAAGTTTTTGCACAGCTAAGGAAACCCTAAACAAAACAAAAAGACAACCCACAGAATGGGAGAAAATATTTGCAAATGATTCAACTGACAAGGGATTAATCTCCAAAATTTACAAACAGCTCCTCCAGCTCAATACCAAAGAAACAAACAACCCCATCAAAAAATGGGCAATGGACCTAGGCAGACAATTCTCCAAAGAAGACATGCAGATGGCAAATAAACACATGAAAAGATGTTCAACATTGCTCCTCATTAGAGAAATGCAAATCAAAACCACTATGAGGTACCACCTTACACCAGCCAGAATGGCCATCATCAAAAAGCCTGCAAACAATAAGTGCTGGAGAGGGTGTGGAGAAAAAGGATCTCTATTACACTGTTGGTGGGAATGCAAATTGGTGCAACCACTGTGGAAAACAGTATGGAGAGTCCTCAAAAACTCAAAATAGAATTCCATTTGATCCAGCAATCCCACTCCTGGGCATCTATCCAGAGGAAACCATGACTCGAAAAGACACATGTACTCCAATGTTCATTGAAGCACTCTATGCAATAGCCAGGTCATGGAAACAGCCTAAATGCCCATCAACAGAGGAGTGGATAGGGAAGATATGGTACATACACACAATGGAATGTTATTCAGCCATTAAAAGGAACGAGTTACCAACATTTATAGCAACAATGATGGACCTAGAAATTATCATGCGAAGGAAACCAGTCAAATAATTAGACAGCAACACCCAATGCTACCACTTACATGTGGAAACTGAAAAGACACAATGAACCTCTTTGCAGAACAGACAATGACTCACAGACTATGGAAACCTTGGTTTTTCAAATAAGATAATCTGTGGGGTGTGGGGATACACTGTGGGTTTGGGATACAAAATCTGTCAAATTGACTTGTGATGATTTATGTACACCTATAACTGATATAAAATCCATTAAGCTACAAAGAAAAAAGAAAACTTAAAAAAAAAATAAAAAGATACAACAAAAAAATCCAAAATCTGGCGGTTTCACAAAATCACAGTACTGGATTTAAACTTCTTAAGAATAATGCTTTGATGCAGAAAATTATCTACTTTTTTTGCAGAGGTAATATTTTGTCTTACCTTGTATGGCCTCTTTTTTTTTTAAACCAGGTATTTAGAAATTCTTATATTTAGAGACTCAGGACTAGAATTTCATTGGTTAACCCCAAGGGGGGAGAAAAAAAAAAAAAAAGGAGGATGCATAGAAAACTTAACTCCTATGACATGGAATGGAAAAGGTCAGAACAGTATAATTAAGGAATGGCATGTGGAAGATATAATGATTTAGATCTGTGTTGTTTTGCATCTATATCAGCATTACATTGTCAACATCTGTAAGTGATCCTGTTTGGCAACTTATATCAGCCTGAAGCCAAAGCTTATGTTGACTCAATTATCCCTGGCCTCTCACATCTGAGAAGGTAGTCAGTGGCTACCACTCAGAGAATGCAAGATCAATGAAAACAAAAAGAGAGAGTATGTCAAAAATTTGGCACAGAGGAAACAATAGTGAGGAAAGAAGTTACACTCATAACAAAGGGCAAACAGAAAAAGAGTAGGAACTAACATGGCAGAGCACAATAACAGAAAACCTATCCCAAACCTAAGAAATGCTGGATAGCATGTGAAAATTAATGCAGAGCTGAGCTTGTGAGAAAGAAAGGAAAACACAAGGAGGACAGAAATTAAGAAGAAATGAAAACAAACGGAAATAAAATGAAGTGATAATGCAGTAGGCATGGACTTTATCCAGCTTGGTAAACTAGAGGCATGGATTTTAACTTTTTTCAGGAACAGATCTTGAGCCCACATGAAGACAAGGCTTGAAGCTGTGCCCACCTGCAGTAATGCCAGGACTTCAAAGGGCTTGACACTCAGTAAGGGTGTTCAAGAAAAAACTCTAGTCTTCCATACAGGGTGATAATAAGAAGCTAGTTTGTCTCTGTGAGGAAAATTGGTGAGAAAGAATAGTGCCTGAGGAAATATAGAATTCGAGGCCCACGTCTCATGTGGGTCCAAATTCAAATTTCTAATATATGAATGGCAAACCCCATGCCAAGAGAATAATGAAAATATTTTTCCTGAGTTGCTGATAGCCCAAGCGTTCCTAGAAGAACTACAAAAATCCCCCTGGAGTAAAATAGTCATGTCTAAGACCACAAGAAATTCACAAAGGGGAAAAAGTGTTCACTGAAAATGAACTGAAAGAAAAAAATGGAGAACTAATCCACACATGAAAGCCAGCAAAATTTAATCCTGGAATGTGAAGCACTAAAGGGACATTGTAAGAGAATAAACATTCCTTTTAAAAATTTATTAAAGAGTAAAAACCCTAAGAAATGGGTAATATACGAAACTGAGCACCAGCTGAGGAGGTAGTTATTTAACTGGAAGTTAGACCTGAGAAAAATTAACAAACTGCTCTCTCCACTGAATCAAAAAGGTCTTTAAAATATAAAAAAGGGATCAGAAGGCTGGATGCTAGGTTTTATCCCATTAATAATAGCATTATAAAGGAAAAAATAGAATCTATGACAAAGAGTGAGAACAAAAAAAGAGAGATTTGATTAGAAAAAAGGCTTTTTTTCCAGGCTTTGTGAGAGAAAAGAATCCTCAATTCAAAACTGTATCAATACCAAGTATGAAGGAATAAAAAGAGTGAGGAAAACCAAAGGCAAGAAAAAAAATTGCAAAGAGGAACTAAATTAAAAGAAGAATTTACCTGTAAGGAACAGTAATTTCACTGAATACAAGCTTCACAGGGGTGAAAACAGAAGAGAAAAACATGAAAGAAACAGAATAGTACTGAGAAACCTACCACCTTCATGAACACACTACAATGTCCTAGGCCCATACAATCTTCAAGGAACAGACACTTTTCAGGGAACCGAGAAATAGGCACTATCCATCAAACTCATTTTATTAGATCAGTAAATTCTGGCACTCAAATCAGAGAAGTCTGTAGAAAAGGAAATTTAGAGTACTGACTACTTTTAAAAAATTAGTATAGACACAAATATCTGTATCAAAGCAATTTATAAAATCATTAAATGTATTAAAAACCTTGTGTATCACAGGAAAGCAAACAGTATAAGATTAGAATCTCTATTACAAGCCATAAATAGTTACAGAGGAAAATTATAACATCCTGTCATGATCAAAACTTAGCTAGAAATAGAAGAGAGCTTCTTTAATATGACAAATGATGCCCAGTGAAGACCTACAGTATCATACTTAAAGATTTATGAGACAGAAAAATATAACTAGAATAAGCCAAATCATTCTTCTCAGATTCTCAAAAGTAAACAAATGCTCAGTATTCAGACTTTTATTCAACATACATTGGTGATCCTTTCAAGAGCAAAAAGACAAGACCAAGAAATGTGAAACTATTGGAAAGAAAGAAAAGTTATTATTTACTGATAATCTGATTGCCTTCATAGAAAATCCAAGAGAATCTACAAATAAATTAATAGGATTGTTAAGTGCCAGATAGAAGACCAAAATATAAAAATCCAGTAGCAGCAAATATTTAGACAATTTATATACAACATGTAAGTTTTAAAAGAAAACATTAACAGAGGATCAAAGCCAATTCAGTGTCCAGTAATAAGTATACTATAAAATTCATAAGATCTGCACAGGAAAATGTATAAAACTTTACTGCGGAATATAAATAAGGATCAGTACTTAATTGGCTCAGGTACTGGAAGACCCGCTCTTACAAAGATGACAATCTGCCAAAATCAACTGATCAATTCAGTGTGTTTCATATAAAAATCTCCACCAATTTTGAGGAACTTGAGATCTGTTCAAAAAATTTCTAAGTAAAAATAAACAGCCATAAAGGTATAAGAAAATTATGAAGAATTTGAAAAATAAAAGAGGATGTGCTATTCCATATTTAAACCTTCCTTTTAATATCAATGCAGTGATAACAGAATACATCAGTGGAGCGGAACTGATAACCTAGAAAGAAATTATCAAAACAAGCTCCTGGAATATGACAAAGGGAAAATTAAAAATCAGTGGACAAGACGGGCGCTTCACCAAGTTAAATAACTACCCACATAGATACAATAAATTCTAGCTTAATACTTAAATACCCTTCAAAAATGATAACTTTGGTTAAGTACTAGAAAGTTGTATTAGTTTCCTAAAGCTACTATAAAAATAATAAGTCTTGGGGACTTAAAACAACAGAAATGTATTACCTCATAGTTATGGAGGCTAGAAATCTAAAATTAAGCTATGAGCAGAGCCATGCTCCATCTGAACCCTTTAGGGGAATCCATCCTAGATTCTGATGGCTTGCCAGCAATCTTGGACAGTCCTTGGCTTTTAGATGCATCCCCCACCCCATCCTCTGTCTTCACAGGGCATCCTCCTTATGTGCCTTCACATCATCTTCTCTCTGTAAATGGTGACTATAGTAAATAGTGAGCTATTGTGTATTTGAATGTTGCTAAGAGAGTACATATTAGAAGTTCTCATAAGAAAAAAATTGTAACAATGTGACTTGATGGATTTTAACTAAGCTATTATAATCATTATTTTGAAATATATATATATATATATTTATATATATAAGTTCTTTTTATTTTACACCTTAAACTAATGCAATATTATATGTGACTATATCTCAATAAAACTAGGGGGTATGCTCTCTCCAAGAAAAGTTAAAATACATGATTCTTTAAAATCTGCCACTAAATACTATATCTCTCTTATTCTTAACAGTTTAGGGAAAAAAGTGATTTTTGACTTTTAGGTATAAGGCCATGGTTTAGAAAGGAGACTTGAGCATAATCTGCCTGGATTCAACTTCTGGCTTGGTCAATTTCAAACCATTTGACTTTGGGCAAGTGATGTTCCTTCTCCTAGTCTTAGTTTCCTCCTCATCTGTAGAATGAAATACAAGTAATACCTGCTTCATAGGTTTCATGAGGATTAAATTGCACTAATATAGAGAAAGAAAAGAAGAAGCACTTGTCAGATGTTATTTCTTGTGTATGGTGTTAAAGAGTATTCCAATTTCATTCTTTTGCATGTAGCTGTCCAGTTTTCCCAGCACCATTTATTAAAGATATTTTCTTTTCTCCATTTTATATTCTTGCCTCCTTTGTGGTAGATTAGTTGACTGTAGGTGCATGGGTTTATATCTGGGCTTTCTGTCCTGCTCCATTGATCTATATTTCTGTGTTTGTGTCAGGACCACACTGTTTTGATGCTGGTAGCTTTGTAGTATAGTTTGAAGTCAGGAGGCCTGATTCCTCTAGTTCCATTTTTCTTTCTCAGGATTACTTTGACTATTCTGGGTTTTTTGCCTTTCCATACAAATTTAAAAAATATTTTGTTCTAGTTCTGTGAAAAATGCCATTGCAAATTTGATAGGGATTGGGTTGAATGTGTAGATTGCCTTGGGTAGTATACTCATTTTGACAACATAATGAAATTAGAACACTCTCTAACAACATACACAAAAATAAACACAAAATGGATTAAAGACAAATGTAAGAAAGATAAAAATGTAAACTTTTAGAGGAAAACATAGGCAGAACACCCTGACATAAACTGCAGCAATATTGTCTTAGAACCACCTCTTAGAGTAAGAAAAATAAAAACAAAAATAAACAAATATGACCTAATTTAACTTAAAAGTTTTTGCACAGCAAAGGAAATCATAAAAAAGGCAACCCACAGAATAGAAGAAAATATTTGTAAATGAAGCGACTGACAAGGGATTAATCCCCAAAATATGCCTACACATTTTGCAGGTCAATATCAAAAAAAAAAAGGCAACACAATCAAAAACTGAGCAGAAGACATAAATGGATGTTTTTCCAAAGAAGACATACATTTGGCCAGAAAACACATGAAAAAATGCTCAACATCACTAATTACTAGAGAAATGAAAATCAAAATTATTATGAGGTACCATCTTATACCAGCCAGAATAGTCATCATCAAAAACTGTACAAAAAATAAATGCTAGAGAGGGTATGGAAAAAAGGGAACAATCTTACCCTGTTGGTAGGAATGCAAATTAGTGCAATCATTATGGAAAACTGTATGGAGGTTCCTCAAAAACTAAAAATAGAACTATCATATGATCCAGCAATTCCACTCCTGGGCATCTATGTGGAGAAAGCCATAATTCAAAAATATATGCATCTCAATGTTCATTGCAGCACTATTTACAATAGCCAAGTCATGGAAGCAACCTAAATGTCCATCAACAGAGGAATGGATAAAGAAGATGTGGCACATATACACAATGGAATATTACTCAGCCACAAAAAGAATTAAATAATGCCATTTGCAGCAACATGGATGGACTTAGAAATTATCATACTACGTGAACTTAGACAATGAAAGACAAACATAACATGACATCACATATGTGGAATCTAAAAAAAAAAGGGATGGTAGGGGTGTCTGGGGTTAATAGTTGCCTCTGGGCTGGAAAAGCAGGGAGATCCTACTGTATAGCACTGGGAACTATGTCTAACCACTTGTGATGAATCCATATATGTATGTGTAACCCTGTCACCAAGTTGTACATCTGGGTATAATGTAAAAATAAAAATTAAAAAAAAAATGAAAATAGTTATAGGTATAGCCTGATTAAACATAAACTTCCAAATCTCTACACTAAGTAATAGGTTTTTTAAAGTTTATTCAGTTTCTCTGAAGTCTGGCCTGAAAGAATTATTACTGTTTTCTATAACTATATGCACTCTCAATAAACATTTATTTTGACTTGAAAAAAAAAAGGGATACAAATAAACTTATTTGCAGAACAGAAACAGATTCTCAGTCTTTGAAAAACTTATGGTTACCAAAGTGGACAGGTTGGGGGTAAGGATGGACTGGAGGTTTGGGATAGGCATATACACACTGAAGTATATGGAATGACTGGCCAATGGGGACCTGCTGTATAGCACAGAGAACTCTACCTAATAATCTGTAATAATCAACGTGGGAAAAGAATCTATATATATATGTGTGTGTGTATATGTATACACACACACACACATATATATATGTATGCATATATACACACACATACACACACACACATATATATGTATGTGTGTGTGTGTGTGTGTGTGTGTGTGTGTGTGTGTATCCATTTTATAACTTTTTTTTAAGGCCACACCCATGGCATATGAAAGTTCCCAGGCTAGGGGTCTAATCAGAGCTACAGTTGCCAACCACAGCCACACCACAGCAACATGGGATTCTATGTGACCTATACCACAGCTCATGGTGATGTCAGATCCTTAACCCATGGAGCGAGGCCAGGGATGAAACCCACATCCTTATGGATCCTAGTTGGGTTTGTTAATTGCTGAGCCACGAAGGGAACTACCTATAACATTATATATATATAGGTAGTTCCCTTCATGGTATATAATGTTATATATATATATCTGAATCACTTGGTTATACAGCAGAAATCTTCACAACATTGTAAATCAACTATACTTCAATTAAACTTAAAAAAAAAAAACTTAGTTCTTTTCATTGTTGTTGTGGTAGTCGTCACCATCCACATATACTGTGAGCTAAAGGCTAAAAACATCTTAGCAAGTAGAGGTCTTAATGACTTTTAGTGAAAATAAAAAGAATGTCTGGGCATTTGGAGAATTATCTAAGGCCATTTAAAACAAAGATGTAATAACAACATACTGTCAAAGATAGGTCTCAGCAATGCAAACACTGTATTACCCCCAAGTTTGATAAACAAGATAAACAATACAAGGAACTGATGAGATTACAAAACCAATGGGAAACATCCTGTCTTTGGGAACCATGTTATGAAGATTTTGGAAAGGGATACAGAGGTCTCCAAGCACATTTATGTTTGGATACTTGGTAATCAGGGTTATTGTTTGCACATTACTCATGGTCAAGTTAATGGCGAGTCATTTGGAAAAGCCCCAGTGGTTCTTTACTCATCAGCAAGGAGTCTATGGTTATTTACTGGTGAGCTATATTTTGTGAAGATGGGTAGGCATCCACAAAGTAGCCATACCCTAGACCCAGCTAAATGCTGACAAATACATAGTAGAGATGGCTACAAAAACACAGCCTTGGTTCCATCTGAATAGGCATGAATTATAGATTATTGATATTCAAGTTAGCTGAGTTTTAACACAGACCAAAAGAGAACATTCTGAAAAAAAAAAGAAAGGAAACAGGGACTCAGGTGTTTGTTGCCAATGCTTGATGCAGCATCATGCACTATAGTCAACAGTTAAAGTCAAATAGTCAAAGGTGGACACAACCCAAGTGTCCATCAACAGATGACTAGTAAACGACTACTACATGTACACATAATGACATGATATTGAGCCTTAAGAAAGAATTAAGTTCACATATATACCACAACAGAAAAAACCTAGGGAACGTTATGCTAAGTGAAATAAACCAGACACAAAAGTACAAATATTATACGGGTTCCACTTATATAAAATATCTAGAATAGGCAAATTCATAGAGACAGGAAGTAGTCTAGAGGCTGCCAGGGGATGGGGAAAAAGAGAACAGAGAGCTTTTGCTTAATGGTTACAGAGTTTCTCTTTGGAGTGATGACAAAGTTTGGAAATAGTGAAGATGATTGTACCATGTTGTAAATGTCAAGTAATGCCACTAAACTGTACACTTAAAAGTGATTAAAATGGATAATTCTGTTCTATATTTTTCCAAAATAAAAAGTGAAAATGAAGAAAGAGCTACAGCTGTGATGACTCATACTCATCTACTGTCCCTCTTACCTCTGAGAGGATTAGAATGTAATTACCCAAAAGTAGAATGTTAAGAATGGGCTATAAATTTATTTTACTAAAATCTGTTATATTTAATTATTTTTTCCTCCTTCCTCCTACTAACCCCGATTTACTTCTTTACAGAAATAATAATCTTGTAACTGTGGGCTTTCCAAAGCATAACAATAAAGGCAAGTGCCACAAATCACAATCATCTGAAGCTTATGAGCCTTTTATAATATTTGACTTGAAGTCACCATAAGATCATGTAGTAACACGCCATGCTGTGACATAATTCTGCCTCCACGGCTCTAAAGTAGCTACCAGTAAGATCGGCACATTGTCTGCCTCATCAAACAGCCAAATAAGCCACTCTTGTGTATTCAATGTTGTCTATGCTTTAAAAATTCCACTTTAATATCATATCTTAGGATGAAACATTTAGAGCTATGAGTTTCTTGTGAAAATTGTTCTCTTTATATTTCTTTGAATAGCGATAGGAAAGTCAACTCCTATAGTTTCCCTGAAAGCTGAAGAAGGAATGCACTTGCAGGTAAAATAAATTGAATTTCTTTGTTGAAATGAAACTGTAATCTGTGTGCTCAGCAGCATATGCAAATAGCAGATTGAAACTTGGTCACAGAGAATTTTCTGTTCCCGACAACATCTGTTATACTTGACAGAGGCTCCAGTGCCAACATCACACCAAGTAAAGTGAGACTACAAGAAAGTAGAATCTCCCAGGGTTTTAGCTTCTCCTCTGAACAAAAACACCCGTAACTCATAAATGAGGTTCTGAAGTGAATAAAGTAGATATAATGTTTGCACTTTGTTGATGTGGAAACATATGTGATTTCAGTGATTAAAATAGCATATTCCTCACTCCCTGCTTTCTGACAGACAGAAGGTCTGGTTTCTTTAATCTTATATTTGAGTTCATATCATTTCAAAATGTTTTCATTTTTTCCCTATGATTATCAAACTAAGAAAGAGAATATCTGAAAATTGTGAGATGTTTATTCCCAATCATAAGAACATCACGATGCTAATAAATGAATATGCAAGGAACATAAGCAGTAAAAATGACTCAAAAGAAAATGCAAATAATAAATGCATATCAGACATTGCTTGATTTTTCTAGAATTGAAATCAATATAAGTTAACAAAAATGAGGTATAATACATAAGGAATAAACATTAACATAAAATATGGTTCCCAAATCTAGTGATAATACATCAAATCCAGAATGCTGCTGCAATGGCTACAGAATAGAGCATTTATAGGTTTGTTTTGGAAAGCATTTTGGCCTATCAAAGGCCATTTAAAAATGTAAAACATTTTAGGAAGCTGCTGGTCAATTTCATGATGATAAAAGAACATCAGCTACTGACTTCCTCCACCAAATTCAATCCTGGAGAAACTGGAGAACAAAAGGGACATGTATGTTCCAGAAAAAACACAAACAAACAAAACCAATGAACTAACAACAAAGCAACCCTTTCAGAAAATTGAGTGTGTTTTGAGTTGTTTTTATCTGGAAGATGAGTGGCTCTAGGCTCCCAAGGAAGAGGGTGGACTGAACTAGTAGTGAGAGGGCAGGCTGAAGCTTTGATTCTTAACTTTTCTGGGGAATATTGTATACATATGGTAAAGCATATAAATCATAAATGTATAGCTCAGAAAATGATTGTGAATATAACTATTGCCCAGATCAAGACAAGGAATATTTCAAGTATCAATGTCAAGACAGGGAATATTGGAACTGCTGTTCTGGCACAGCGGAAACAAATCTGACTAGGAATCATGAGATTTCACGTTCGATGCCTGGCCTCACTCAGTGGGTTAAGGATCTAGTGTTCCCATGAGCTGTGGTGCAGGTCAAAGATGCTACTCACACCCTGCATTGCTGTGGCTGTGGCGTAGGCCAGCAGCTTTAGCTCTGACTGGACCCCTAGCCTGGGAACCTACATATGCCGCATAAAAGAAAAATAAAGGAAAAAAAGACAGGGAATATTACCAACATCCAGAAACTGCCTTCCTGTCCCAACCCAGAGAGAAGAATAGATTCGTCTTGGCTATTTTTGAACTTCAAAAGTAACCATACTCTTTCGCCTCTGGTATGGTTAGTCCACAATTAAAATGGACAGATTTAGTCATTTTATTGCATGTAGCAGCTCTGTATTATTATTCTTGTTAATATTAATCTGTATAGTTTACTATTTTACATATCACCTTATATTTAATGTTAGTATTATTTATTATTTTTATTGAATATAGCAGTAGTTTATGAAATACTGTATCATATTTGGTAGTACGAATATATAAAATCTTTTAAAATCATATTCTTAATGGGCACTTGAATTGTTCCTAGTTTCTGTTATTATTTTTTTAAACCTGCTAAAGCTCCCTTATACATACTTTTTGGTGCAAATACACATTTATCATGTTGAGTCTATACCCAAGAATATTACAATTCTTATCTTCTTAGGGAGAAAACAAAGATAATGATAAATTTAAGAAATCACAAAATATAAATAAAACAAATAAATCATAAGACTTCTTTCGCAGTAGCACTCGTATTATTAAAACTCACTGGACAGGGATGAATTGAGCACCCAAAAGAAATGTCCAGTTATAAAATATGGATATACTTGATATTAAATACCAAACATTACATGTAAATTCATGCCAAGTTCTCAAGTGATAAACAGAAAGCCTCACTAATAAAATAGTTTTCATTCTTTTCCCAGAAGAACTGTTCAGCCAACAAATACTCAGACAGGAAACTTTTTGTCTCTGAGTAAGAACATCAGCCTTATGCTTAATTTAATTTATGACTTCACAGCAACTCACCAAAATTTGAGATAATGTCTTCACATTCCTTATTAGTTTACTGAAATATCTAGAAAGGCACAGTTGAGCCCTTGGCAGATGGCGAGCTTCAGTCCCTGAAATGGGATTATCGTTCTTTCTTTGCTGGGAGCTGACAGATGTGTCTCATCTCAACCCTCCAAGGCAAAGAATGAAGGCTCAGAGATTACATGGGAACAATTGAGTTTAAAGAGCACACTCTAGCTCTGCCAGCTAAATCAATAAGTTACAACTGACAGTTGGAACTATCAAGTCACTGTAGATCTGGAAATTGCTCTTAACCTTTGCCTTCATTTGTAGACTGCCAATTCTGGAGAGAATGTGAGTGGATCAGATAGGAAACCGCACGGTGGCATTCTGACCAGGAGGATGTTTTTATAGGTGGGTTACCAAGGTTGTTAGATCTCATCACATTGTATCTCCAGTACATTACCTAGAACATAGTAGGTGAAAAACCATGTGGTGAGAATTTTCTTCTCACATGTTGGATGCCTTCACGTGGCACAGACATGTCCATAGAGAGAACTGTACATGATGAGCACTCTAGAAGGTCAGTAAACATTGAGCAAAGCCCAACCTTCAGTTTGTACCAAGCTAGGGTTAGACAGAGCTGCTGTCTCTGTCAGCAATTGTGCAAATCAGCTTAATTCAACCTGGAAGTTTATCATGCTCACAGGTTCCTGGGATTCACTGGCACAAACATAGATAGATTCTTCTTCTAGGTCTGTTCATTTTTTAAAATAATAATTGGTGGCATTTTAATTATGTTGTTGATTTTAAACATCAGTTAGAGTAACATAGCTGCCACAACTACAGTAGTTAATACTTTTAAAAGATTATGTTTATTTCGAGTTTACAAGACAATATCGCAGTTCCTAGGCAATAGATGGATTTCCTCCTCATGGCAGTTCAGAGGGGTTCAGGTTTCTGACAGCTTGTGTATCTGTCAGCTGCTAAGGCCCCCAGAATCTACAGCATCCACCATGAGAGGAAGCAGAATAAAAATGTTCCACTGATTCTTACAAACTCTAAACTGAAACCTACTCTTCTAGTCCCATTTCATGGGCAAAACTAGTAACAGCCCCATTTGATTCCAAGTGAGACCAGAAATGTAGCTCCTTCCTGAACAGTTGGTCATTTAACATCTTCTGGAAGGGGGAGCATGACTGGTTAACAGCTAATCATTTCTACCATGGTGACTTTGATTGGGCTCTTTTGAGTATATGGGAATCTTTGGATGATTGTGTGTTGAGGTTCCAACCTCTTTCCTTCTAGGGTCAGAACTTCATTGAGGTAAAGAGTGAAGGGAAAAGGACTGATGGCTTCCTTCCAAACATCTCAAGTCCTAGAGCTGATAGCTGGTGGACCTGTCACTCATCTGCCCACACATCTGGGGAAGGATATATTGCTGACTCCCTTAGATGAAACCTAGGTAGAAATACAGGTACTTGACTATCAGTGGCCTCCCCTCTCATTTTCTTTTGTAGATATTTCTTACTGGTAATGTGTTTAAAATTTATAATTGAAGCAGCCCCAAATACTAGAAAGAGCATGGACTTTGAAATTAAACAAGGACAGTAATAACCATCTGATTTTTGTTTTTGTTTTTGTTTATTTAGGGCCACATGTGTGGCATATAGAAGTTCCCAGGTTAGGGGTCGAATCAGAGCTGCAGCTGCCAGCCTCTGCCACAGCAACACAGGATCTGAGCTGCATTTGCGATCTACACCACAGCTCACAGGATCACTGGATACTTAACCCACTGAGCAAGGCCACACCCTCATGGATACTAGTTTTTGTTTTTGTTTTTTAAACCTCTGAGCCACAACAGGAACTCCACAACCTGATTTTGTATCCCTGTTCCATTGCTTACGTGTATAGAATCTTGGGTGATTAAATGGGCTCACCTTGGATTCTCTAACTTCAGACTGCTATTGCATCTGATATCATTGGTCCTGACATGTATTTGGCATTCAGTAATTGGTCTCTGTTTTTTCACCTAGATAATAATTACAGAAAATTGTTTAAAAGCCGAGCATAAGTAGAAGATGCCCTTCTGGTAATGAACATACCTAAAGTCATTATGGGGCTCATCAAAATCTCAAGGAAAATGTTGACACTCTCATAATTTTTTAAAAAGGCAAAAAATACTTTTAAGTTATACCTTAACTCTTTTTAAAATATTTATAAGAAACCTGTTTGAGGACTAAAAAGATGGAGGAACCAAAAATAAGAATTAAAGCAATGTTTTCCAAATACACTGCGTAAGTGTGACCTTAGAGTCCTATTTCTTTATGGATGACAAGATCCACTTCTTAGGCAGGTCAACCAGTGTCACTTGCACTTTTCCATGGGACAATCTCCAATTGTCCCAGTTATTAATTCTGTTCCACCAGTCTAGAGGCATAGATTCCTATATTAACACAACAGGCTTTTAAGTATTCTTCTGAGGGGGTCTTTTACTCACTTATTAATAGTATGTGATAGAATGTGAACCTTGTACATTAAAATTTGATAGACTAATTCAAAGTCTTTACATGGTTTGGGAGATGAAATCTAGATTCTTTTTTTCTTTTTTCTTTTGAGGGTTGCACCACAGCATATGGAATTTCCTGGGTTAGGAGTCAAATAGGAGCTGCAGCTGCCAGTTTACACCACAGTCACAGCAAACCCAGATCTGAGACACACCTGCAACCTACACTGCAGATAGCTGGATCCTTAACCTACTTAGTGAGGCCAGGGGTTGAACCTGCATCCTCATGGATACTAGTCAGGTTCTTAGCCCACTGAGCCACAATGGGAACTTCAAAAATTTGGATTCTTAATACAGCTACAAAGCTCTTCATGATACAACTCTTTTTAGTTCTCTGGATTTGTCTTTTATCACTGTAGCCTTTGTGCATTGCACTAATCATTCAGGGTTGAGTTCAGTCATAAATATTTGTACTAATTCTTTGGAGTCCAGCTTACAAATTACTCGAACTAAGAATGGCCCTTTTCCTTGCCATCACAAACCAGATTAGATGGTTTTCCTGTATATTCCAAACATATAATTCCAAGAGCTGCCATTGTAGCACTGATCCCACTACATTCCAATTGCCTATTTTAATTGCATGTATTATTCATACTCCTTTACCCTTCAGAATTTGGTTAGTAGACACCATTCATCAGAATTAACCAGGGAGCTTAGTTAAAATACAGATTTTTCTGGGCCATAAACCAGTCTTAATGAATTAGAAACTGGGGGATGGATGTTAAAGGGTGTCTACTAGTTTTTTCAAGCAATCTAGGTGAGCCCAGTACTCCCTCATATTAAGAACTACTGGCCAAGGATACCTAAAATGTAAAAAGCATAAACATTAAATTAATGAATAAATAAATAATATGCATCATCAGAAATAGATTTTTTTAAGATTCTTATACCCCTGTGGCTAGATTCTGCCTCCTAGAAGCACAATAATATCAAATTTATCTGGAATATCAGAGGCATGGAGATATGTGAGGGTGTGGAGGTTGAACTCCCACTGGAAATATCTATTTTTTTTTAATTTTATGGCTGCACCTGTAGGATATGGAAGTTCTCAGGTCAGGGATTGACCTATGCTGCAGCTGTGGCAACACCAAATCCTTTAACCCACTGCACCAGGCCTGGGATCAAACCTGCAACTCTTCAGTGACCTAAGCCACTGCACCTGAATTCTTAACCAACTGTGCCACTGTGGGAACTCCCTACTACATTTTTAACAACAGTAATTTGGTTGGAATTTCTGCATATCACATTGAGTGAAATCATTGAAATAACAGAGGACTAATATATGTAAATTATAATAATATTAATATATTTAATTTATAATTAATAGGAAATGTTATAATTCCAATAGAAAAGCAAAGGCATAAACTGGAGTACATAAAAATAAGAAGACATAAAGCCTCCAAAAAAGTGGGATAAAAAGCTCAATTTCAGTATTTCAAGAAACAACAGACTTGAATAATAAATAGACATCATTTTAACTCTCTGGTAGTATTTTGACTAATGATCTTTTTGTCAATAATGCATGGAAATGGGCATTTTCATACAATACTGCTGGGAAAACTTGGTCCAAGTTTTCTGGAAGATATCTTGAAAATATGCATAGAACTTGAATAATATGTATGATATTTGATTCACTGATTTCATTTTTAGGAAATTAAGACATAATCACTGCACTTTGGTTTCTAGTCCAGCATGTAAGAAGCTTGGTAGTCTCAACTATATCAATAAGTCAAAAGCAGAATAGACTCAGAAATTAATATCTCTTCTTGGGTCCATAAAAGAGGGGAAGATGCAGAGCAAATCACTGCCCCCAAGATAGGTGAGACAAACAGGCAAACAAAGAGTCATGGCTTGCTAGATCAGAGACTCACACATGGGAACAACTGTGGAAATAAGCACTAGGGTAGGAAAACCTGAACTGTAACTGATGCATTGCTGGAGGCTCAGTGTGGATAAATCTGAGAGTTAAAACACAGAAAGATCCAATTATAAGGGTCCCCTCAATTTGTGAGTTTTACCTCCAAAAACTCAACCAGGGTCCCAGAGTGAATATTACAGAAAAATCCCCTTACACTTCTGGCAGGGAGAGGTGGAGAAGAAACAATTTTGAAATACACTAGAGCATTCTATTCTTCTAATAAGGCATGGCCTCAGGAGAAAATAACCAGAGCCTAGTGTTATTGGGATATTATCAGAGCCCAACTGACAAAAAGGAACTATGCAATTGCAGTCAGCCCTAAACTTCCATGTGGGAGAAGGGAAATACCCAACCCTAGTCCACTCTAGCCATCCTGTCCTATCTAAGGGGCAGAGGGACTGAGAAACACTTGGGAAGTTCACATTCCAGAGACATAGGTTCACTAAAAGACTGAGGCAAAATTATAGTACTATAGAACGCTTCCCCCCTGCACTGGAATTATCAGCAGAAATTCTGCAAGCCAGGAGAGAGAAGGATAACATATATTTTTAAAATGAAAGTAAAAACTATCAATCAAGGATACTATAGCTGGCAAAGCTATCTTTCAGAAATGAAGGAGAAATAAAGACTTTTGTAAATAAACAAAAGCTTAGGAAATTCCTCATGACTAGACCTGCCTTATAGGAAATGCTAAAAGTTGTTCTTCAGTTGAAAATAAGATGTTACTAATTAATATTGCAAAAATGTAAGACTATGTAAAACTAATTGGTAATGGTAAATACAGAGTCAAAGTGAGATTCTCTAATATTGTACTTCTGTGAAAAAAGTTGTAAATACAATAATGAGTTATTGGCTACATATATAAAAATGTAAACTGCTTTATAAATAACATAAAAGAGAAGAGGGAAGAAGTGAAAATGTACACATAATTTCTGTATGCTATCAAAGTTTAGTTGTTATTAAATTAAAAATAGGATGTTATAAGATAATTTATATCGATAAGACATAGAACCAATTTAGAAACAGGAATTTGAACAACAGGCCAAATGACCAAATGGGCCCATACAGAACATACCATCCTAAAGCAATAGATATACAAGTGTGTCCTCAAGTGCACACAGAACATTTTCTGGTATACACCATATATTAGGCTGTAAAACAAGTCTCCACAAAGTCAAGATAGAAATTTATCAAGTATCTTTTCTAACCACAATGTTATGAGACTAAAATCAATAATGAGAAAGATGCTGGAAAATTTACAAATTAATGAAAATGAAACAACACACTCCTGAACAACCAATGGATCAAAGAAAATATTAAAAAAGGAAAAAAAGTATCTTTAAACAAAAGAAAATAGAATAACAACATATAAAAATACATGGGATACAGCAAAAGCAATCTTAAGAGAAAAGCCTATTGTTGGAGGAGGCCCTTAAGAGGACACAACCACTTATTGATCCACAAGCTGGCCTCTGGCAAGGGGAAGATCCTCAGCAACCCTCTCTGTCCTTGAAATGTACATTATGCCCACTGTTCATACAGCCGGAACTATATTCAAGGGCATAGCTTTCCTCGAGAAAGCAAAGTGTTGTACACCTGGATGGTATACATGACTGGACCCAGTTCAGTAAAGATTTAAGCCCTAATCTTCATGTTCATTTATTCAATAAGAATTTATTACATATATATGGTATTATTTTAGGTTCTAGGAACACAAAAATGAATACATTGCTCTTCCTTCTTGGAAAAGAAATCCTTATCTGGTAGGGATAAAATGTATAGGTAATTTATTTTGATGCAATGAGACATATAATAACTGAATGATACAGAAATAGTAGAAGAAGGATTATTTGGCAGTAGTAGAATTCGAGAATAATTTATTGAAAAAGATGATGCCTGAGTTAAATTTTAAGGAATAAATAGATATTAGTAGGGTGACCAAGAATAAGACAAAGAACATTTCAGGAAGATAGACTAATATAAAAGGTGTCATGGGAAGATGAAATTAAATGGAACATCTGAAAAAGTAAACACTCTGGAATAATTAGAGTCTTAAAGTAGGAGGGTGTTGGAAAGTAGGATTAGAGATACTGCCAGGACCAGATCAATTAAAGTCTTGAGAATTTCATGCTAAAGTTTTAAAGTTCCTCACAGCTCACAGTAGGGTAGGGAAGTGCACTTATTGATGTTTTTAAGTTTGGGAGTGATACGGTCAATATTTGTATTTTAGATAAATAACATGTCAAATGTGGAAGATGTTTTACATTCACTTTGAATAGGTTTATTATTTAGATTATCTACCTACAAGTGACTGCCATGGCTGCTTAAAGAGTATGTAGCTGACAGGTGAAGTAATCTCTATGTGCTTTGGTTTCCTTGGTTATGCAATGAAGATGATAGATCATCTTTCAGAGAGTAAATAGTAAAACTTAAATGGATTATAACATGTGTAAAGTACTTAGAATAGTGTCTGACATGTAGTTAGGTCTCAGCAAATGAATGCTAATTTAAAAATGAAGTCCTGGCAACAGAATTAAAAGTAAAAATAAACCAATGGGATCTAATCAAACTGACAAGAGTTTTGCACTGTAAAGGAAACCATAAAAAAAAGACAACCTATGAAATGGAAGAAAATATTTTCAAACAATGCAACTGAAAAGGGCTTAATCTCTAAAATATACAAACAACTTATACAACTCAACAGAAAAAAAAGAAAAGAAAACAGGTGAAAAATGGGCAAAGACCTGAACAGCATTTCTCCAAAGAAAATACACAGATGGCCAAGCACATGAAAAATGCTCACCATCACTGATTATTAGAGAAATGCAAATGAAAAATACTATGAGGTACCATGCCACACCTATCAAAATGGCCATCGTTAAGTCCACAAATAACAAAGGCTGGAGAGGGTGCAGAGAAAAGGGAACACTCCTATATTGAAGGTGGGAATGTAAATTGGTACAACCAGTATGGAAAACAGTATGGAGGTACCTCAGAAAACTAAATATAGAACTACCATATGACCCAGAAATACCACTCCCTAGCATATGGCCAGACAAAACTCTCATTGAAAAAGATACATGCACCTGTATGTTCATTCAGCACTATTCACAATAGCCAAGACCTGGAAACAACACAAATGTCCATCTATGAGTGAATGGATTAGGAAGATGTGGTAAATATACACAATGGAATACCACTCAGCCATAAAAAAGATCAATAAGGCCATTTGCAGCAACATGGATGGAACTAGAGACTCTCATACTAAGTGAAGTAAGTCAGAAAGAGAAAGGCAAATACCATATAATATCACTTATATCTAGAATCTAATATACGGCACAAATGAACTTTTCCACAGAAAAGAAACTCATGTACATGGAGAACAGACTTGTGGCTGCCAAGGGGGAGGGGGAGGGAGTGCGATGGATTGGAAGTCTGGGGTTAATAGATGCAAAGTATTGCATTTGGAGTGGATAAGCAATGAGATCCTGCTGTATAGCACTGGGAACTATATCCAGTCACTTGTGATGGAACATGATGGAGGATAATGTGAGAAAAAGAAAAAAAAAATATATATGTATGACCAGGTCACTTTGCTGTGCAGTAGAAATTGACAGAACACTGTAGGTCAACTATAATGGAAAAATAAAAATTATAAAATAAAAAAATAAAATATTAAGTCCTAATTAATTTCTTACATGTCCACAATTTGAAAGAAAAACATTATGATGCTATATAAAGAAACAACTGAGATCAGAATCCACCTTCCTGAAAAGGATTATATATACAATTTGAAAATTCTAGAGTGACTAATATTACATATTCTGTGGTTTTTATTTCCCAGACAACTATGTAAATGTTGTGTTTGGCAGGCAGATATAAAAATGTTCTGCAGACCTTTCAGTAGCATAGACAATTTTAAACAGAGCTTGACATTCACACTCATTCATCTGTGTGCCATTGTGCAGTTTCACCTTTATACAAACACCAGATTATTGTTTTTGCAACAGCTTGGAAGTCACCAGGTAGAAGAACAAACAGCACTTTTCAGGCTCAGAAACAATGAAAAGGGTAAGTGAACTTTGTGTGAATCCTTCAAATCTCATGATATTTTCTCTGACCTCTTCCCCAGGATGCTTTATCCAAAAAAGAGAACAACAACAACAACAAAAAAGCAAACCAGCTTTCACACCTACCTCATTGTATATTGGAATCAAAGTGCGGAAGAGAAAGGAAATTGTTTTTCATATGGCTGAGTTGGATGCATCCATGAAGTAAAATTTTTAATGGTATACAATTTCAGAAAATTCTTAATGGATAAACTAATTTTGTGGGCCTAAACATAATACTATGAGTACTTACAATATTATATTTTATGTTTATATAAAAATAAGAAATTGACAATAAATACATTCAATATAAATTTGAACATGATTAAAGTTAAAAATGTTTAAATTTTTCTAGTGTTTCATAATAATTTTACTTTGGAAGAATATATAATTTAATACTTAGAAAATACGTGGAAAAGTAAAAAATGATCAGTATCGTAGATTAGTTGTTAACTAGTTGTAGGCATCTGAAGGAAAGTAAGAAAGTATCTATCTTAAATCAGGATGTATAATATGTTAATATTTTTTATATTATGCCACATTTCTACATTTCTCTAGTTCACAAAAGAAAAAATTACAATTTACATTTTAAGAGCTAGTATTGAAACAAAGCAGGGCCCTGTGGTATTCCTCATCATATCATCCACTTGCCTTCTGTCTGTAGAAAAACTTTAGGCAAAGAATAAGTTTAATCAGAGAAGTGAGAAAATGTAGAAGCAAAGGAATAAGTCAGATAAGACCAATAGTTTAGTCATTAAGCAAAGTCAAGGACCTTTAGTTCCTTTTTAAGGGCTATAGATGGATAACATTCTGAGTCATATCCTGTGAGCTGTCTTACAGATACTGAAAATCTCCACCAGGTGGAAGAATTTAACTACGTGATGACCAGGCTGTAGCCATGACATGAGCTGCCACAATTCTGAGAACTGATCTCAAGGAAATGTGAACAAACTGACCTTGAAACTGAAGATTAACTATACTTAAAACTATCAAGATGACACATGACCAGTTTCGGAGCTGACCATGCTGTTTCTGCATGTAGCCCCCTCCCTCCTCCTATAAAAGCACTTGCCCACTGATTGTTAGTGAGGGGAGTCAGCCTTTGGACATGAGTCCACCCTCCACTCTTGCTCCCCTGGTCCATTTGCTGGCCTCCAAAATAAAGCAACCTTGCCCCTTTATTGGCTTTAGAGCAGTGAGCAGCCAGATCTCACTTTCAGTAACAGTATTACACTTTTAAAAATGGAAATGTAATGCAAAAAATTATTCAGGGGGAACCTATTCTAAAATGCAAAGATTTAAGCATTCTTATTTTTGCAAGAATTGAATTTAAATTTCAATGAACAAAGAGATGCCAAAAATTATGAAAAGTAATTTTTATCCCATTTCAAGAAATAAAACCTCTAGTAGTTGTATTTTATACAATAATGCAAATTTTGGAAAGATGAACACCATGCTGGGAAACTATGTGAGGAATATAAAATTCTGTCTAAATATGTCAAAAATCTATACTCCAGGAGTTCCTCTTGTGACTCAATAGTAATGAACCCAACCAATATCCATGAGGATGTGGGTTCAAACCCTGGCCTTGCAAAGTAGGTTAAGGATCTAGCATTGCTGTGAGCTCTAGTGTATGTTGCAGATGTAGCTCTGATCTGGTGTTGCTGTGGCTGTAATATAGGCTGGCAGCTGCAGCTCCAATTCAACCCCTAGCCCAGGAATTTCCATATGCTACAGCTGTGGCCCTAAGAAGAAAATTAAAAAACTATAACTCCATAGTTATTAAAATGTAAGCAAGCAGCAACTTCTATTTTCTTTGTATGGTGCTCTGGTTCCTCTTACTGTGTAACAAATTACCTAGAAATTTAACAGCTTATTATTATTATTATTATTATTATTATTATGATAATTATTATTATTATTATGCCTATGGGTTTGGAGGGTCAGGAATTTAGCAAAGATCAACAAGAAATGGCTTTCTTTTGTTCCAAATCATCCCATCTCAGCTGGGAAGAAGTCATTTCCAAAGAACACATACAGATGGTCAGTAGACACTCAAAAATATGCTCAACATCACTAATCATCAGAGAAATGCAAATCAAAACCACAGTGAGATATCATTTCACACCTCTCAGAATAGGTGTCATCAAAAAGTCTACAAAGTTTGGCAAGCACATGGAGAAAAGGGAACCTCTATACACTGTTGATGAGAATGTAAACTGGTGCAGCCACTGTGGAAAACAGTATGAAGGTTCCTCAAAAATCTACAAATAGAACTACCATATGATCCAGCAATTCCACTCCTGGGTATATATTTAAAGAAAATGAGAAAGATACATGCATCCCAATGTTCACTGAAACATAATTTATAATCGCTGTGATATGGAAGCAACCTAAGTGTCCATCAACAGATGAATGGATAAACATGTGATATATATATATATAGATGAACACCATGCTGGGAAACTCTGTGAGGAATATACATAAAAAATAATGTAATGCCATTTATGTATAACAGAATATACATAAAAAAGAATGAAATTCTCCCATTTGCTACAATGTGGATGAATTAAGAGTATTATGCTTAGTGAAATAAGTCAAAGACAAATGTTGTATATTATCACTTATACACGGAATCTAAAAAATACAAGAAACGGATATACAAAAAAACAGAAACAGACTCACAGATATAAAGAACAAACTAATAGCTACCACTATGGACAGGGGAAGGCAAGATAGGGATATGGGCTCAAGAGATATAAACTACTATGTATAAAATAGATAAGGATATGTTGTTTACCACAGGGAAATAGAGCCATTACTTTGTAATAATTTTAAATAATCTATAAAAATATTGAATCACTACGTTATACATATGAGACTAATATAATATTGAAAATAAACTGCACTTCAATTTAAAAAGTTAAAATTGTAAATTTTATGTTAAGTACATTTTATCAACAATAAAAAAGTAAAATGAAGCAGTATATTTTAGCTTTCAGCAATATTTAAACAAATAGAAAATTATAGTATATGTGTATATATGTCTATACATTTTATTTAAAATATATATATATCTTCAACAGTTTTTTTTAAGCTCAGGTACATTATTCCTTCATCCTACCTTCTCTGATCATCCATACTTTATTGTAAGCTCAAGTGCACATGGCATTGTGAAGGGTACAGAAAAAAAAAAAAAACAGGTCCTACCTATCATTAAGGACATTATTGTAAAAATGCAAGCATAAACATACTAAGCCAAAGGACAAAATAAAGTAATCGCTGTGACTCAAGTATAGAAAAATAATCTGAACAATCAGTGGAAGAAGGGATTATTTCCTACTGTGGAAGAGACTGGCCCAAGCATAGTGCAGAAGTGGAGCCTAGATGTAAATGATAAATAGGATTTTAGGTATTTTAGAAAGAATCAGAACAAACAAAGCTGCTGAATCAGGAGAGTGAAATATCAGAGTGTGAGATAACTAGAGCACATGCTGCTGGGGGAATGTATTAAGATGTTGAAGTTGCACTTGGAAAGAGCCAAACCCTCAAAAGGACTAGATAATTCATTGGTGTTTTCTACAAATGAAAGTGCTGAGCATGGAAGGATGAGTTGAGCCATTATGCCAGAGAACTGAACTGACCGCTTTTCAATGGATTATTTTTGTGTTATTGGTATATTAGTACCATAAGAAGGAAACTGAAACTTAAAACATGCATCCTGTTATTTACAAGGAGACAAAGAGATCAAGTTGGACATCTGCTGTGTGCCAGGCCCTGTGTTAGGCACTTTAAGTACCATGTCATACATCTTATGATGGTTCTACATTTAAATTCAATTAGGCTGTTTGTTTAGTAGTCTGGTATCTACCCTCTAGTGTTGACACACTGTAGGAAAATAAATTTTGAGGTGGAATTTCTACAGGTACTAGTTATGATACCCTCTAGTTTGAAAATATAAATTATTCAGGTTAATCCACAGACTTCTAAATGATATTTAAATTTTCATCCAAGGTTATTCAGTTCTAACAGAGGAAAATAAATCGTAACAAAAAAAAAAATTCTATTTTAGAAAGCCATGTTCTTACTATCATAGATGCAGTGAAATCTGAATATTCTATTAGATATATATGTATACACAGATTTATAATTTATTTTCACTCAATAATCACATATTCCAGAATTAAAATTTTCAGATAAAATGCCTGAATGTTTTATCTATTAATACCAAACCCATTTTCACATTGGATTTATATTATAAATTAGAGATACATTTCTTTTAAAATATTTGGAAAAAGACTTATAATAAAGAGTCAAAACCATCATGTCTGATGAAACGTTCAGTGAACTCAGAATATAAAATAGCAAAAAGTATTTTATTTTTGTTTTTTTAATGATGTTTACATATTTAAAGGTTTCCAATAAACATGGGAAAAAATGCATGCTTTATAAAGTAACTGTAAGGCTCTTACTGCAGGGAGTGACTATGAACTACAAGGGGTGATAAACGGTAAGGTGATCCTCTCACACCTTATATCAGGAAAGCTTGCCAATATTGAAATGCATTTATTAATGGTTAAAATGCAATCTTCCAATAGAGCTTTCATAAAACTAAATAACATTTATATGATCTACCTAGCTAAAATGTGAATTTTTCATTCAACTAAAATTACACTCATGCTAAAAGTACATCTATTTTCAAAACTGCAGTTCTTCACATTGAACACTTCATACCTGAGAGTTTGGCTGGCACAGTGGTTGGAAATGTGGAAAGAAAAAAAAAATACCTTCTCTAGAAGAAAATAGAAAACTTCCTGTCATGAGATCTAGCAAAGTAAACACTGGAAGGAATGTAAGTGAAACAGACATCTGAGCCCCTGGAACTTCTGTCTCCAGGATGCCAAGCCAGAGGTGTGGAGCCATGGCAATTAATTTTGAGCAGCTGGCAGGAGGGTCAGAAATACCTCATTGCTGTGGACTTATATGAAGGTTCTCATGGTCTGTGTCAGAATTTCAACAGTGGCTTTACCAGACTCTGAATTGGACCCACTTTCTCATAATATTCAAGACAGGAAGAAAGAAACCATCTGTTGGATTACCAAGGTAGAAATCACATTATAATGTGAGAAATTAACCATAAGGTCTGAGTCAGTGGGACCATCACAGCAGATCTGCCAAAAGCAGAAAATAAACTCTGACAAATGTGCTCTACCCTTAGGATAACAACAGTCAATCTACCTCAGCCCAAATATGTTCACTTCAACATAGGGACTTACTAAAATTGTGGTTTTTCCATGGTGACGTCTGTAAAAATCAGTGTTGGAACAAGAGTTGCTGATCATTGTAACTGAAGGGCTTGGCGTCGCCGTGAAAACTGAGCCATCACTTATCTGAATCCTGCTTTGGAAAAAATGGGTGCAATGGTTGTGCTCCCTCAATGCACTTGGATCTACAAACTGGTGTTGAAATGAGAATAAAGTACTAGTATAGCAAGTAAAAGAGATAATTTTCTGGAGCAATATAAGCTAAATACAGGTGTAGATTCCAGCAGGTGCTGGAAGAGTGCTGTGAGCATAGAAATGGAAACACTGATTGTAACTTAATACTCTTTCCTCCCCAACCCTGTCTCTGCTGCAACTCCCTGTGCTCATAAAATGTGGCTGAAACATCTCCCACTTTTTCTATGCCATTCAAGTTCCCACTATTCTTCAAGGCTCACCTCCTCTTATCGACAAAATGGAGCCTTTGCTGACTATCTCAGATCTATTCATCCTGGACATTTTCAACTTTTGCTTGTTGATTACAATATAAATTTCGGACTTGATTATATTCTTTCTTTCTTTCCTTTTTTTTTTTTTGTCTTTTTATGGCTGCACCTGTAGCATGGGGAAGTTCCCAGGCTAGGAATCAAATTGCTGGCCTAGCCTACAACCATAGTAATGCCAGATCCAAGTGGATCTGTGATCTACATTGCAGTTTGCAGCAACACCGGATAATTAACCCTCTGAGCTATAACGGGAACTCCTGATTATATTCTGCAATATATTCTGATCATCTCAAATACTACTGATTTCTGAAAACATCCTCTGGCTTACCTCCCTCAGTGATAAGTGCACCTCCTTTCTATTCTCAGAGTCAGTAACAATTGTTCTGTTTGTTTTTCCTGTGTTTATTTTCTGACAGCACTGCATTGTAATAATCCTGTGATTTCCTTGATAGCTAAGACAATGCCCTTCTCTTCACTGGCACAGAACTGCTGCTCCTTAAATGTTTTTTGAATGAGTGGCATTTCTTTTCCAGACTCCTGCAGCACTAAAGATGAGCAAAGGCAAAAGTCTTGACAAATGAAAAACAAATTGAGGTTTGAAGGGATGACTGTGATCAGGAAGGGGAACTGTAATTACAAGGAGAGTCTGCAGAAAGGTAAGGGAGGAAAGGTCTTCTATCCTCTGACCATAAGGTCCATAAAATTTATAAAGGAATCCAAGGTCAGGCAGAAAAAAAGGCTTTTCTTTTATGGGAAGGAGTATATAAGGCAAGAAATATCCAGGAGTGAGGAACTGAGATGAACAACAATGTGATCTGACAGTTGATGCTTTTTTCTGAGGTCAGCAGATTTGGGAGGGGCTATCCTTGTGTTTGTTTAAGAGTCTCAAGAGTCGAGATAGGAGGTGGGGGAAGAAGCTTAACTACAATTTGTGGAAGTCAAGTTGGCAGGTATTTTATCTAGATTGGTGAGTGGGTACAAACAATTCTGTTAATCATTTATAAGGCAAAGAGCAAATTTGGACTGTCTTTGGTCCAGCCAAATTTAAGGAAGGGGGGCATCTGAGTGTCTTATTTATGTCATATGGGTGAGAGTAGTTCTTTGCATTAAGCCAGTTCCTGGAGCACAAAGAGTGGGGAGATTTATTACCAGTTGGAAGTTTCCAGGAGCATTCAGATAAATTTTAATACTGTCAATGTAAGGTGATTATTTGGCTATAGGACCACAAAAGCCCTTACCATTTGCCAGGCACTGAGCTCACTTGTGAACATAAGATCTCTGACTTGTTAGAGATAAAAAGGATAGCTTTTATTTGGTTAAGCTTATAATTGGGAGACAACTTTTCAGAAAGAAAGAAAAGCAAGAGCAAAGGTCTCGAGGAATGAAACAGGAATGAATCATCTGGAAACTAAGTCCAGTCAAATGGGACCAAAAAAAAAAAAAACTAAAAGAAAAAAATGTTAAATGATCTCTGGGTCAAGAAGGTATTTTAAAGATGAAATTGGAAACTAATTGAAGAAAAGAGTTTTAACTGTATGAACTATAGAAATATCCGTTAAGTCACAGAACTTCCGTGGATCAAGACTTTGCTCTTCTCTGTTTTGCTTTATGTTTCTGAAGGCCAATTTCTATGAATTAGGACACTAGGCTCCCACTGCCTTCTGGGCTTCTGGTTTATACTGGCCTCTGCATGTCACCAACAGGAGAGACATGACTATTCCTCTGTGGTTCCAGTTCTGGACAGGCTCCAATAATGCTGTTCCCTCCTGTTGCCACTCCAGGCCTAGAGAGGGTAGCAGCTCCCGGATGGTGATAATACTTGAGTGTTTCATTATCCCTTGTCTGGTCCCTTAATGTGTCCATAGCTTTGTAAATTCTTTTAAATTAAACCCTTTGGTTGTGCCATCTGTTTTCTGCCATTTCTGGGACTGAAACATCATGACCAAAACAGCAAGTGACAAACTTGGAAAAAAGAAAATGAAACCTGTATTAGAGAAGAGCTTATACCAATTTGATAGGCATCATGTTATAAAGTCCTTAAAAAATCTTATGAAAGTTAAAGATGAATAGTTCAATCAAAATGAACAAATTGACCAGAACATTAAAGCAATTAGTATCACTAGACAACCATGAAACAAATGACTTGTATTCTTGATGTACAGACAGAATTTTATGTCAATTGCCATATATTTTGAATTTCCTACTAAGAACAGCTTAATTACTATGAGGGAAATTAATATATGTGATATAAAAATCTAAACCTCATTCAAATTTAGGTATTTTTGTTAAGGTTGACACTAGCAACAATGTGGTCACTGATCTGCCCAATTTGGGTCGAGAGCAATTACAATGCAATGGTGGGAGAAGGAAAAGCATGAGAGACATCCAGGGTAGAACACATTTCTAATCCCCTAAAAAGCCTGCCTTAAACAACACTCCTTACAGATTAAATCATTCCCTGGTTAGTGAGTCCATAACACCTTATTCATGATTCTTTATTAGCTCATTTTTCCATTTTATGATTGGCTCCCTATTGAAGTCCTCGAAACCTGTTTTTAATAATGCCTGGAACAAAATACATAAATGTTTCTTAAATGAATAAGTAAATAAATATGCATCATAAAACAGAGGAGAAACGATGGGAGACTGTCCCCTAAGGGCACCAGTGGCACTTTAATAGTAATTGATTCTGGAAAAAATCTGGAGCTCTATTGCACACAAATTTAGAGTCAGGGTCACAGACTAATGAAGGAAATAGACTTTGAGCAACACAATGTACGCAAGTATCACTACCTGAGTCATTTCTTAGTTAAGTTCATTTACATCATTGACCTTTGTGTGTGGGTGTTTAAGAAAGGAAAATCCTGAACACACATCCCCCAAAAAAACAAATCCAGGAAACTGTATATTTTCTTGAAAATTGTGCACCTGACTGTGAAGATGTTTGTGAACATTGTGTGTGAGTGGTGTGTGTGTAAGACAAGAGAGAGAGATCACCAAGGTTTAGGCAAAGGTAGCGGAGTACCATATATGGTAGGGTATAAGGACTTCATTATCAGAATTAGACTTACACAGTTTTCAGAGGAGCTAGGAAAATGAATGATCTGAATGGGTAACTGGATGTTTAGAGAAAAATCATCTTATTCAGAAAATCCTGAAGAACTAGGTCCATACTAGGTCTACGTAATTGCCCTATCCCTGAATTGGATAAGGCTCTGTAATATCTTTTCCTCTGCAAAGTCTTTGTTGATGTTAAGGAGAATTCCCTGAGTCTACTTCAGAGTGTCTATACTTTTCCCTTCCTCCAGTCAGGAAAGTGAGTTTTTTCATTCTTCACCAGGAGAACCTGGTAGAGTTTCTGGAGGTAAAAACCATAAGTATGGTGCCTCTCAAAATATTGGGTCCTGTGAGGTTTCTCATTCTCATGAGAGTCCACATTCATTCCCCATTAATTTGTCAAAGTTAACAAATTCAGATGTTTCTCTAGGTTATGGCTCTGTGTCTCCTGCTCCAGCTAAGCTGATCTTGGCTGTGATACTGTGTATTCTTCTTCCTCTCCAGGGGCAGTATACATTGTGTCCTCAATTCTCTGAAAGCATTTTGCACACATATATCAATGCCACTGCCCTCCCACCTGTGGAAAGGTCTATAATCCAATTGATATGAAGAATATCTAACTGTCTCTTTTCCTTTAACATAATTTTTCATTCCTTAAATCTAGGAATCAACCCTCCTCATTTCCCTACCTTGAAATAGTTGAAGACACTTTAAGAATGACTCCATGCATTTCACAATGAGTTTTAATATTTAAATTAATGCTTTTTTTTTCTATAGCAACTAAATATGTATTTTCTAACTTTGCAATGCCTTTTTATTATGTATTGGAGAAGTCAATCTGAATTACTGGTGCAATTTGTCATTTTAAACATACACAAGCCCATGACAGAAATTATCGCTGTAAATGTCTGTTAATATGTAAATGAAGCTTCAATTGCTTCAAGCTTCATAGAGTAATTACTCAGCTCCTTTGAAAGTGTGATTTATTGATCAGCAATTTGTAAAGATGGAAAGATGTTAGTTTATTTCCCCAGTAGGTTATTCCATTGGTTGGAGTTTTGAAATATGCCTTCTCTTTTATAGATGTGTTAGCCATGCAGTGTAATCTGCCATTGAAATCCCCTGTGTGAAGTTGGATACATAATATATTATATTATATAATAATACATAAGATTCCTGGGTATTTTTAAAAGTTACTTATTGAAATGTTATACTTATCTTTTAAAATCTGTTTTTAAAAGTAAGCAGTCAGACTAAATACCAACAGATGATATGAAGTTAAAAGTTATTGATTACTGTAACTCTGCCTTAGGAAATGGAGTAATTATAAAATAATTAGCTTTTTTGTTTTCTCTCTTTATCAAAATACTTTAAATATGTGGGTATACTGAATTTAGGGCCAAGTAAGGAGGACTAGAGAAAGCAAGGTATTTTTAAATATGAAAAAACAGTAAGAAAAAGAATGACTTAATAAACTACTTCATGGAAACTACTGAGGAGATTACAAATATGGTTTCGCAGGTCAGTCACACAAGGCTGATGAGAAGCAGTTTTAGTTTTAAAACCAGTACTATTTAAACGGCAAAGAAAGCCAGCTCCTATATACAAAAGAAGCAATATTTTCTAATGCCCCAAATCATTTTCTCAAAGAATAAACCATGTGATCCTAAGTCTCCCTATAGAAAAATCTAATATTGAGGTTTTCAGCACATACAACTCAATCCTAAAAATTCAAATGAAAACAAGATATAATATTAATATAAAATGTGATTTTTATTCCAGGTTCTCACCTTAAAGGTATTTGCCTATTATGAAATTGAGTCCAAAACATAAAAGAAATGGCTAAAGAAATTAGGTAGGGTCTTACCTATTGTCAATTAAGATTTTTTTTCCTCAACACTAATTTCTTGAAGAGATTAGAATAGACCCCAATAAATGTCTTCTAAGTAAGAAAGTACGAAAAAGAAATTTCTCATCTGTGCAGTGATGCATATGTAAGAATTAATTGGAGGAAATAATGAACAAAGATAATGAAAGCTGGTAGTACCTAAGCAGCCTCTTTCATCCTTCCCACTATTCTTTTGAAATGCTTCTTAAATCAATGAGCTTCTAAGCAGCTGGATAATTTCCACTCACCACGTCAACATGAAGCCAGAGAGATGTTAACCACACTTGTTAGCTGGCAATCTACCTTACTGTGTTATCTTACTGCATAGATACAAAATTTTCACCATCCAGAGAAAAGAAAGTTATACACACATACACACACACACAAACACACACACGACTTATTTTCTATGATAGACAGCTGTTTCTTGATTTAATTACCCTCTTTAGTATCTCTCAATTAGAGTGACTCGGGTTATTGGATCATATAAACAAAGAAATGAGTGAGAAGGAAGAGAAATGTAGGAGCCACTTTGTATTGGATAATGGAATTGCAAAGAAATTGGAATAGTTTTAGGATTAAAGTATTTTAGAAATTGTCATATTTTTTTCAAGGAAAAGAAAAAATGAAATGACTGCTACAGATTATGCATGAGGAACAATTCACATTGAAAGAAATCATGAATTAGAATCAGAATTCTTCTTCAACCTACAAAATACACACAAAATTAAGGCAGTAAAACATGAGAAAGATATTAGGAAATCACAATTATAAGACCTATCTGGCTTAAAATGCAGGTAAATATTAACGGCAATAGGTTAATGAAGGACTGAAAAGGCATAAGTCTCTGTTAATGCATAAAATCAGTTAGGACTTGACAAACCCAATATATGAGGGGGAGTAAAAACTAAACGAAATTAAGAAATTGAAAATTTTAGCAATACAAAAAGATAATATAATACTTGGGAAGATAGGATAAGAAAGAATTTGAAAAAGATCTGCCATTGGAAATTGAAGTATCTTTCAGAAAGTGTGCATTGAGGTATTTCTTATTTTCCTCTTGAGGTATATTTATTCCTTTATTCCCTGTACCCTGAGACCTGTCTTGGCCCCTACTGATGGTGTGATGCAATTTTCCTTGAAATCTGGCTTACAGTTGCCCAGACCTGTGGGAAACACAGGCAGAGATGGGAACACTGAGGGAAAAACAAGGTCTGGCTATTTCTTCTCCCTTTCTTTGTTTTGGCATTGCATTTCTGGCAGTGGCCTGGCCAAAGCCTTGTGTGATTGTATAATCCATCCTGTTGATTCCTTGTCTAAGGCTCCAACTCACAGGGGTTTCCAGAAACACTATTTCTATCCTTAGATCAGTGATGGTTTCCCACAGTTGATAGTGTCTGGGTGCCTCACTACATTTATGTTTCCTTCAGCTTGACTGCACTTTGAAAGTAGGGATTTCCTTAAAGTTTTTTCAGTTGAAACATCTGATTGAAACTTTGTCACTTAATGAAAACCTAAGTGACATTGCACTTTTTTAGTACATTCAACAAAATGAGGAATTCGAAACATGAAAAGAGTATTAAAAAGCTATAATAGAAAAATTTTTTAAAAAATTTAAAAAAAGAGGTGAGAAGACAAGACATGAGAGAAAAAGAACTCCAGCTAAAAGGCATTGAAAAATGCAAGAAGAGGTGAATCATATCAAAAAGTTTTAAGAAACTAAAAAATTAATTTGCAAAACATTTTAAAACTCAGATGCAGAAGCTACATCAAATCATCACAAACATTAAAGTCAGATATTAAATAGTTCATATCAAGTGATATAAAAATCAACCAGAGCTCTTTTAAAATACAAAAGAATAAGAAAAGGAAATGACAATAGTATCAGAAATACATATGCACACACACACAGTTTAAGAAGCAAAGAATAGCAGGAGAGGCGGCAAGATGGCGGAGGAGTAAGAGGTCGCGCTCTCCCTCTCCCACAAATACATCAAAAAACGCATCTAAATATAAAACAAGTTGGACAAATCATCATCTGAATGCTGATCAATTTAAACCTCCAAAAACTGCAAGAAACCCCTGAAATAACTGGGTAGAACAAGTGAAGAAAAAAAAAAGG
>PVHT021183608.1:13407420-13439544 GCA_004024745.2 Catagonus wagneri | reverse complement strand
TGGGAGGGAGTGGGGATAACTACTGCTTTAATGATGGAATAGCAAGGAGCTCCAACTGTAATGCACGGGGAACTATATCTAATTACATGTGACAAATCCATATATGTACATGTAATCGGGTCACCACATGGTGCAGTTGGAAAATCTGACAGAAATCTGTAAACCAGCTATAATGCAAAAATAAAAAAAAAAAAAGAAGCAAAGAATAACATAAAAATAACTGATGTGAAAGAAAATAAAATGGAAGCAATTTTTAAAAGTATAATAGAAACATGTTTTCCAAAGAAAACTGTTTTGAATATGTTCACCACTGAATAGATACCGGTCAAAAAATCTAGATATATTCTAGTTTAATTTTTAATTTTATGGATCATATAAAGGAAAAAATCAGGTTACCTACAGAAGGAAAAAGAATAGGATATACATTATACTACAGAAAATGACAGAGGAAAACAATGCAACACCAAAAGATTTTAAAAGATAAATAAAAGATTTAGACACAAGCATTTTATACCCAACTAGATAGTTGTTAATGTAGAGAACTACTTAAGTTATACAAATTTCAATTTGTTCATCTATAAATGTGAATAATAATTTATTTCACAGAAAGTTGCTCTAAACACCAGTTTCAGTACCACATATAAAGTGTTTGTGATAGGACTTGAAACTGCTTTCAAATTTTCACACTTTTTAGAAAATTATCCCATTGTAAATATAAATAAAAATATCAATGAATAATCCTAAAAATTATGAATGATTGAAATTTTTAAATAACAAGCTTTGAAGTAGTCTGAACAATATTAAAATGCTGATAATGATTATTATGTTCCTATTCTTGCTTTATATAATAGGGATTTTCTTACAGTTTCACTATTAATTATACAGATTATTATGTCTCCAATACGTTAATCATCTTTATTTACTTAAATTGAATTAAATTAGAGGCATATGTTTCAATTAAATAATAAGCTTTGAGGGAAAAAGTTGCTGAGATGTGATTTTGAGAATGCAAAGCATTGAGTTAGCCATTATCCTTTGGAAAGATAAGAGGCAATATGTTTACAAAAAATTACAAAAAGTTTAAGTTAAGGAGTTCCCATTGTGGCTAAGTTGTGTAAAATCTGACTAGTATCCATGAGGACTAAGGTTCAATCCCTGGCCTCACACACTGGGTTAAGGATCCGGCGTCTCCGTCAGCTGTGGTGTAGATTGTGCACATAATTTGGATCTGGCACTGTGTGGCTGTGGTGTAGGCCAGTGGCTAAGCCCTGATTTGACCCCTAGCCTGGGAACCTCCATGCGCCACAAGTGACGCCCTAAAAAGACAAAAAAAAAAATTTGAGTTAAAATCATTCTTCTGTATCTTAAAATTGAATTTTACACTAATGAAATACTGTTCTGTCTTTTGTTACCATAAAGTTGAATTCTGATTAAGCTTTGCTCTTTATTTTAATCATTATCTATCAAGAACTGATAATTTCTTCGTAATTGTAACTTCACTGATCTTAGAGCAATCAATTTTTATATGTACATTCATACATATCTATTGTGGTTTCTCCAATCAAGTTAGGAAAAATTGTCAGAAAGTATTTTCTTTTAATGAATTTATCTTATTCCAGTAAAATAAATGTGATTTTTAACACTAATTTTGAAGCTCTAGAAAAATCTCATTTTTCTACCCGTGTGATGTGAATTCTGGATTTAAGAGAAACATCTCAGTCGCGGTAAGAGAGCATCTTTATATTTGAAGTTATTCGGTACACTTGTTCCAACTAAATTTGTTAGGGATTGGTTCAGAACCCGCAGATACCAAAACCTTCAAACGCTTAAGACCCTTAAGTAAAATTTTATAGTATTTGCATATAACCTATGGCATATCCTCCCAAATACTTTAAACTATTTAGACTACTTGTAATACCTAATAAATGTAAATAGTTGTAAGTACAATGCAAATGCTCTGTAAATAGTTGCAATACAAGGCAAATAAAAGTTTCTTTTTGGAACTTTCTGGAATTTTTTTCCAAATATTTTTAATCCATGATTGGTTTAGTCCATAGTTGCAAAACCCCTGTACACAGATGGGCCAGCTATTTTTGTGCGTGTGCATTTGTTTCAATTTTCAAGGTAGATTCAGGTTTCAGGTATCTTGAATATCTGACTTAACCCCTTCACACATATTAGCCTCCTACAAAAATACAGTCTCCTTGTGAAACACCAGGAACACCATTTGTAGTTCTTGCTTCAGAAATCATAATTTAGATAATCTGAGTATTATCAGGGGGGAGACTTAGTTGATTTTTATTGGTTTCTACTAGAAAACATGATAATTGAAATTGATCCAGAAAGCCGTGTCTGAACAAAGGAGTTCTGCTGTGATATTACCAAGAGGTTCTATTTAAAGCAAGCTGAAAAAGTTCTGGGCGGCAATGAGCATTTCAACTGCCAAATTCTAGGAGGAAATTAATTAGCAATATGCACTATTGATGTAACAGAGACCAAAATCTGCGCAAGAGGAGAATACCTGCTTCTACTTCTAAAGTTTGATACCAAGGCATGACTTTTGTAGCTTTTTAGCTTCTAAATAAGTGATTTGAAAAGCTCCCTTAAAATACCTATGCATATATATCCTGCTATCATTTATTCTCCATCTTTACTTTCTTTACTTTCCACCCTCCTATTTGCTTCCCCTATGCAGAAAAATGAACTTTTTCCTGAGCAAATGTAACTTGCTATAATATTTAGCATATTAGGTTTAAGTTAGTCTGAAGCTATTATAAATTATAAACTGAATCTTACACTTTTGCTCTTTAAAAATACATTTTCCCCAAGAAGTTTTAGAAACATTTATTCATCTTATTAAAATTGGTGCTCTTGGTGACTTTCATTCCAAAAACACCTTTTTGAAAAGTAAAGGAGAAAAATGAATATTCTATACTTTAATCACATTTTAAGGGAAATGTTCACCAATGAGAGCAGGTCATCCTGTTTTCTATTCAGCTCAGCTTCCTGCATGCTCTTCTAAGGTGACCACAGGCAGTCTATTAATTTACCACACCTTTCACCACTGCCTCTGGAAAGGAAGTTAGGGGTCTGAGTGAAAAACTGGTGTTCTACTATTGATGGCTGAATCACCTTTGACAAATTTGTTTACTCAGTTTTCTCTTATGGATAAAAGAAAATATAAATCTCAGGTCTGGGATGGAATCAAATGAAATAGCACATGGTGACTTTTCATAAGTTGTGATCATCACCCAGCCATAAGGAATTAGTATTAGGCCATCGTTATTGGCTCTCAATATAGCTTTCTATGACTAGTGACAGAAATGACTAGTCATACCCTTCAAATAAATGGAACATCACTCTTTCAAAGATTTTGACTTAAAAAAGGGCATATAACTTAGTTTTTTTCCCATGAGTAATACAACTGTGTCTCTGCTATCACGAACAAGTGAATATTTGAAAATACTAATACTTAATAATGGAGCGTTCAGACTACAACATGTAAGATATAAGCTATTAACATTTTTTCCTTTTTTTTTTTTTTTTTTTTTTTGCTTTCCAGGGTCACACCTGCAGCATGTAGAAGTTCCAGAGCTTCAACTCTTGGCCTCTGCCACAGCCACAGCAACACAGGGTACCCAACCCCCTGAGCAACGCCAGGGATCAAACACACATCCTCATGGATACTACTCAGGTTCGCAAGCTAATGAGCCAAAATGGGAACTCCCTAAAATAACACTCTTGATGAATTAAATTATCTTAAATATTTACATAACAAACTGGTGATGAAAGTAGAAGCTTGCACTATCAAAACATCAGAGTCTGCCTAACTATTGGGATGGGACACGGGTCTTTTCCTCCCCTGAACCTGGAATTTATACCACCGGCCCTCTGGTTTTCAGATCTGCAGACCTGGACCAGACCCATATCATCTGTGCTCCTAGTTCTCAAAGGTTCAGAATCAGACTATAACTGCTGGGTTTCAATGGCTCTCTTGGGTTTCCAGCTTGTAGACAGCAGATTATAGGGTTTTCAACCTCATAATTATGTAAGCTAATTCCTTATAACCTCTCTAATATAAAATTTCTTACTTAATTTTATTTTTTTCCATTTCTCTGAAGAATGCTTACTAATACAGACTAACCCTAAGGCAGACTAATTAATTCAGGGGACAAAAAGTTAGCAACTTTCTCACTAAATGCTACTTATATAGGTCATTACTTTCACCCAAGATTAAAACATTTCATACCACAAATATTTCACCTCCAAGATTTCCATGTATGTTTGAGACAATGAAGGGTTCAATAGCAGTAATATTTCTGTTCAATTAAGATTAATATGTAAGAGTCATGTCCTGGATATCTATTTTATTCTATTTATTTTATTAACTATTTATTTTATTTTTCTTTGAAGAAAAAAGTAAATTAAGAACCTTTTCTTTGTCTTTTTTTGCCTTTTCTAGGGCCGCACCCGTGACATATGGAGTTTCCCAGGCTAGGGGTCCAATCGGAGCTGTAGCTGACAGCCTGTGCCACAGCCACAGCAACGTGGGATCCGAGCAGCGTCTGCAACCTACACCACAGCTCACGGCAACGCTGGATCCTTAACCCACTGAGTGAGGCCAGGGATCGAACCCTCAACCTCATGGTTCCTAGTCAGATTCGTTAACCACTGAGCCACAACTGGAACTCCAAGAACCTTTTTTTAATTACAAGTAATTTTTCCAATTTTACTCTATCATAATCATCCCTGGCATGCCGAATTTTGTTATAAAGATTTTCAATGAATTTGAATCTATCAAAGTCAATTCTACATGTGCTACATATATTTCTGTTAATAATGCAGGGAGATCATTGTGTCATTTAGTATGAAATTTATATTATTCAAAATTTCTTAGCATTCAATGTTTATATTTTAGTCATTGTATTTTAATTTGAAGGAAACCTGCTTAAGCGTGTACTCATAAACCTGATAGTCCCTTAAAAAGGTAGTTTTGTAGAAGTTTCTCATGTGATTTGTTATAAAATTTATTTAAAGAATCACACCTAAAATGTCCAGTAACCAAAGTGAGCACCATTCCTTTTACAGGTTTCGTAAAGTCAATTACTTTTCTCTTTACAGAACTATCTGTAGAATTAGAAATAAAATGATTAGAATTGACACTAATACACCACTACTAATTATAAAGACAATTATTATTTTGAACTTAATTTGAGTGATTTTTTGATTAACCTACTCCTTTGTCATTGAAATCTAAGCTCTGAGATGATGAATGAATGTTTTTCTTCCTTGCTTTGTAGCCCAGTATCTATCAGAATGCTTGTCACAGACTAGGCACTTCATAAGTATTTGCTTAGTAAAGAAAGAAATAAACCTCTTAGTTATGATTATTAAGAACTAGGCATCATGATTTATAGATTTTCTCTAATCTTTGAGCAACCCTGAAAGGTAGGTGCAGTTATCCTTTTTAGAAGATGAGGAAACATACTCAGAGATTTTGTTATTTCCCCAAGTTGTGCAGGTAAAAAAGATTCCCTCAGCCAGCAGTGTTCGATTTTACCCATTCATGAGTTTCCCACAGACACCGGAGATGCTTCATGAAAAATCTTGTTATCCAGATTTTCTACACAGCTCTTACTTTGTGCTTCTCCTCACTTATTTGATATCATTTCATGGACATTGATGGTTTTGCCTCTATTATTACCAAAGGCTGTAAGGCCATATGTAATCTTTCATTCTTTCATTCATTCAACAAATACTTGTTGAGTTCCTACTGTGAATCAGGTAACATCCTGGGCTTTAGGACATTGTGCAAAATGAGTCATATTTTTGCCTTGTGTTCATTAAACTTCTATTTCAACAAAACTTACTATATTCAGTGTGTTAACATACCGCTGAATACTTGGAAAGTCCCTACAAGCTCTTTCTTGGCAGTTTTAGTAAACTGTCCAAGTCAAGAGAGGGTTTTCAGCAGAATAAATCTGGTACGTGGTACCCAGCATAGTGCCTAGCCCACAGTAAATATATAAAGAATAGTATTTGCCTAAATCAGTTCCCATCAGGTAGTCATTTGAGCTGAGATATATAAAATAGCAATGGATCCCAGGTAGAGCTGGGAAATAACAGGTAAGAAGCAGCTATATAGGCAAGGGGAATGTATGAGAGAAAGACTGATATCTTCTGCCCAGTATAATGTCATTTTTCATAAAATCTATTGTTTCAAGCTATTTTCTTCAGGATCAACCTTAGCTGCCCCTTCCCATTGCTACTGCATTCAGAAAGCACAAACAGCAAGCCCAAGAGCGCAGAAAGGAAAAGAAAAGAATGTCATTTTCAGCTTGCTATTAATGCCACCATTATTTTGATGAAAGAAAACAAATCCCACTAAATTTTAGCATTTTTAAAACCTGACAGAAACAAAGGTATTTGTACATAAACATTTAAACTGAAGGCTAAGCTCCACGTTGTGAGGAATCAAGTGTGAGGAAATGAAGTGTGAAGAATCTCACAGAGACCTCTAGTTCTCTGTCATTGGTAAACAGGATGCATTCCTATTCAGCATGAACTTACATGTAAAATAGCCAGACTCAGAAAAGTGTCCATGAATGATGAAGTATCAAGAAAATGAAAAGTTAAGAGGATCTGTACTCACAGCTACTTGTCTTTGGTGAAAAGATTCAATCAATTATTAGAAAGGAGAAGGAAGAAATAAAAACTCATGTCAGAACCACATTAACTAGTATCTGTTAGGTGCTAATTATTTTGGTGCTTTGCAGAAAGTTCAGATCAAGGATTCTGTATCTTCTTGGAGTCAACAATCTGGTTGCTGTTTGTTATAAATATGTTTATCTAAAGTAGCCATTTTATAACCTTATAGAGATCATTCCATAAGGATCCATAAGGGAGAGAGTTAGTTACTATCAACTCACCCCTTTTGTGTTTTTTTTTTCCACAAGATATCCCTTCAGGAATCGATAAAGATGCCTTATGTAATAGACTGCTATATTATCAACTCCAGCTCTGATTATATATGACTTAGCACAACAAGCCAGCATCAGCTTACTGCCTTCTAGCCCCACACATGTAAATCAGAAAGAAAGAAAAAAAATCTTATTGTCATCTCCTCCATCCACAGCTGTAGCTGAGATCACATCATATTCTGCCCAAGCATCAGTGGTTTTAGGAATGAACATCTGGCAGAAAAAGAGACCAAGAGTAAAAGGATCCCTTATTTTCTCTGAAACTTATGCATTTAAATCATATTTAAAATATTTACAATTCCATCATTCTATAACATCATATAGTCATTACTTTCCCTAATGGTTTAGTAAAATAATTAGAAAAATTCCTTATCTTTGCCCACTTCTTACCTCTTATTCTTTTAAAAGTACTCTAATAGGATTTGTATTTGCTATACTCTACTCTGTCATATCAAAATATTTTGGATTTCTGATCCTTTACTTAGTGGTATTGTCCAGTTAGAAATGGAAACAGAAATATTCTAGCTATTAAAATCTCTCAATAGATGGTAAAACAAATAAGTGAATCAAGTGAATGAGCAACAACTCTGGAAATATTTAAGAATATATGAGATAAGATCAAAAAAAAGAAAAAGAAAAAACCAAGAAAGATGTAAAGAACAGTGTCTTAAAAATTAAGAAGTTCTTTTTGGCCTTTTTCTGTTAAATACATCTGAACTTTAAATTTAGTAACTGCTTTTCAGCAGAAATCTAAAGTTGAAAGGATAGCACAAATGATTTCAGAGATACAAAGCAGCTTTGAGAAATGGACATCTGAATTATCTGTTCTAGACTCAGCAAGCCAAATCTATTTATTCCATCCTTTATTTATCACAGTGAGTGTTGCAAACTCACTGGATTATAGAATCTTAAAGCATACAAGGAAAGGAAAAGTGTTCAACAATAGGTCTACTCGGTGGTCAATGTCATCCATAAAATCCTCTCTTCCAAAATCAAGGAACTGTTGACTTAATATGTCAGTCAATATTCACTACTAAAAATTTTTAAAATCTGTGAGTAGTTTTCCACACATAAACAAATAACAAAAAGAACATGTGAGGATAAGCACTGACATTATTTATAGTGATGTAAACAACAGAATTTCTTTTTTTTTTTTGACTTTTTGTCATTTTAGAGCCGCACCTGAGGCATATGGAGATTCCCAGGCTAGGGATCTACTCAGTGCTGTAGCTGCTGGCCTGTGCCACAGCCACAGCAACGCGGGATCTGCAACCTACACTACAGCTCACGACAACACCGGATCCTTAACCCACTGAGCGAGGCCAGGGATCAAACCCGCAACCTCATGGTTCCTAGTCTAATTCGTTAACCGCTGCACCATGACAAGAACTCCAAGAGAATTTCTATATAAAATAATTAAAGGCCACATTGTAAAAATGATGAAGATACACAAACACTAGAGCAATACAGTGACTAGTCTTCCCATAAGTTCACATTTGCAAAGAGGACTCTTTGGTGAAAAAGATTGTTTCATCAAATCAAGGCTGCACAAAATACTTGAGCTGTTTAATCACCTAAATCAAATGTCATCAAAGATGATATTTTCATATGTTTTCCCTGTTCATCCTATGATTTTGAATGCCTTTATGGTTTCTAGGCAACCATGCTAATACTCCTTTTTTAAAACATCAACTTCACAGGAATAGTATTCTTAAAAAAAAGATCGGTGGCCTTCCTAGAAATAGTTAAATTTAGAAATAAATGCTAACTAGAAAAGAAGGAAAAAAATGGCAATTTCAAGTATCACTTGTGAATGCTATGGTGCAGAAAGTTAAATAACGTATTACCCATATAATATAATGATCTCAACAATGACACAAGAAAGAGGAAGAAGGTACAAAAAACTTTAGTTCTAAGGAGGATGCACAAAGAAACTTCACATGCCAAATCTGTCCAGATCTTTTGATAGTCATGTTTGTTAAATCTTGGTGATGGAACAGGAGAACTCATCTCAAAACAAGCATAACTAGAACACCATTTAGGATGAGGAATGGTAGGAGCTGAATGCTTAGCCTGGATAAGAAAAAAATAAGGTAAAATGATCTGTTTGCAAATTTGCATAGGCTTTAAAGAAGATACATTGTTTACTGACATTTAATTTCTAGATAACAGAATAAGGATCATTAGGTGTAAGGTAGAAGTTGGATAATTTTGGCTTAATCAATTTTTTAACAGGATTGACTGCAGGGGAGTAGATTAACTCAAAAGCAGTGAAATCTGTAACTATAAGTGTTTAAGTCAGAGGACCATGTTCATGTATGTCACCATATATAACATCCCTTACTGAATGTCTAATAGGCATCTCAAATTTCACATGCCATCAAACGAGCTCTGCATTTTCCCAGTATGCTCTTCCTCCCTGCTTTTCCAGTCTCAGTGGTAGCTGTTCATGCTGAAAATGGAAGAATCATCTATAGCTCTTCCTTTCATTTTCTCATCTTTCACATCCAATAAAATAGCAAAAACTATACATAGAACTACCATATGACCCAGCAATCCCACTCTTGGGCATATACCCGGACAAAACTTTCCTTGAAGAAGACACCTGCACACGCATGTTCATTGCAGCACTATTCACAATAGCCAAGACATGGAAACAACCCAAATGTCCATCGACAGATGATTGGATTAGGAAGATGTGGTATATATACACAATGGAATACTACTCAGCCATAAAAAAAGAACAAAATAATGTCATTTGCAGCAACATGGATGGAATTAGAGACCCTCATACTGAGTGAAGTAAGTCAGAAGGAGAAAGACAGATACCATATGATATCACTAATAACTAGAATCTAATATACTGCACAAGTGAACCTTTATGCATAAAAGAAAATCAAGGACTTGGAGAACAGAATTGTGGTTGCCAAAATGGTGGGGGAGGGAATGGGATGGTCGGGGGGTCTGGGGTTAATAGTTGTAGATTTTTGCCTCTGGGCTGGAAAAGTACTACTGTATAGTACTGGGAAGTATGTCTAACCACTTATGATGTGTAACCTGTCACCATGCTGTACAGCTGGGTATAATGTAAAAAAAAAAATAAATTAAAAAAAATAGCAAATCCTGTGGCTTAATGTGCATTTTAAAAACAGTCTACCTCATCAATTTTCTCCATTTATCATCTCCTACATCAATCAAACCCCATCTCTATGTACTATTATTGCTTCCTTGGGTAGTTGTGGTGGCTCCTTACTGATATCCTTGCTTCCACAGGTGGCCTCTAGAGCCTATTCTCTTCAAGGAAATCTTGTAAAAATCATATCAAATCTGGAGTTCACGTCATGACACAGCAGAAACAAATCCGACAAGGAACCATGAGGTTGTGGGTTCAATCCTGGGCCTCACTCACTGGGTTGGGGGTCTGGTGTTGCCATGAGCTGTGGTGTAGGTCACAGAGGCAGCTCAGATCTGATGTTGCTGTGGCTGTGGGGCCGGTGGTTACAGCTCTGATTTAGCCCCTAGCCAGACACGGTTCAGATCCTGTGTTGCTGTGGCTATGGCATAGGCCGGGGGCTGTAGCTTCGATTTGACCCCTATCCTGGGAACCCCCTTATGCCATGGGTGCAGCCCTAAAAAGCAAGAAAATAAATTTTAAAAAATTTTAAAAAAGCGCATCAAATCTATTAGTCTTGTGTTCAATCTGTCCTATAGTATATCATTTCTCTTGGGATACAACCCAACGTTTGTATGTATTAAAATGAAGCCTCATGCTGTTGAGCATCTGAGTGACTCTCCAACATCACTTTCTACTCCTCCCCTCTACCCACCCTGTTCTAACCCCTCAGACCTCTTTACTGACTGTAGAACTATCAACATTTTCTTGCCATGTGATCTTCATCCTCAAAGTTCCTTCTACCTGAAATGTCTTCTCCCAGTGGTTTACTCTCTCATTTCAATTAAAGCTTTGCTTAAATATCAGTTTATCAAAAGAGAACTTCCCTGAATCCTCTCTATAACACAGTATAGCCTCTAACTCCTTTTTCTTTACAGCATCATCTAAATTGTTACACGCTGTTCATTTGTTTAGCGCCTGAATCCCATGACCAGAATATAATTTCACAATCTCTTGTTTGACTCACTATCCCAGGACCCAAAAAGATGTTCCACAGATGATGCTCAAAAAAAATGTTTTTGGATAAATGTTATGGGAAGCATTGCAGCATGAGCGAGAGATTGGAATCTACAACTTAATAAGATTTCTACTAAATTGGCAATATCGGTATCATCACCACGGGATATACTTTGCTTATTTTTTGGGTTAGTTATCTTTTGTAAATTAACTTGGGTATTTTCTTATCTTTAATTTTTTCTGAAAGTACTTACTCTTCTATTCCAACAATCCCAAATTTCTCATGAAGCTCATTAGTTCTACAGAAAAATGCTTATAACATAGCGGGTTATTATGTTACAAAATGTTAGATTCTTTTAACATCCCCATGTCATTGCCATTTTAACCATCTGATTCTTTTCCCATGGAGCCTTCCAAGTACAATTATGAGAGAGTTATTACTCTTTGGCAAGCATTTTACTAGCAAGATTGCCACTCAAGACCATTTGTCACAGTAGTTTTAACGGAAATACAAATGGTATTATTATCTCTCTAGGTTCTTATTATAAGGGGGTGTAGAACACGTGTTGTTTTTGAAGTTAGCAATTTCTCCAGAGGAATATGATGCTAAGACACCTTGTTTTAAATGGATTCTTAAAAGCCAGTGGAATATATTTTTCATAGCAATCAGCAAGTTTCTTCCCAGGAACCTAAAAGTAAATGTCATAGTATTTGCTCTGAGAGCCCAGTAGATATGGAAATGGCAGACAATAAAGAGCCAAGTATTGTTAAGTAGATTTATTCACCTATTTTAAAATTTATTCATATTCATTATAAATATGAACATCTAATATGGACCACAAAAATTCCTGGTGATAAAATGACTTTAAGAAGTTCTCTGTCTCTCTGGGAGACTTGTAAATTGTTTTATGCCAAGATCTTAGTGAGTATGGGTGTAGGGGATGACTGAGGTCTTTTTTTCTACTGACATATAAGGACAATGTTGATTTTTCAGCTCCATTGGGAAGATAAAACTATGCTTGCTTATGAGTAGGATACTACAGATAATTATTATGTGGAAAAATGGTAGTTACTATAAATATAATACTCGGTTTGGGTCAGAAAATGATGTACTATTTTTTCATTGCAATGGAAATAACTTTCTGATAACATAATTTAATTAGTAACCAGTGATTTCACGTTGCTATATTGTTGACCTGGTCATTTATTCTTTTGTTTCTCTGGTGGTAGTAAAGTATCAAGAATGGAATGATCTTGAATGAGACAATGTGGTCTGGTAGATTGAGAAATAAACTTCACATCAAGATACATGAATACCGACTCCAGATTTACCCCTAATTTACCAACAACTAGCCTGTTTTTCATGACAAAATAACCTTCGCTGGGTTATCCTATATTTATTGGATTAATAAAAGAGCTGGTCAAAATAATCTCTAAATGAGGTGACTGCCCATGTATTGTTATGAGATATGATATTCAAAGGAAAACTAGGTCAGATAACTCAAAAGCACCTTCACTGGTTTCACTCAGGTCTAGTTCTCTTTCAATGAAAATAACAAATCCCATGCCTAACCTGTTGAAAACTAGCCATCGCTATCCAAAAAAACCTTTCTGGGATGATGGAAAAGTTCCATAGCACAACTAGTCAAAATGGTAGCCCCTTGTCACGGTTGGCTATTTAGCACTTGAAATGAGGCTAGTGCAACAGGGGAACCAACTTTTGAATATAATTTAATTTTAGTTAATTTCAATGTATAGTCATGTGAGGCTGGTGACTAACTTATTGGGCATTTCATCTAAAGCCACTCTTTACAGTTAGTATAAAAAGGATCTGATAACATTGTACCTTTAAAAAGAAAACACAATGTTCATTGGATATATTTTCAAATGTTCTGTGCTATAGTTCCACTTTAGTAAAGCACTATCATTTGTAGAATGAACTACTAATGAAAACTAGGATGCAAGTAAAAGAAACGCATTTAGAGTACATTGTATATAATGGAAATTACTACCCACCATTGTTATGCTTCTGCTGTATGCTTTCAATGGCATTTATATAAATTGGAAAGGATCATTTCTTTCATTAACCTTTTAAGTCAGTAGAGTAATACTTTTGAGGGTGTTCCACTCATTTTTTCTTGAACATGCAGAAATGTCATTATAGCTTAAATTAGGAAGGTACTTTAAAGGTCAGGAGATTAGTGTATCTTTCCCATTTCTTTATAGAATATCATATATTCTATTTTTCTGAGTTTTTACCTGCATAAATATGTATTAAATAAAATAAACTTTGAATAAGTTGATTCCACATTTCAAAAATTTGAAAATATTATGTATATTTATTAATAACTTTAAAAGAAAGTAAAGTCTTCCAAAGGGACAATTACATTCTTAATACATCAGTAATAAAATATGAATGCAAACATCTAATACAACTGCTGTTGTCACTGCCTCTTTTATGAAAGTACTGTGTATGCTTTAACTCTGAGATCTGCTGGGCTTTAATTCAACAGAGGAGAATAACAGCAATGTAAATGAATATGAAAAAATTTACATAATTACCTATAATGACAAAAATAGAATAATAAATCTAAATGATTAGTTATACGGTCAATAACATGATCACAATTTGAAGTATATAAAAAATGAAATTTTCTTATTAGGATTAGATATTTTTCATTCATCCACAAATATTTATTGAATGCCTCCCTTGAGCCTAGTATTCCAAAAAATGTAGAGAGAAATACAGTTTCTGCCTTCAAAAAGTTCACAGCTTAGTGCAGAGACAAAAAAGAATTATTCAGTAACAAACCATTGTGATATCTGCTGTGGGATGCTGTGGGTTATGCACAGAGAGACATGAATGGCTGCTGTCACAGGAAGTTTGAAGAGATTCACACATAAAGCTAGTTTTCTTTTTTTTTTTGTCTTTCTGTCCTTTTATGGCCACACCCGCGGCATATGGAGGTTCCCAGGCTAGGGGTCTAATCAGAGCCATAGCCGCGGGCCTATGCCACAGCCACAGCAACGTGGGGTCCGAGCTGCATCTGCAACCTACACCACAGCTCACGGCAACGCCTGATCCTTAACCCACTGAGCAAGGCCAGGAATCAATCCTGCAACATCATGGTTCCTAGTCAGATTTGTTAACCACTGCACCACGATGGGAACTCCCATAAAGCTAGTTTTCTTCTTGGTATATTTACTGAGTCCAGGTACTACTGAGGAGTTATGGAACTAAGCCAATTGTTTTTAAAAAGCAGTGACCACTTCTGCAGAGAACTTGAAATAATTAGGAAGAATATGGTTGGCAATAGAGAATTTACCAGATTTTGAAGACGGAAAAGTCAGAGAGCTGGGTCTCCCACATTCTTTCAGGAAGACGCTAAATGGCCTCCAGGCGCCCTGTCAGGTAGCAGTAGAGCCACTCCTTGAGATCAGGGACTAAATTTAGTAGAGTGTTACTGATAGTAAAACTGAGCTCTGACCCATTTCAATTTCCTATTAGACTGAGAGGTTGATTGAGGTGATCAACCTGTCACCCTGTTTGCATAACATTAAAAAGGGAACTCTCTGATAGAAGACAGTGCTTACACCGCCACTTCACTTACGTGTAATGTTCACTATTCCATAATAATTATAAAATATGTGAAGATGAAAGGACTAATAATCAAGAAGAAAGGCATATAAATTGTGGAATGGCATTCAGAAAATTGGTAAACTATACATAAAAATTCAGGTAAATATAATTCAGAGGAGTTATATATGTGAAACACAAAGCTAAAAACAAAGCTTTTAGAAAAGAATACCTGCATCACTTTCATGTAAGCCAGTTTCTTCATGAAGACTTAAATGGCATTAATTATAAAATAGTTTATAATTTAACAGCATTAAAATTAGGAATCTCTCTTCACTGTAATAATGAAAACATGCTTGCCAAACTATCTCTCAGAATGGCTATCCTATTTTGCATCCCCACTAGTCAATGAGTGAAAAATCAAAATGATATGAACAGGAAACAGACTGCCAAGGGCTGGTGGAAAAGGAAATGGTTGACTAGAAAGGGGGCACACAGAGAAAATTTTAAAGTGATGACACTGTTCTATTAATACTGAGGTAGTGAATACATGGCTCTATGCATCCATAGTGTACATCAAAATAGTGAACTTCATACATGCAAATTAAAATCAATCAGGTTGTTGGGGGATTCAAGTATGGAATATAGACAGTGAAAAATGAATATGATTTTATTATAAATGTGCAGCTTAACCTTGTTGAAGAGAATGTGCAAGACAGACAATATGTTTTGAATGGATATTGCAATGCTAGACACAAAAAGAAATCTGCAGAAATGCCACACCATTGTTTTTAAATGTGTTTCTCACAGGACTATGTATTAGCAGTTCTGAAACTACATTACACATATACTAGGACTAATCATAAATAGAGAATGAATGAGTTATGGATAATGGGAGCCAGGTTCTCAGTGTTATAGAAAGAAGTTAAGAATCAATATGGGGGAGACTAGGATGGATTCTGAGTTGCTGGATTATGGTACCAACAATGTGAGCCCACATTAATGCTAATGCACAGCCAGATACACACAGAAATAACTGTAGCTATGGCCGCATACATGGATGAGAACACAGGCACACAGTCCCTAGCCGAGAGGGTCTAGAACCAGGGATATCTTAGTAGGTAGGAGCAACCTAGTGTTCGAAAATCCACAACTTTAATGGGTTGCATTTACTCTTTTTTATTTTCTGAAAATTTCTGTTCTGCCTTCTCAGTTTTTTCTTTTTTTTTTTTGCTAAACTGCCCACAAATTCTGCTATTTTCTCAGTTCCAGTTGACTATTTGCTCTTCTACTTTCCCCAGCAACCAATTCTATAGCAAATTATTTTCAAATGTTAACTCTTTCCTTGTTGACTAAATCTAATCCTTGGTTTTCCAAAACAGAGCTATTTCTCCGTTTGCTCACAAATTCTCTCTTGCAAAGCAGAGTCCTTTTAAATAGAGGCAGTCTCTGCTTTATCTCTGCACTTACCTAGCAGTGGGTCCAGAACACCTGCCTGACAGATGCTGGAGCACGTATAGCTTTGAGGCAAAATAAGTGAATTCCATGCATTCACACAAATTGGCAAAAAATATATGCAAAGCCTCAATCTCTACAGCATTTTTTTCCAGAGTTAAATTGATTCCTTGAAACTTGCATTTGGTGATTGTGGGTCTCATGTCCTACTGAATTTACATTTTGTTGATCAAACAAGTAGGAGCCAGATATAACTTCAAGTAGATGAGGAAGAACAAATATGTGATGTGCCCAGAGGAGGAAACAGACATCACAGTGACAGCACTAGTGATGACTAGGAAAAGAATTACCCAACGTGGTTCACTTAATAGGCATTTAGCCTCACTTTTTTAACCATACAGCACAGCACTCAGAGATGAAAGATGCTTTAACATTACTATAAATTTGTTCATTTTGGAAATTAGTAAGGTGAGGTACAGAGACATTTTGTGACTCGTCCAAGATTATGTGGACAGGTTTGGGGCTAAACCCAGTTCTTCTGATACCCAGACTGGTAACTACACCATATAGGATGTCTAGAAAGTTTTAAAGACTGTCAAGGACCATCTGGCTTACAGGACCTCAACAAAATAATGAAGCACTATGTTCAGACCTGTTCAGTTGGCAACAAATAGAAAGATCGTTTCTCAAGATGTTTGCCTAGAAATTCTAATCTTTTTTTTAAGTAATTTATTCACGGTAAATCTTCATGAGAGGAAATAAAATATAAAATTGACATAAAATATGAGGGGTAATATTCCTGAGAAATTACCTTTCAAAGATCTACCCTTAGAAGATAGACAGTTTGGACCAATACATGAGAAGTAAATCAGATTTTCCTCTTAAGGCATTTTGGCCTTTTATCTTGTTCACATTTCCCAGAGATGCCACCTAACAAGTGAATTAAGATTATCCTAAATGTTGGAGGGTAATTTAGCTATATGAGGTGCTTTATTGCCCTTGAGCAACCTATTATTCATATGAGTACTATAAACAAACAGTGAGGATTTGGCTAGTCATCAGAATTTCTATCTGCTTTTCCTAAGTTATCACTTGTTTAATTACCGTGGACAAGCCTGTTTACCTCTGTAGGGTCTCAAGGTCACATTTGTTAAATAAAGTGGTAGAAATCTATAAACTCTAAGGTTTATTGTAATTATTGAATTCTGAGGCTATGACTCTTGCTTTGTTCCACACAAATCATAAACCAAATAAACCTCAACGTATCAAAAATCTCATTAACTCATTCTCCACAATGAAAGAGAAAGAATCTGTCTTATTTATCATTGTATCCCTTGTACCAAGAAACATGCTTGACTTGTGGTAGGTGCTTGTTAAGTATTCATTGAATTAATTAGTAAAATAACATGGTAATTTTCATCCTCAACTGATTAAAAAGCTTGAGAGTAGAACCACATTCTTCTGACTACAGAAGAAGCAGTGGATTAGAATTGCACAATTATGATGTACTAAAGGAAGGTTTAACAAACATTAATATTGCCAGAACATAGTCCAGTGACGGTAATGGAGTATTCAGATTTTTCGTTAATCTGAATGACATGTACTTGGAAGTATCTGTATGCTGTGACGATGTCTAGGCCACTTTTGTTTTATTAAAAGAACCTCGGAGCTATAGCCCATCTAATGAAGGATGCCTTATTTGCCCAGGAAGCAAATTAAAGCATGAAGATATTTTTTTAGATGCATAAGTCCTTTAATGAAAAATTTGTCCCTCACATGATAAATTTCCATGATCCTAAATTCACTGACAGAGGATCACACTTGTATCCAGTCAGAATTAAGGTGATCATCTTATTGCAGACATAGCCTTATGGCTCATAATGGTGTCTTTCCAACCTTTCTGTAAATTTAGTGCACTCCTTTGACCACCTACCAAGTCTCAAATGCTCTCAAATATTCAAATGTGATCTCCATTACAATAATAGTACATTCGGATAATATCATTTAATTATAATAGAAAACTCAGTGTGTAAAATAACGCTGGATATATGATATAATCATCCAAGTGGCCATTTTAGCAACCAGTAAGAGTTCATCTTCCAAATCCAAAACTTCTGACAAGTAAAGAAGAAAAAATGCTGCCCATCACTAGCTGCATTTGTAGAGAATGTATTTCACAAATAGAGGCATGAAGGCTAGAGTTAGTTCTCGCTCCTTGTTCAATACTCTGCTTGTTATTTGAAGCAATTTCATTTTCAACTTTAAAATGAATCACTAATTAGAAAGGCAGTTACAGAACGCTGCAAGATAACCGTGCAACCTATGTGGTGCTTCTAAAGAACTCAAAGACTCCTTGAATGGAGTTTGGACTGGTTAGTCCCAGGTTATCGAGGTGAGAGATATCAGTTAAGTAAGTATGCATTTATTAGTTCATTCATTATGTAAGCATTTATTGAATTTTTGACACGTGCAACATTGTGTTAGGAACCTTTTACAAAATATAAGTGAATTTTAGATATCTTTGTGCAGTTTATACTAGAGCTTGGAGTTTCTTCCCCTTTGTTTTTGTTTTTCTTCTTTAGTTTGCTTTCTAGTTTTTAATGTGAAGACCTGACACCTTTAATTTATTCAATGCTGATTTAAAAAGAAGCCCAAGATTTTGAGCTCATATGTATGTTTATCTTGATTCTCTATTATGTTTTGTGGATCAACACCACTGGTCAATCTGATAAATCAATGCACATCAAATAATTATCGGAGTTCATCCAAAGACTCTGAAACCACAAGCAAGGTTTCGTGGTTTATATCCACCTGCATTTTTCTGGGGAAAGAAACTTAATCCTCCAATCAGTTAATACCCTTGCTGTAGATATTAACGTAATTAATATAAACATTAATGTAATAAGCCTCAAGTCAGCTAAAAGCAGTATTCTGAGTGCCTATAAGAGTGAACCAAGCAGCAAGGTAATAGGTTTTGGGGCTTTTTTTTGTTTTGATTTTTGGAAGAACATCAGCATTAGATATAAGCTCATTTTCTGCATGACAAAAATAAGGATTCTGACCTAAATCTCTTTTCTCAAAGAGTAATTAATAGTGTGGAACAATTACATCTGATGTATCTAAAAATTGACTTGTCTTTTTGTCTTTTCATTAAGTATTGCTGGAAAACTTGAACAGCTGCATGCAAATCAATGAAACTAGAACACACTCTCACACCGTGCACAAAAATTAACTCAAAATGGCTTAAAGACTTAAATATAAGACAAGACACCATTAAACTCCTGGAAGAAAACACTGGTGAAACATTCTCTGACATCAGCCTTACAAATGTTTTCTCAGGTCAGTCTCCCAAAGCAACAGAAAGAAAAGCAAAGATCAAGCAATGGGACCTAATCGAGCTGACAAGCTTTTGCACAGCAAAGGAAACCAAAGGGAAAACTAAAAGACAAACTACAGAATGGGAGAAAATAGTGTCAAATGATGCAACTGACAAGGGCTTCATCTCTAAAATATAAAAACAACTGATACAACTTAGTAGCAAAAAAGCCAACAACCCCATTAAAAAATGGGCAAAGGACCTGAATAGACATTTCTCCAAAGAAGATATGCAGATGGCCAACAAGCACATGAAAAAATGCTCAACATCACTGATGATTAGAGAAATGCAAATCAAAACTACCATGAGATACCACCTCACACCAGTCAGAATGGCCATCATTGATAAGTCCACAAACCACAAATGTTGGAGGGGCTGTGTAGAAAAGGGAACCCTCCTGTTCTGTTGGTGGGAATGTAAGCTGGTACAACCACTATGGAAAACAGTATGGAGGTACCTTAGAAACCTATACATAGAACCCCCATATGACCCAGCAATCCCACTCTTGGGCATATATCAGGACAAAAATCTTCTTGAAAAAGACACTTGCACACACATGTTCACTGCAGCACTTTTCACAATAGCCATGACATGGAAACAAATGTCCATCAACAGATGATTGGATTAGGAAGATGTGGTATATATATATACACACACAATGGAATACTATTCAACCATAGAAAAAGAATAAAATATTGTCACTTGCAGCAACATGGATGGAACTAGAGACCCTCATACTGAGTGATGTAAGTCAGAAGGAGAAAGACAAGTACCATATGATATCACTTATATCTGGAATCTAATATACTGCGCAACTGAACCTTTCTATAAAAAGAAAATCACGAACTTGGGGAACAGACTTGTGGTTGCCAAGGGGGTGGGGGAGGGAGTGGGATGGTATGGGGGTCTGGGTTTAACAATTGCAGACTATTGCCTCTGGGATGGAAAAGCAAGGAGATCTGGCTGCATAGCACTGGGAACTTTGTCTAATCACTTGTGACAAATATGTGTAACCGGGTCACTATGCTGTGCAGCTGGAAAATTGACAGAAATCTGTAAACCAGCTATAATGGAAAAAAAATAAAAATAAATAAATAAAAATTGACGTCCCTTTAAAGTTATTTTAAACATCTTTATTAAGATATAATTCACATGCCATAAAATTTACCAGTTTAAAGTATATGATTCCAGTGCTTTTAGTATATTCACAGAATTCTGTAACCATTACCATAGACTAATTAGCAGTCACTCCCATTTTCCCCCTCCTCCCAGCTCTTGGCAACCACTAACCTACATTCTTCTCTACAGATTTCCTATTCTGAACATCTTATTAGTGTAATCATATGACATGTGGTCTCTTGTAGCTGGCATCTTTCACTGAGCACGAGCTTTTCAATGTCTGTCTATTTTTATTGTTGAGTAGTATTTTAGCACATGGGTGTACCAGCTTTATCTATCCATTCATCTGTTGACGGACCTTTAGTTTGTTTCCACTTTTTGGATAGTATGAGCTATAAGACTGTTATGAGCATTAAGGTACAACTTTTGTGTAGACATGTGTTTTCATTTCTCTTGGGAATAGGATAACAAAGAGTGTAATTGATAGATCGTATGGTAACTGTAGGTTTAACATTTTGAAGGACTGCCAACTGCTTTCCAACATGGCTACACCAATTTATATTCTCACCAGCAAAGTATGAAAACTCAGTTATAACAGCTCAATAGTTGTTACTCTCTGTCCTTTTTATTATAATCATCCTAATGGTGTGAAGTAGTATCTCATTGTGGTTTTAATTTGCATAACTTTAATGCTTTTTTGCATTTCAAATTTCCTGAATAAGATTCTGTCTAAACACAGTGATATGAATAAATTGAATTCCAGCTTCCAACCCAGTCAAATCAGTGTTGAACTTTAAACAGAATAAAAATACTGAAAACTTGGATATAAACAGATATATGACTTTCTGAAAATAAAATTATAGCAAGTAAGCTACTAAAGACTTCCCTACAGCAAATTCTTTGATTTTAACACTAGGCCATGCTTGGAAGATAAGAATAGTTAATATTCTTTGTACATTCTCATTTTTGCAAATTTCAAATTCCTTCACTATGTAGAGATACTCATGTATTATTTACAAAATTGTGGGCTTATGTGTTCTTCTCATCACCTCAGAGCTGTTGGTTTCATAGAAAGTAACTTCTTAATGGTATTTTCAGCAGATAATTGCTTCAGATGGTTTACAATTTTCAAAAATCCTAAAGGTTCCAGTGCTTAACTTTAATGCCTGCTGAATGTGTTTACTGCCCTATATCTGCCCTATATAAACACCTGTCCCTTGAAAGGAGCTGAGGTGCACAACAAAACCTAATGAGTCCTTTTCAAAATACAGAGTATAGAGAGCAGGTGTTCGGTTGTCAGCAAAGGAAAAAAAAATATGAACTGGGTTAGGTAGCAATACAGGGTACATAAACCATATCTCCAAACTTATAGTTCAATTTGTTTCTCTATTTTATTTTCAAAATGGCACTCCCTATACCTTAAAGATGAAGTGCATCTACTGTAATAGACATTTCACTCTGTATCTGTTTATCTCAACCAATTTCTGGTGCATAAAAACCATGGCAAATGACTCATTGTATCTTTCTCTTTAAGATAACTAAAAGCCCATAAATATTTACTCAGAAGAAGAATGCAACGTACTCACTCTGACCTTTGAATACTAGGACAGCTGGCCAAAGGGATTCATAGAGGTGATAATTTCGTCATCTCTGTAAGTACTAAGAGAAAAGAAATAATAAGAAAAAATTTTAAAATATTATTACAGACTATAGTGTATGATTTTAGCATCATATTTGACTTTCTTCTTAAGAAGGTACAAAAGTCATAAAATGTATACAAGTTCATATAACATAAATACCATCATTCTAATAATATTTACTGATAATTTCTGTACAATAAACATTTTATAAATATGTTACATGTATACATTAAAAAAACCCTATGAGATAAGTAAATTAAATACTATTAGAACCTGTACATTTTACAGACAAAGACAGTTAATTAAGGAATTAAATGGTTTACACAATGTCAAATACCTAAGGGCAGTCAGTATCTAAACCCAGGAAGTCAGGTTCTAGAGTCTATTCTCTTAAATACCACAGAATAGTGCCTCTACATAAAACTAAAATGTAGAATTTACATTTCTTATTCAAAAGGAAAAACTGAACATCAACAGTTAGTCCCACTCCCTTATAAAACTCCAACAGTGACAATGAATGAAAAAATAATCTGTAACAATACTGGGGAAAAAAGGTCTAGAAGAGCAAAGACATTTTTGTGAATTTCTGTAAAGCAAAATAATATCGAATAGCAGTGGTTTAATGGTTTCTTTGCTGTGCAAAAGCTTTTGAGTTTAATTAGGTCCCTTCGTTGATTTTTGTGGGGTTTTTTTGTCATTATTCCATTAAAAAAAGAAAAGACAATCCACAGAATGGAGAAAATCTTTGCAAATGATGAAACCTGACAAGGGCTTAATCTCCAAAATATACAAACAATTCATACAACTCAACAAGAAAAAAATAAACATCCCAACTGAAAGATGGGCAGAAGACCTAAACAGACATTTCTCCAAAGAAGACATATAGATGGACAATAGGCACAGGAAAAGATGCTCAACATCAGCTACTTATTAGAGAAATACACATCAAAACTACAATGAGGTACCACCTCACACCAATCAGAATGGCCATCACTAATAAGTCTAGAAATAAAAAATGCTGGAGAGGATGTGGAGAAAAGCGAACCTTCCTACACTGTTGGTAGGAATGTAAATTGGTATATTTTACATTGGAGTTTCCTCAGAAAATTAAATATAGAACTACTATATGATCCATCAATACCACTCCTGTGCTGGAATAGGATGGAAGAAATCACAACTGGAAAGCAATAACTTAAATAAGCCAGCATACAGATCTAGATGGGGGGGAGGGGCTGCTGTAAAAGTGACTTTAACACAAGGAACAGCAGAAGGACAAACATGAAGATGTTAAAAAAGAACTTCAAAATCATAAAATGTGGGGAAGGAAAGTAAGAAAATCTAGACTCTTATTTTTTTAATAATGTGTTTGAGTCTATATGACTATCAGGCTAAAGCAAGCAGATATAGGAAGGGGTTAACATACTTAAAAAACAGGGCAACCACAAATCAAAACCAAACATTACATTCACAAAATCCAAAAAGAAAAGTACACAAGCATCAAATAAGTGGAAATCATCCAGCCAAAAAAAGAAAGGAACAAAAGAGAAACATAGAATCAACTGAAAAACAAGGTTTAAAGTGGCAATAAATACATATTTATCAATAACTACCTTAAATGTTAATGGAATGAATGCTCCAATCAAAAGACACAGAGTGGCAAAGTGGGTAAAAAAGCAAAAACCTATAATCTGCTGTCTGTAAAAGACTCACCTTTGGGCAAAGTACACAGATAGATTGAAAGTGTTGCCAATGGACAAGACAGGAAAGCAAGAGTTTCAATACTCACAGCAGAAAAAATAGACTTTAAAATGAAGACCATAAAGAAAGACAAAGAAGGACACTATTTAATCGTAAAAAGATCCATTCAAGAAGAGGATATTACAATTGTTAATATACATGCCCTTAATATAGGAGCACCCAGACATATACAACAAATACTAACAGAGAAAAAAAGGAGAAGTTGATGGGACTACAATAATAGTAGGAGACTTCAACGCCCCACTCACATCAATGGACAGATCCTCTAAATAGAAAATCAATAAGGCAACAGAGATCCTATTGACATAATAAAATGACACAGTAGAAAACCTAGACTTAATTGACATTTTCAGGACATTACATCCAAAATATCGGAATATACATTCTTCTCGAGAGCACATGGAACATTCTCAAGGATCAATCACATACTGGGGCACAGAACGAACCTCAACAAATTTAAGAGTATAGAAATTATCTCAAGTATCTTCTCAAAAAAAAACTGCAATTCAAAAAGATACATGCACCCCCTCCCCATGTTCACTGCAGCACTATTCACAGTAGTCAAGACGTGGAACAACCTAAATGTCCATTGACAGAGGAATAGACTAAGAAGATGTGGTTCATATACACAATGGAATACTACTCAGCCATAAAGAGAACAAAATAATGCCATTTACAGCAACATGAGTGCAATTAGGGATTCTCATACTTAGTGAAGTAAGTCAGAAAGAGAAAGACAAATACCTTCTGATATCCCTTATATGTGAAGTCTAAAATATGGCACAAATGATCTTATCTAAAAATCAGAAACAGACTCATAGACATTAGAGAACAGATTTGTGGTTGCCAATGGGGAGGGGAGGGTGGAATGCACTGGAAGTTTGGAGTTAGTAGATGCAAAATATCACCTTTAGAATGGAGAGGGAGTTCCCATTGTGGCTCAGTGGGTTAAGGATCCAACTAGTATCCATGAGGGTGTGGGTTCAATCCCTGGCCTCGCTCAGTGGGTTAAAGGATTCAGCATTGCTGCAAGCTGTGATGTATGTTGGAGACACAGCTCAGTTCTGGCATTGCTGTGGCTGTGGCATAGGCTGGCAGCTGCAGCTCCAATTCAACCCCTAGCCTGGGAACTGCCATGTGCCTCATGTGCAGCCCTAAAAAAAAAAAAAAAAAAAGGACAAAAAAAGTAGAATGGATAAGAAATGAAATCCCACTGCATAGCATAGGGAACTATATCTAATCTCTTGGGACAGAACATGATGGAAAATAATATAAGAAACGGAATGTATATTATATGTATTACTGGGTCACTTTTGCTGTACAGTAGAAACTGGAAGAACATTGGTAAATCAACTATACTTTAATAGAAAAATTTAAAAGTTAAATAAAATAAAAATTAGTCCTACCATGAAAAAAAAAAGAATTCCAAAGTAAAGCTGGGAGTTAATATATATATATATATATATATATATATATATATATATACATATACATATATATATATTTGCCTTTTAGGGCCACACCTGCAGCATGCGGAGGTTCCCAGGAGGCTAGGGGTCTGATCGGAGCTACAGCTGACAGCCTACACCACAGTCACAGCAATGCTAGGTCTGAGCCACTTCTGTGACCTACAACACAGCTCACAGCAACGCCGGATCCTTAATTCACTGAGTAAGGCCAGGAATGGAACCTGCAACCTCATGGTTCTGAGTTGGATTCGTTTCCTCTATGCCACGACAGGAACTCCTAGGAGTTATATTTCTTAGGCACAAAGCTCAGTTTGTATCTCAGAACAAGCATCAGACTAATGATTGGGAGAATGCATCAGACTAATGGTTGACAGGCACCCTATAGAAGAGCTCTGGGGTCAACCAGTTTCCTGGATTCCACACTTACAGAGTGGCTACCAGTTCAGTTGTTCCCAGGGTAAAACTGGGATGACACTGACAGAAATATCATGGTAATATTTGCCTGGGGAAAGCTAGGCTTCTAGGGTGAGAACCAAGCTCTAGAATAAAGACATTTGCTTTATTCTGGCACTGAAAGTGGAGTGCAATCTGTCTAAGACCCAAGTCTGCTCTCCTTAAAGCAAAGGTAGCTAGTAGATGTTTGTGTCCCCAGTACAGACTGCTGACAGTCTGTGGAGCCAGGAGGAAACAGGTCTAAAATTGTCCTAAAGAAATCCAAAATAGCTTTTAAGATTTCAGCATAATTCTTCCTTCATAAAGATGGTTGGCTATACAGGATTGCCAGAGAGTTGAGAAAGGTAACAAAAGAGAAGGACCAATATTAATAAACCAAATAAGTGAATCTGGAAGGAAAGAGATTATATACAGGACATATAATAGCACTTAGAAGTAAAGCGATGGAAGATCAACTAGGAAATTCTGTATTTATCTAGCTTTAGGATCATGACACAAAGAATCCTCGGAAAGTGGAAAGAAGCAATAATGAAAGAAAGAGCAGTTTATATTTTCCCAGTGGTGGAAAAAAGATGTCTTCATTATCTGGAGGAATGACAAAAAGCACACAACTGAATACCTCCTGGTGAAAAATCAGGAACTCAAAACTGAAAAGACTATCTGAAAAGTTTCCCAAGAGGAAACACAAAGCAAAACAGGTTGCCTAAAATGAATGAAGATCAGATGGGTGTCAGACACCTCGCCAGCAATCCTGGAGACTATAAGAAATGAATTCGGATTCAATATTTTGAAAGAAAATGACTGAAGCTATAATATAAATCCTGGAGTTTCCTGGTGGTCTAGCAATTAAGGACTCGTCATTGTCACTGCTGTGGCTAATTTACTGCTTTGGCTCTGGTTCAGTCCCTGGTCTAGGAACTCGCATGCCATAGGCATGGCCAATTTTTTTTTTAATTTAAATCAAATAAAATATATATATCCAGATATATCACCAGTTATCTGTCAAATGTAAGACAAAGTAGAGATGTTTTTGCAGCATACAAAAACTAGGAAATTTTAGCATCATGCACTCTTTTAAAAATACACTTGAGGAGTTCTTCCTATGGTGCAATGGGATAGGCAGCATCCTTGGAGCTCTGGGATGCAGGGTTTTTATTCTTTGAACAGTAGGTTAAGGATCCTGCATTGCTGCAGCTGTGGCCAAAGTGGCAACTACAGTGCTGATCTGATCCCTGGCTTGGGAACTCCATATACTGAGGGGTGACCAAAAAAGAAAAGAAAACAAAACAAAACTTGAAGTTACACTGGAAAAAAAATGAAAAAGGATTCAGACTAAAAAAGGAGAAAGACATTAGACATTAGATCTAATCACCAATAGTATTAAATGAGGATTTCAGTAGAAAGAAAATCATAGTGATAGTTTGTAACAGCTCCAGGAATTAAACAATCTAAATTAGAAAATAAGTAGGCTATTAAAATACTGACAGTCAAGCAGATGGCACTCAAAAGATATTATCAAGAAGTTGGAAATTTTTATTTGTGAATATTCATGTACTTTATCTCTTTTTTTAAGAGGCAATTAGAAATACCTGAAAAGAAAAACATAAATGCATAAGAATTGACCAATTTGAGCCACTGATCACTGGAAGAAAAGAAGATATTTCTGCTGGACAATTTCTCTGAATATTCTCCTTAAGATTACAGTGACTGATATGAATGACATATAATTATAATATTATAAATTTAGGTTGGTTTCCAGATTTAGCATAAGCCTGCTGCTCTATGCTGAATATTTGTGACCCTTGAAGTTCATATGTTGAAATCCTAATGCCCAATGCTATGGTATTAGGAGGCTGGGCCTTTGAGAGGTGGTTGGGTCATAAGGTTGGAGAGCTGATGAATGAGATTAATGCCCTTTAAAAACAGGCCTGAGAGATGTCTTGTCCTTTTCACCGTGTGATGTCACTGTGAGAAGCATGAGGTCTGCAACTCAGAGGGCCTTCACCGTAACCTGACCAAGCTGTCCTGATCTTAGATTTCTAGGTTCCAAAACTGTGAGAAATAAATTTCTGCTGTTTGTGAACCACTGTCTGTGATATTTTGTTACAGCAGCTTGAATGGACTAAGACATTATGGAATTCATTATATTTGAACACTAAACACTGAATTCATTATATTTGAATACTAAACACTGAATACATTATATTTGAATACTAAACACTGAATGAATACTAAAGATTTAGTATTTGAATATCTAACATCGAATTATTATTATGAAAAGGGGCAATAATTACGACATTTGTTAACAAAAAACAATATTTTTTGCTAACAAAAAAGGAATGAGGGTAGTGAAAAGCAGTGTAGCTGTACAATTGGTTTATTGGGGATATAATAACTAACTTGATGTAATTCAAAATAGTTATTATATTATTTAAAGTAGTAAAAGTAATTAATAGGATAATTAAAAAGTATAAGACAATTCTTAAACTTAGGAGAAGAGTGGGAGATGGAAAGTAAGTCCTATGGAAAATGGGACAAATTTGGAGTTCCTATTGTGGTTCAGCAGTAATGAACCCCAGTTAGCATGCATTAGTCTCACTCAGTGGGTTAAGGTTCCAGTGTTGAAGTGAGCTGTGTTGTAGATAGTAGAAATGGCTCAGATCACATGTTGCTGTGGCTATGGTGTAGGCTGGCAGCTATAGCTCCAATTCAACCCATAGCCCGGGAACTTCCATATGTTATGAGTATGGCCCTGAAGAGATCAAAAAAAAAAATGAAAATGGGACAAATTCTTATCTTTCATATCTGGGAGTGAACAGCTAGATGTTAAAGAAGATGAAAATTTTATTTTATTTTATTTTATTAGTATTTCATGGATTTTATTTCAATTATAGGTGTACATAAATCATCACAAGTCAATTTGACAGATTTTGTATCCCAAACCCCAGTGCATCCCCCCACCCCTCAGATTGTCTTATTTGAAAAACCAAGGTTTTCCAAAGTCTGTGAGTCATTGTCTGTTCTGCAAAGAGGTTCATTGTGTCTTTTTAGTTTCCACATGTAAGCGGTAGCAGTGGGTGTTGCTGTCTAATTGTCTGACTGGTTTCACTTTGCATGATAATTTCTAAGTCCATCCATGTTGCTATAAATGTTGGTAATTCATTCCTTTTAATGGCTGAGTAACATTCCATTGTGTGTATGTACTATATCTTCCCTATCCACTCCTCTGTCGATGGGCATTTAGGTTGTTTCCACGACCTGGCTATTGCATAGAGTGCTGCAATGAACACTGGAGTACATATGTCTTTTCGAGTCATGGTTTCCTCTAGATAGATGCCCAGGAGTGGGATTGCTGGATCAAATGGTAATTCTATTTTGAGTTTTCTGAGGCATCTCCATACTGTTTTCCACAGTGGTTGCACCAATTTGCATTCCCACCAACAGTGTAATAGAGATCCTTTTACTCCACACCCTCTCCAGCACTTATTGTTTGTAAGCTTTTTGATGATGGCCATTCTGGCTGGTGTAAGGTGGTACCTCATAGTGGTTTTGATTTGCAATTCTCTAATGAGGAGAGATGTTGAATATCTTTTCATGTGGTTATTTGCCATCTGCATGTCTTCTTTGGAGAACTGTATGCCTAGATCCTCTGCCCATTTTTTGATGGGGTTGTTTGTTTCTTTGGTGTTGAGCTATAGGAGCTGTTTGTAAATTTTGGAGATTAATCCCTTGTCAGTTGAATCATTTGCAAATATTTTCTCCCATTCTGTGGGTTGTCTTTTCATTTTGTTTAGGGTTTCCTTAGCTGTGCAGAAGCTATGAAGTTTATTAAGTCCCATTTGTTTATTTCTGTTTTTATTGTCCTTACTCTGACACATGGATCTGAGAAGATGTTGCTATGGTTTATGCTGGAGAGTGTTTGGCCTATGTTTTCCTCTAAGAGTTTTATAGTATCTGGTCTTATATCTAGATCTTTAAACCATTTTGAGTTTATTTTTGTGCATGGTGTTAGGAAGTGTTCTAGTTTCACTGTTTTACATGTAGCTGTCCAGTTTTCCCAGCACCACTTATTGAAGAGGCTGTCTTTTGTCCAATGTATATTCTTGGCTTCTTTTGTCATAGATTAGTTGACTACAGATGTGTGGATTTAATTCTGGGTTTTCTATCCCATTCCAATGATCTATATTTCTGTATCTCTGCCAGTACCATATGGTTTTGATGACTGTAGCTTTGTAGAGAGCCTGAAGTCAGGGAGCCTGATTCCTCCAGCTCCATTTTTCTTTTTCAGGATGTCTTTGGCTATTCTGGGTTTTTCGTGTTTCCAGACAAACTTTAAACTATTTTGTTCTAGTTCTTTGAAAAATGTCATTGGTAATCTGATAGGGATTGCATTGAATGTGTAGATTGCCTTGGGTAGTATGGTCATTTTGATAATATTGACTCTTCCAATCCAAGAGCATGGTATGTCTTTCCACCTGTTTAAGGCATCCTTGATTTCTTTCATCAGTGCCTTATAATTTTCAGAGTACAGGTCTTTTGTCTCTTTAGGCAGGTTTATTCCTAAGTATTTGATTCTTTTTGATGTGATGGTAAACGGGATTGCTTCTCTAATTTCTCTTTCTGATCTTTCATTGTTGGTATATAGAAATGCAATTGATTTCTGTGTATTAATTCTGTATCCTGCAAATTTGCCAAATTCATTGATGAGCTCTAACAGTTTTCTGGTAGAGTCTTTAGGATTCTCGAGGTATAGTATCATGTCATCTGCAAAAAGTGATAGTTTTACTTCTTCTTTCCCAATTTGGATTCCTTTTATTTCTTTTTCTTCACTGATTGCTGTAGCTAGGACTTCCAGAACTATGTTGAACAGTAGTGGCGAGAGTGGACATCCCTGTCTTGTTCCTGATCTCAGTGGGAATTCTTTCAGCTTTTCACCATTGAGAAAGATGTGAGCTCTTGGTTTGTCATAGATGGCCTTGTATATGTTGAGGTAGGTTCCCCCTATGCCCACTTTCTGAAGCGTTTTTATCAGAAATGGGTGTTGGATTTTGTCAATGGCTTTTTCTGTATCTATGGAGAGGATCCTATGGTTTTTATTCTTCAGTTTCGTAACGTGGTGTATCACACTGATTGATTTGCAGATATTGAAGAATCCTAGCATCCCTGGGATAAATCCCACTTGATCGTGGTGTATGATCCTTTTAATATATTGTTGGATTCGGTTGGCTAGTATTTTGTTGAGAATTTTTGCATCTATGTTCATCAGTGATATTGGCCTATAATTTTCTTTTTTTGTGGTATCTCTGTCTGGTTTTGGTATCAGGGTGATGGTTGCCTCACAGAATGATTTGGGAGTGTCCCTTCTGCAATTTTTTGGAAGAGTTTCAGAAGGATAGGTGTTAGCTCTTCTCTAAATGTTTGATAGAATTCACCTGTGAAACCATCTGGTCCTGGACTTTTGTTTGTTGGAAGTTTTTTAATCACAGTTTCAATTTCAGAACTTGTGATTGGTCTATTCATCTTTTCTATTTCGTCTTGGTTTAGTCTTGGGAGATTGTACTTTTCTAAGAATTTGTCCATTTCTTCTAGGTTTTCCATTTTATTGCCATATAGTTGCATAGAGTAGTCTCTTATGATCCTTTGTATTTCTGTGATGTCTGTTGTTACTTCTCCTTTTTCACTTCTAATTTTATTGATTTGTGTCCTCTTTCCTTTTTTCTTGATAAGTCTGGCTAAGGGTTTATCAATTTTGTTGATCTTGTCAAAGAACCAGCTTTTAGTTTCATTGATCTTTTCTATGGTTTTCTTCATTTCTATTTCGTTGATTTCTGCTCTGATCTTTATGATTTCTTTTCTTCTACTAACCTTAGGTCTTGTCGGTTCTTCCCTCTCTAGCTGCTTTAGATGTAAAGTTAGGTTGTTTATTTGAGTTTTTCTTGTTTCCTGAGGTAGGCTTGTATTGCTATAAACTTTCCTCTGAGAACTGCTTTTGCTGCATCCCAGAGGTTTTGGAGTGTTGTGTCTTTGTTGTCATTTGCTTCTATGTATTTTTTAATTTCGTCTTTGATTTCTTCAGTCATCCATTGTTTATTTAGTAGCATGTTGTTTAGTCTCCACGTATTTGTATTTTTGGCCATTTTTTCTTGTTGTTGATTTCCAGTCGTATAG
>PVHT021183608.1:13339563-13406420 GCA_004024745.2 Catagonus wagneri | reverse complement strand
TTTCTTAAAGTTACTGAGGCTTGATTTGTAACCCAGGATGTGATCAATCTTAGAGAATGTTCCATGCACACTTGAGAAGAATGTGTATTCTGTTGCTTTTGGATGGAATGTCCTATAAATATCTATTAAGTCCATCTGATCTAATGCTTCATTCAGGGCCTGTGTTTCCTTATTGATTTTCTGCCTGGATGACCTGTCCTTTGCTGTAAGTGGGGTGGTAAAGTCCCCCACTATGATGGTGTTATCATTGATTTCTCCTTTTAAGGTTGTTAGCAGTTGCCTTATATATTGTGGTAATCCTATGTTGGGTGCATAGATATTTAAATTGTTATATCTTCTTCTTGGATTGATCCTTTGATCATTATGTAGTGCCCTTTCTTGTCTCTTACAATGTTCTTCATTCTAAAGTCTATTTTGTCTGATCTGAGTATTGCTACTCCGGCTTTCTTTTGATGCCTGTTTGCATGGAATATTTTCTTCCATCCTCTCACTTTCAATTTATATGTGTCTCTAGAAGTGAAGTGGGTCTCTTGAAGACAGCATAGATATGGGTCTTGTTTTTGTATCCATTCGGCTAGTCTATGTCTTTTGGTTGGGCCATTCATTCCGTTAACATTCAAGGTAATTATTGATATATATGTCCTTATTGCCATTGTATTAACTGTTTGGGGTTTATGTTGCTCTTTTTTTCTTCTCTTATTCTCTTGTTGTCTCTTCTCAGAAGATGGCTATCTTTAATGTTGTATTTGACTTGATTTTTCTTATTTGTTTGTGTATCAATTGTACATTTTTGGTTTGCGATTACCCTGAAGATTTGATATAGGAGTCTATATATGACTGAGATTGTATTAAGTTGTTGGTTTCTTAATTGCACGTGCTTCTCCAGTGACCTGCATTTGTGCTCTCTTCTCATGGTTTCTGATTTTGTTAGCATAATTGTGCAGGGATGATTTAGTATCTTTACTGTATATATGCCTTTACTGGTGAGCATTTTCATGTGTGGTGTTTTTGTTTCTGGTTGTGGCCTTTTCTTTTCTGCCTAGAGAAGGTCCTTTAGGATTTGTTGTCAAGCTGATTTAGTGTTGCAGAACTCTCTTAACTTTTGCTTATCTGTAAAAGTTTTGATCTCTCCTTCAAATCTGAATGAGAGCCTTGCTGGATGAAGTCATCTTGGTTGGAAGTTTTTCCCTTTCTTCACATTAAGGATATCATACCACTTCCTTCTGGCCTGCAGGGTTTCAGCTGAAAAATCTGCTGATAACCTTAGTGGGGTTCCCTTGTATGTCATTTGTTTCTTTTCCCTAGCTGCTTTCAATATTTTCTCTTTGTCTCTAATTTTTGTCATCTTGATTAATATGTGTCATGGGTGTTCCTCCTCTTATTTATTTTATATGGTACACGTTGTACTTCCTGGATTTGAGTGAGTGGTTCCTTTCCCATATTAGGAAAGTTTTTGGCTATAATCTCCTCGAATATTTTTTCTGTCCCCTTCTCTCTCTCTTCTCCCTCTGGCACCCCTATAATACGGATGTTGGTGCGTTTAACATTATCCCAGAGTTCTCTGAGACTCTGCTCATTTCCTTTCAGTCTTTTATCTCTTTTCTCTTCTGCAGTAGTGAGTTACACTAATCTGTCCTCCACCTCACTGATTCGTTCTTCTGCCTCCTGTATTCTACTGTTGGCTGCTTCTAATGAATTTTTTATTTCAGTTATTGTATTTTGCATCTCGTTTAATTTTTACATCTTGTATTTCTTTGCTCAGTGTTTCCTGTAAATTATCAGTCTTTCCTCCAGTCTATTTCCAATGCCTTGCATCATCTTCAGCATCAACAGTCTAAAGTCTCTTTCTGGAAGGCTGATAATCTCCTCATCACCAAGCTGTGTTTCTGGGCTTTTCTCTGTCTCTGTTATCTGAGTTAGAGTTTTCTGTCTTTTCTTTTTTGTAGGTTTTTGGTGTGGTGATCTTTTTGCCAACAATAGAGTTGTAGCCTCTCTTAGTTCAGGTGTTTGCCTCCCCTGTGGCTAAAGTTGGTATGGAGGTGGCTTGCTTTAGGCTTCCTGATGGGAGGGACTGATGCCTGCCCACTGGTAAGTGTGGTTGATTCTTCTCCCTCTGATGGATGGGGCTTTGTCTCTGGATGAGATTAGAGGCTGGCTGTGCACCTGGGGGGTCTTTAGGCACCCTGTTTACTGATGGGTGGGGCTGAAATCCCACCTGAATTGTTGTTTGGCCTAGGGCTTCTCAGTGCTGATGGGAGTGACCAGATTTTCCCAGAAATGGCCACCTCCAGAGAAAAGCATGCTGCTGAATGTCCCCGAGATCTTCACCTCCAATGCCCTTTCCCCACAACAATCCACAGTCACCCCTGTTTTCCCAGTAGATCCTCCAAGAATTGCAGTCAGGTTCCACCTGGATTCCTATGAAGACTGCTTTGCCCTGGGACCCAGTGCACGTGAAAGTCTGTGTGTGCCTTTCAAGAATGGGGTCTCTGTTTCCCCCAGTCCTGTGGAGCTCCTGCACACAAGCCCTGCTGGCCTTCAACGCCAGATGCTCCAGGGTCTCTTTCTCCCTGTGCCCAATCTGCAGGCATGGGGATTTGACGTGAGGCTCAGAACTCTCAGTCCTGTAGGTGAGTCTTGTGATGCAGTAACTTTCCAGTCTGTGGGGCTTCCCACCCGGGAGGTATGCGGTTGAGTGTATTGTGTAATCACCCCTCCTACCTCTTGATGTGGTCTATGCTTTGTCTTCTGGAGCAGAGTATCTTTTTTGGAAATTTACAGTCCATTTGGTTGAAGGTTGCTCAGCATTTGGTTGTAGCTTTGCTGTTTTTTGGGAGAGAAGTTCAGCTCCAGTCCTTCTATTCTGCCATCTTCTAAAGAAGATGAAAATTTTAAAATAAAGTATATTATTTACAATTTAGTATGTCCAACAGAAGTAAAAATACACAATTAAGAGCATTATTCTGGGGAGTATGAATAGGGGTGAGACAGACAATCTGCATCAATTTAACAATATATTTAAAATAACTCTATAATTTTTTTGTCCTCACCCATAACATGCAGTAGTTCCTGGGTCAAGAATCAAACCTGTGCCACAGCAGCAACCAGAGCCACTACAGTGACAATGCCAGATCCTTAACCCATCTTGCCACACAAGAATGCTTCTATAATATTTTTAATTGCAAAAAAATTATTCTTTTACTCTTTCAATTATTGGCATTAGTTCTCTTTTATCCAACTGTGAGTCAGGTGATGTACACTGGGTCACACCAATTTCAGATTCATTCCCAGATATATGACTGCAATTTTGTTAAAGTCTGCAAGTTCAGCTAGTTCAACTAATTAGCTAGTTAATTAGCCAGCTAGTTCAACTAGTTAGCTAGTTAATTAGCTAGCTAGTTCAACTAACTGAGGTTGCTGACACTGTGATTTTAAGGTTTGTCTTTTCCTTTTCCCTCTATACGACAGTGGTCGGTGATCCAATTCTAACCCTTAATAAATGATAGTCCTGCTGAATTTCAAAGATTGAAATGTCCAAATCACTAAACTGTTATACGTACCAATATGTGATTTACTATAAAGAAAGTTATTAACTCTTGAACAGAGTTTCAACAAACCTCACTTCAGTTACTGGTATCTCAGGTACAGAAATATTAACAGATTCTAAGTTGCAAAGAAGTTTACTTATGTTTAGATGTTTGTTATCAAAATGTTCCCCCCCCTTGGGGGTTAAACATGTATATGTGGGCATGTTTACAATGACAAACTCTAAAAGGCTTATTGTATAAAGCCATTTTTCTGCAACTGCCAAGCTCCTAAGTTGGATGTCTCATTACCTTCCTAATTGCAACATAAATGTATGTGCATTCTTTCGAATGACAGACCTAGGCCAATGCATAGCCCTATAAAAAAGAAGGAAACAAAGCTTACTACATTTTAATGTTTGTTCTTATAGAATAAATAACAATACTATGCTTCATATTTTTAGAGGTAAATCTATGATATTTATTTCACTCACTGACACCTGATTTTTTTTGTTCTTATCAAAGGAACCAGTTAAAATTAGTAATTAATTCTGAAGGTTAATATTGCCTTGTCTACATGTCCCAATATTTGGTTCTCAAGTATACATACAGACACAAAAACTCCAGTCAAATAGCATTTATGTTGATAATAATGAGATTACAGAATACATTCTGACTATCCACTTATCTTAGGTCCGCAAAAGCAATCTTACCTGGTAAATGTACATGTGCAATTAAAATTTGTGAATCTGGAATAGGATGACATTTTAAAAGCCTCTAGAGGTTACTGGTTCCTTGATTTCAGTAAAATTTATAGTACTGTTCCTCACTATGATTTAGCTAAGGGAAAAAAGCCAAATAACATTTCTTGGAATATGAAACATTTGGGTCTGCAATGATGAAAGAAATTCAAGAAATTTTGCTTGACTGCTACTTCCAAAAGCACTTTCTGCTGTTACCTAGATTTTCAATACATAGATTTTTTTGGAAAAAAAATTTGAGAAACACTCGTAAAAATAAGGTGATCAGGAAGCTTTAACATGTTAATGTTTGAAACTCTTTAAAAGTATGAAACATTTTCTAATTTATTTGACCAACTACATGACCACTTTTTATTTCCACGGGCTTACAGGAAGCTTTTATAAGAAAACCTGCAATTGAAGACTAAGTTTCGTGATCACTGAATTAAAAACTAATATTTAAGTAGGTTTGGATTCTATCTTAGATGTAAAAGAGACAGCATCTAGTTGGTAAAGAAGGTGGTACTTTTCTTGCTGGGATTTTCACATATAGGATTAAACATCCCACTGCTAGCTTGGACAAGCTGGCATCCATAGGGTACAGGGCTCTGCCAACAGTTGGAAGGTTGACCTTGACAAATCCCTGAATTTGCCTAGGTGCCATCTCCATTCTGACTGGAGACACAGGTGCAATCAGAACCCCCTGTACTGAATATCCCCTTGACAGTATCCAGTTTTCTTGATTGACCTTGAGTCACTTGATAGTTCAGGCTGATTCCTCTTGGTCCCACTTACAGGTTCAGATAGATGTTTGGAAGGTTTGGTTGGCAGAGATGGGGATAGATATGGAAGAGGGTCCTGCTGTACACCAAAAACTCAGAAACTTTCAATAGGGGTCCTAGTTCAGAAAACATTCAACTATTATGACATACATTAGATATAAAAAATGTAATGGTATTTAAAATTTAATATTCATTCTTCACCATAAAATAAACTCAAAATAAAACTGTAAGAGTATAAATAAAATATATATGTGAAGTCAATACCTACAGAGTGATTTTTGATAAATATACTCCAAGTTAGCTTCAAAAATCCCTTGTGTTTATCTAGCAATCTAAGTATGTTATTTCATTAAGGGACAAGGGTTAAAGTTATTAGCTCATTGATGTGGCTTTAATAAATGCCAAGGAAATGCAGATACACCAAAGAGTCTGTATGTCCATTCCAGAGAAATCAGAAGTCAAATCCATGGGCACATGAAATCACGCAAAAGAAAAAAAAATCCTTATTAGGATGTTCTGAGGTTATGGAATCAGGAAGAAATAGGCACATAAGTTTCTGAGTCCAATGAATTGTGATTTTTTTTTGCAACTGTGATTCAGATAATATAATGCTGGTGACTCAGTCTTTTATTGTTCACTAACCTCAAATCACATCTGTGCATCTCTTACTGAATTTAGAACACTTAGAGTATTATATACTCAAAAATGTAAAATTTTCTGGCAAAAAGTGGACTTTCATTGGAGTCATGAGAGATATTGATATAGTAAGAGGTTACCTCCTGTGACCCTCCAATACCAAACTCCCTGGTGCATCCCAGCTTGCTTTCAAGTGAATGCACTAATCTATGAATCTAACATGGATATCGGTTTTATCAGGAAGTCTAAAAATTAGTCTTAAAGTGACTCTAATAGTTATCTCTGTGCATGGAGGACAAGTATTTCCTGAAGTGCAGCTACCACCACCCCAACAAATGAAAGCACGCTTTGAACAACTGACCTTAAGATTCTCCTTCACTTTGGCTCCTCATCAGTTTTATATGTATCCATCTAATTTTATCAAGCATTACGTCTGTCCAAGTGGACATCAGTGATGCTATTCGCAAAACATCATGAAGTGAGGGAAATGGAGAATATAAGAAAAATTAATCATTTCCAACAGAAATAAAATTTGGAAGAATGAATCTGAGTATCCTGCTATGCTGTCTTTTAAAGAAATTGAGGTTCACATCTGTCTTCTAATTAACTGAAGGAAAATAGAATAGTCACTGAGAGCCCAGAGTATTTTTCAAAATATACTCCTTGGGAATTACTTTGTTGTATGAATGATATTTAAAGAGATGGTATATAAAATTCGTTATAGATGTATAAGTGAGAAAATTGTGATTTCTCACAAAGACTGAATATTAAATGGTTTTCTCTAATTAAATCCATAAAGTCAAACTGTGCATATAATAAGGCATAAGGATTCAGATTCTCACAAATTTAATGAAGCAAATTGTACAGAATTAATGAGCAGATTTTACTATTAACCACGACTGTGAGGGTCTTATTTGGTTTGTCTTGAGAGTTATTTTGCTTCTCCCATGAGGCATTGGAGGCAACTCATAGCACTGGATATGAGAGTCAGTAGCAACTCATTTATCCAAGACATTTTTTGACCTGGACAAACACACTTATTAGGACAAACCCATGAATGTGAAAATTAGCGAAAGTGTCCAGAAATAGCCAAAATGTATATTTCAGAGTTTATTAATTTACTCATGGAATGACCTTTCAACATATTAAAAGCAGTGTTCTTTATACTGTACACAGATTTCACAAACTTTCCCCTGATGGAAGCAAACTGGTGGCATGAAGAAGGATCAATTGAAACCTGAAATATATTGGAAAACTAAATAATACAAATGCAAATGCAAGAACTCAGACTATAGAATGGAGAATACATAATAGTTTGGAAAGAAAACATAAAGACAAATAAGAGTTGAGGTTTTTTTTATTAAGGCTACCTTAGTGCAGGTTTGGTACCAGACCACTGCCATAAAATGAATATCATATAAAGTGAGTTATAGTTTTTTTTTTTTTTTTTGGTTTTCCCATCCATATAAAAAGATGTGATGCACAGCACTGGGAATGCAGCCAATATTTTATAAGTTTACATGCAGTATAATTTACAAAGATGTTGAATCACTATGTTGTATATTTGAAACTAATATAATATTGTATTATTATATTAGTTTCAAATATACAACACAGTGATTCAACACTATGAAACTAATATAATATAGTTCAATTTTAAACATATAAATAAGATTTTTGCTGTATGGAAATTATATCTCAATAAATCTTACTTTTAAAAACAGTGTTAGCCAATAAAAATGTTTTTTTTAAATTGGAACCAGTCCTCTCAAACACTTCCAATGGCTTTGTCAAAAAAATTTATGTAGTATTCTAAATCTTTTGTTGTCATTTCAACAATTTTTACAGCATCTTTATCAGTAGTATATTCCATTTCTAGAAGCCACTTTCTTTGCTTATCCATAATAAGGAAATCTTCATTAAATTTCATCATGAAATTGCAGCAATTCAGCCACATTTTTAGTTCCCTCTTCTAATTCTAGTTCTCTTGTTATTTTGATCAAATTTGCAGTTATCTCCTCCACTGAAGTCTTAAACGCCTCAAAGTCATTCATGAGGGTTGAAATAACCTTCTAAACTACTGTTAATGTTGATATTTTGACCTTTTCCCATGAATCAAAAATGTTCTTAATAGCATCAAAATGGTGAATAGTTTTTAGAAGGCTTTTCATTTTGCCAGATCCACCAGAGGAATCACTGTCTATGATAGCTATAGCCTTATGAAATATATTTCTCAAACAGTAAGACATGAAAGTTGAAATGACTGCTTGATTCATGGGCTACAGAATGGATGTTTTGTCATTAGCAGGCATGAAAACAACTTTAATCTCATTGTGCATCTCCATCAGAGCTCTTGGATGACCAGATGCATTGTCAATAGGCAGTAATATTTTGAAAGGAATACTTTTTCTGAGCAGTAGGTCTCAGCAGTGGGCTTAAAATATTTAGTAAACTAAGCTGCAAACATAGGCACTGTCATCCAGGCTTTGTTGCTCCATTTATAAAGCCCATTCAGAGTAGATTTAATGTACTTTTTAAGCATTCCACTATTGTCAGAATGGTAAATGAGTATTGACTTCAACTTAAAGTCATCTGATGCACTAGCCCCTTACAAGAGTGTCATCTTGTTCTCTGAAGTTTTGAAACCAGGCATTGACTTCACCTCTCTAGCTATGAAAGTCCTATATGTACGAATGCATGTATGACATGTCAGACTAAATTGTTAGTTCTTAGAAGAAATGAATATAATTTCTGCCTATTTTTACTTTTTAAGCAACTAAAATGGAAATTGAGAGAAGAAAAGACATGTTTAAAAGGTTTTATGGTGACTTTTGGATTTAGAATCAACAGATAATAGCTTGTAAGTCATCATCCTGTCTTTGCAAAATAAAATTAAAAAATGTACAGATTGCAAATTAGTGACTTTTTTTGAAAACCTCAGATTACTGAGGTTGCAGGACCAACTACCATTTGGAAATCTAGATGGGGACTGGAATGATCTACATGGTAATGGATTAGAGCTGGAGAATCACTGAGAAGTCATGTTTAGCTTAATATTGAAATAGATGGTTAACTATGGAGACATTTACAGATAATGTATGTACATGGATTAGAAAATATATTCATGTATTTGCTTCTCTGCCTGCTGACAAGTCCTAGTAGAAATGACAGTTTAGTAGCAATGAAAGGAACATGGGATCCTTGAAGAAACAGCTGAATCTAGGACTGAAGAAAGGAATATACAAGATAAGTCTAACAATTTTTGTGGTTTTAGGAAGTAATGAAATACTAAAAAACAAACAAGCAAATGGAACAAATAAAAAAGAAAAGAAAATACTCCAAAGAAACAAACAAAAAAACTCACAATGATAGGGTATGTCAAAGGGACACAGATACAAACTAAAAGAGCTCCTGAAGTCAAGTTTGGTAAAATTTAAGCAACAAAATAATTAAAGCAATGTTATATTATAATCCAAAGGATAAAATAAATATCCACAGGCCCAGACTGGTATAAACAAATTATGGAACAAACAAATAAATGGGGAGAAGAAACAAATATACCACATAGAAGAATTCTAAACAATTTGTGTAGGAACCTCACTTTCAAGGAGGTAGTGAATAATTTCTCACTCCTTACATGTGTGCTATGCCTACAGGCTTCCTTCCAAAGATATAGAGTGTGAAATGAGGAGGAAACAGTAACTCTGCCTTAGAGAAACCTGAAAAATACTACCATGTTTGGGTAATTGAGGTTAACATCAACAACGATGTCTTATTGACAATACATACCCTTGATATGACAGGATAAAAATGACATTTCACCTTTGTGGTCTTCTTCCACCAAACCCATACTTTCATTTTAATCATGAGAAAAAAAAATCAGACAAATACCAGTTCAGGGGAATTCTACAAAAGATCTGACAGATGTTCCTCAAATCTGTCAAAGTCATCAAAAACAGGAAGTCTCAGAAATTGTCACAGCCAAGAGGGCCCAGCCTAGGGCTCCATGATGACTAAATGTAATGTGGCATCATGGATGACAGAAAAAAAGGCATTAAATTTAAAAATAAAGGAGTCTGAAAGTAATTAAATATGAAAATTTAGGCTGATAATTAAAAAAAAATAGGTTACTCCTTTACCATGTAGCATCTTTCACTTTTTCTCTGGAAGCAGCTACCTGCAATCACTCTCCTTCATCTACATTGGTAAGAGATCCAACTCTGACTCCAACTCTTTCCTCTGAACCCCATTATTTTTATATTTACTCAAGATTGCCTTCATAAACTTTACACTCTTCCTTAAGTATGTACATAGGATTGTGCTCTTGTCTATGCATTTTGCTTGTGCCAAACAGAAGGTACTTGAATTCAACCTTCTGCCTCTAGATTATGCTCAATGTTTCAAATTTCGGGACAGTGGCCTCCAGCCTGGTAATCTAATTTTAATTCCTCCTAGTACCTGTCCAAATGTGAAAGTAGTTAGCAGGAGATAAGGCTCTGGTACCAATTTCCATGACCCTTGACAGTGTTCTCAGGCTCCTTAAGTTTCACCTTTCAATGTGTAAATAAGGAGATACAGGTGGATACATCACAGGCTCAAGATGGGATTGAGGATTATGGACTCAGTGTACTACCTGGAACGTAGCACATTCATAATAAATGTTAGTTATCATTATTATTAGTAGTATTAATTTAAAACCTAACCAGGTCTTGCTTTCTAGATTTGCCAGAAAACACAGACTCATGACACCAGCTCTGGGCATGAAGATGCCTCATCCTAGAACACTCAGTGCTTCTCCAGAGGCTTCTGCTTTCTTAACCTCAGTTCTGACCATGAGCATCACATAAACCCATTTCTCTCTCAACTTTGCAACATACTGATTTTGTAGTTAAAACATGGCTACTTGTTGGGAAAGTGCCTTACCCATAATAAACTAGACCTTCATGTCTATTCTTTCATTCATTTAAAAAATGATTCAGAAATAGGATCAAAATGGAAATAAGAATCTTTGAGTTTAATGTTTCAATATTTGAGTCTTGTCCATGATTAAAGTACACTTTTTATGGTGCCAGGATGTGTTGGAAGTGATTTCCTTTTCATATATGCAAACATAGGGCATATCTGTTATGAGTTGGTAGAGGGGTTAGCAGGGTTTTGTGAGAATGGGGCTTCTGTCCATGAGGAAGTCTACATATGCTTCACATCGAGTAGACTAAAAGGTGGGCTGATTGTCAATCTGTATTTTTGTTTTGTTCTTGACATTACATAGTTATGTTACAGGACAATCAGACACTTTTCCATTCTTGGTTAAAAAAAATTAAACAGATAAATGTAATTAAATTATACAACTTTGAAATCTAAGGTTTGGGGATTGGTAGATGCAAACTCTTACATTTAGAACAAATAAGTAATGGGATCCCATTGTATAGCACAGGGAATTGTGTCCAGTGTCTTGGTTTAGAATATAATGGAAAAAAAGGAAGTGTATGTGTGCATTATATATATATATATATACATATATATATATGTCACTTTTCTGTGCAGCAGAAATTGAAGGGACATTGTAAATCAAATATACTTTAATAAAATATTTTAAAAAACAAACCTAAGGTTTTTTGTTCTCCTGAATATAAACTGAATTTCTGAATTTTCAGTTTAACAATTTATAGACCCTGTCTTGTAATACACTTTTAATGAGTTCCCCATCTTTAATAACAATTTTTCTCCATATCAATGCAAGCTCACTTTCCTCCTCAACAACAACAGCAAAAAAAAAAAGGCAATAAAGCAATCACAACAAACCCACAAAGCATTTGAGGTCACACCACTCAACATTTTAACTGTAAAATTATAATTCTTGAGTTTTTCCAAATGTTTATGATGTTCTGAGCTCATTCAGTTGAGAGGAAATATATCTGTCTCTGCCAAAACATTTTAGTGATTTCATCTCCTTTCGTAAGAATCTCTAAGGGTTTCCTAATTAGAGGAATTTACAGGAAATGTCAAACAGTCTAAATAACTGATGTGTTGTAATTAAAGTCTAAGCAATTGAGCAAATTAACCTTTATATTTTAACGGCATTAGACTACATGGCAGTTTCCAGAAAGTTTCTAAAGCAGTAATTGAGGAAATTATTAAAAACTAGGGGAAAAAAGGGAGAAAAAAATTTCTGGATTGTTACCCTAGCATTTTAGTGCACAATTAAATTGCAGCAGTGACCTTTCTCTAATATTAAAAATAATGAAAGGGCTCCACTGTTAATATAAGACACTAATATATTTCAATTATTGTACTATAAAATGAAAAAAATCTATAATTTTAATTGTTGGTGCTTTAGTAAAATTTTAAAATTTCAATTTATGTAATGGTATATTATTAACAAGACATGTAAATAAGATTATTTTAAAAGATAGTAAAGTCATATAGAGATTGAAAAGCTGAATAGAATTGTTGAATTATTGTTAAATCAATTTTTACACAAATATTTATATGCTCAAAGCAGTCCACGATTGAATATAGGCATAATATATCATTTTGCTTCAGTTTATTTCAGCTTGTTATCTCATTTGATTCATTTAAGTGTCATAATACCTGAAAATCATGTTCAGTTATAAAGTGAAAAAAATTAGTAGTATAAGTAGTTAATTTAGTAGCTGAAGAAAACATCTATAAGACAACATTGCATGTAATAAATACCCAACAAAGAGCTGCTTATTTACATCTGAATTTTCCTGGTTATACGTCTACTGTAACAAGATGACCTTAGCACTTGCATATTTAGGGTAAGTTTAAGAATTTACAGATAATTTATTAGAAGTAATTCTGATAATAATTCATTAAGTTCTACCTGGTTGTCATAATAGACTATTATGCTATTTCTACTCTCAATTTTTTGAATTTTTATAAAAGACAGGAAAAAATTAAGGTAAATATTATATAAGCTTTTCCCTTGTATATACATCTGAGCAGAAATCCAGTCGATACTGCTAGTGTGAATTAAAAATAAGAAGTTGATGAGTGAAAAACTCTCTCAAGTAGTCTATGTGAAGCTACAGATATGACGTCTTAACAAATTTCTTAGTCTAAGAATGAAGTTGACAAAACATTTCCCTCATTATTTTGTATAAAACTCTATATACCTCTATAAATCAAGACAACTCATATCCTTTTTGAAACTAACTTTAGAATCATAGGTTTTTTTTTTTTGGTCTTTTTAGGGCCACACCTGTGGCATATGAAAGTTCCCATACTATGGATAGAATTAGAGCTATAGCTGCTGGCTTATACCATAGCCACAGCAATGCCAGATCTGAACCACATCTGCAGCCTACACCACAGCTCACAGCAATGCCAGATCCTTACCCACTGAGCAAGGCCAGGGATCAAACCTGCATCCTTATGGATACTGGTCAGGTTCATTACCACTGAGCCACAATGGGAACCCCAAGAATTATAGATTCTTTTTTAATGCCAAATTTTGAAATTTCAAATGTATTTATCCTGGATGGGTAGTATTTTCATATTCAAAAGTTGTGTGCCACAGTAAACTGTAAAGACATAAGCACTGAGCATCTTATAGCAAAATATTACATTTTATCATGGTAAGTCCAACTTTCCTCTTAAAAAAACAATTCCTTGGGAGATCGTCAACATTTTGTTAGTATTTAGGAGTTGGGATAAAATGAGATAACTTCAGAACAGAGCAAATATCAATGTGTTATTTGAGTTTTCCTGAAAGAGAATCATTTATCTTGCAGCTATAAATACTTTTACCTCTTCTTTTCCAATGTTTATGCCCTTGTTTGCTTTCTTCTAGTTGCATTCTTCCAATATCATGTTTACTATTAGTAGTCATAAGGGATATTTTTAGATTGTTTCTCATTTTACTGGCAACCAAAATTAGTGATTTATAATTCATTTTGCCCTGTATTGGGGTTTTCGTGCGTGTGACATATGTTTCTGTGCCCTAAATTACCTCAATCACTCCCATCATGGTGCTGCAGGTGGAGAGTCAGGGTATTAGGAATATATTCCTCAGAATCATTGAAAATCAAAATAAAACCTGCCATAGAAACACTTTTTCTGCTGTGAGTTTTTACTTCTTTATAGTACCTTGGTTTCCTTCTATGATCTCAGACCTTTCTTGCAATTGCCAAATATAAATTCAGAGACTTCAAATAATAATTTCTGCTAAAATTTGAATTGGTTTTAAATTGACACCAATGAGACTTACATCCTTATTGCATATGCCAACTTGTCACTATTTCCCTAGTAATTTGAATGCAGGTCAATGACACATTCTTATTGATACTTGCTTTGACATTGATGCCAAAAAATGTGGACTTCAAGTGGCAGCATTAATATTAATAGCAGCAACATAAAGTCAATGGATATCTTTGTAATAAAATGTGGATTTCAAATTTATTTTAAATCAAGGTGATAAGAGAATTTTTGAGTTCCTTGAGAGATTGAAATAGACAATGGATAAATAATAACAAAAAAACACAAAATGAAATTTTAAAAAACAGGTAACAGATTTCAAAAGAAATACAGCATAGAGTTCTTTTAAATCAAAGATGACCCACAAGGAACAAAGAATAATAAAAGGAGGAAAAGTGAATGAAAGGAAAACAGATAAGAAAAGTGGCACAATAAAGGCAGGTCGGTTTGGAACCTATATTATTATATTTCCTATTTATTAATTTTATTTTTTCTTTTTAGGGCTGCACCCATGGCATATGGAAGTTCACAGACTAGGGGTTGAATCTGAACTGCAGCTGCCAGGCTACACCACAGCCACAGCAACTCGGGATCCAAGCTGTGTCTGTGGCCTAAGCCAGAGCTCACAACAATGCTGGATCCTTAACCCACTGAGCAAGGCCAGAGACTGAACCCACACCTTCACAGTTACTAGTCGGGTTCATTACCACTGAGCTACTCCATCAATTTTCAGTAATTAATTTTAAGATCTAAAGGCAAATCTCTGTATATTTCATGTGATAATAATGGCTTATTTTGTCTTCTCTCCAAACATTAACCATGCAATTCACTTTCCCTCTTCCTCAGTCTGATAAAATATTTCCACATTGCACTACAGGAGAGAGTCTATGTAAAAAATTGGGATTTGAGAAAACCTGACAGTTTCATGAAAAAATAAAAATCTAAATTTTACAATATTTTTACTACTTAGGAAAGTCAAATGGCACAGTTTCTATTGCAAGTATAATTGAACATATCACCTATAAGACTGTATCTAAACAAAACCCCAAAGAATTCACACAGAAAAATACAAAGTTCTGTACACCATGCCACAAAGGTTGTATAGAGCTGAAAGAGGCCCAGGGAGTGCAAAGAAATCATCATTCAGGGAATGAGTGGGGCTCAGGTATGTGGATGCCTTGTTAATTGAGCAGACTTCGTAAGCAGAACAAGGGCCCCTCTACCCCTAAAGATGTTCATATCTTAATCCCCAGAACCTGTGAACATGGCAGAGGGACTTGGCAGATGGAATTAAATTACGGATCTTGATTTGGGATTATCATGGATTATTGTGACCACCATGATCCTTATAAGAAAGAGGTAGCAGGAGATATGAAGAGGCTACTCAGGTTTTGAAGATGGGGAAAACCTCAAGTGGAGGAATGGCCACAGACTCTAGAAGCTGGAAAAGGCATGGAAACAGATTCTCCCCTGGAGGCTTTAGAGGGAACACAGCCCTGATTATAATGATTTTTAGCCACACCAGACCCATTTCAAATTTATGACTTTCAAAACATAAGAGAAGAAATCTGTGTTATTTTAAGCCACTAAATTTGGGGTAATTTTTTGCTGCAGCCACAGGAAACTAATACAGAGATCTTTAGGGAAATGAGCACTGAGGACACAAAGATGAATCAGACACATACATAGATTAAGGGAATCAGAGTGCAGAAGCAGATTAAATAGTGGATTAAATACTGACAACACACTGTTTGAAAAGCGTACACGATTGTCACAATATGATTAATATATGCTCTGATGATAGGGGAATATAGTGAAGGAAGCATCTAATTAGGTTACAAAAAGCAATGTTCACGATAAGTCTTGAAAGAGGGGTATGGCCCTGTCTGGCAGACAAAAGAGGGGAATTCATTCCAAGCTGAAAGAACAAATACCTGCCAAAATCAAAACACTTAGACTGGAAAGTCCATATTCAAGTGAATAAGAATTCACTTAGCAAATCCCAATACTCTAGAAAAAAGGAGCTGAAAGTTTTTTACAATTATTAAAGGTAGTTTCGGGAGAAACATGTTATTTTATTTAAACAGAAGTTTTATGAAGATTCATTTTCTCATGACGATATGGCAGGAATGCTTACTTTACATACATGAATTCATCTAAACATGTTAGACATTTTATGCCCTGACTATAAGGTCTCCAAACTAAAAATACAAATAAATTGAGACATCAAAAGGAAAATGAGAGTGAATCGACTTCTATTGGAATATCAACAGAAATTAACAATTGAATTATTTGTCTGTACTGGTTCTCTATTAAGTCTGCAAGTTTCTTAATAGCAAGGACTGTGTTTACATTTATCATAGCATTCCTCCATTCATGTAATGTAGCACTTGTACACTGGATACACAGGAAGCACTTTAAGAATCAAATCCGTAAGGTGCATAGTTGATTGTCATATAGTAATCATGATCTGGGGTGATTTTCTCTGGCACATCAAAACAGGCTAATGGTCTGAGAGAAATCTCTCAGAATCTTAAACCTGACACAATCATACGCTTTTTACTAGTTTCACTAACTGAAATTGCTTTTTCCTAGTTTCACTAACTGAAATTGACTATACAATGAAACTGTGAAACAGACACAATATGAGAATTATGTCATAAGGAAGATAGCATTTGTTCAGCAATTTATTTTGTATCCAATTTATTTTTAATTTTATATTTTACCATTTTAAGTGAGCATAGGGCAGCACCACCACTCTCTTCTAAGACTGTCAACTATGTTTCCTAGAAGATCCTTCCCTGTAGGGTTTTGGCTTAGAGTTTATTAATGAGAAGAATTCACAGGAGATTTGTAAGGTGAAAATGAAGAAGGACAAGAGATCTGTAGCAGCTTTTCCCACTCTCTTTGCCACTGAATACTGAAACAACAGGTGTGTCATCTCAGAGTTTCAAGAATTGCAGCAACTACCTAATGAGATGGAGAGAAACATCTAGTTTGGTGTTTATAACTGAAACTTTGGTATCACCTTTACTAATTTCAGGAGCAGCTTCTCTGGCCCCTACTTCCCCAGGATTTCCCAAGTCATTAAATCCCTATTACATATGTTAAACTACTATATACATAGTGTGGCTTCTGTTCCAATTAAATCTTATCAAATGGAGTGTTTGTTTATACTTTATTTAATATTACCTGCTGCCATCTAGGGTAGGTGCTTTTATATTTTATTTTATTTTATTTTATTTTATTTTAATTTTATTTTATTTTATTTATGACCACACCTGTGGCATATGGAAGTTTCTGGGCTAGGAGTCAAATCAGAGCTGCAACTGAAGCCTATGCCACAGCCACAGAAAAACCAGATCTGAGTCACATCTGTGACCTACGCTGCAGCTTGCAGCAATGCCAAATCCTTAACCCTGGGGATCAAACCCTCATCCTCAGGGACTGTATGTCAGGTTCTTAACCCACTAAGCCACAATGGGTGGGTGCTTTTAAAATGATAGAACTGAAGTTACTGGATTCCTCCATAATTCCAAAGATTTTCCACTCAATTAGTGAGTTGCAAACTCTAGAGTTTGAATGAATTTGACTTGAGTCCTTGCTCTTAATCCCTGTACCATGTAATCACATACTACACTGAGCTTTAAAATAAAGTGTGAAAGAGAAAGATGCCAAAACTCATCTTAGAAACAAGCCCAACTACCCAACTAAAAGTATTTTTATATTCAGGAATCAACCTTTTTTGAAGATTATCTTCTAATTCTCAATCATATACAGATTGTCTGAAATGGTCTTGTTTTGCAAACATGTGGTTTCAATGTCATTAATTTTCTAATGAAAACAGTATTCTCTCTCTCTCATACACACACACACACACACAGTTCCTTGTAAAGAAAAATGAAGGAATCAGAAAAGAAATACATACTCCTACCTCCACATATATCTCCTTTTCTTAATTTTAATAGGGGATATCAACCCAAAGCCAAATTCTTCCACTTGTTCATTAGTTCACATATTGTCTCACCTACTGAAGATAATTTGCAAGTATTTTTTCCAGTTCTGTGGGTTGTCATTTTACATTCTTGATGGAAGATTTTGAAGCACAAACATTTTTAATTTGATAAAATACAACTTGGTGTGTTTCCCTCTAACTCCTGCTTTGGGTATCACACCTAAGAATCTTTTGCCAAATTCAAGACCATGTGTATTTACTCCTATGCTTTTCCAAGAGGTTTATACCTTTTGCTCTTACATTGAGGTCTTTGATCCTTTCTTATATAGTTTTTTGCATATAGTGTTAATGTGCCCAAGTTTATTCTTTTGCCTTGATTATCCAATTGAACTAGTGCAATTTGAGATTTTGTTATATGTGTACCAATTTAAAATTTTTACATCTTCCTAATGAACTAAGTATTAGTTTGTATCTATCCTTAATAATATTTTCCTAATGAACTAAGTATTAGTTTGTATCTATCCTTAATAATATTTTCCTAATGAACTAAGTATTAGTTTGTATCTATCCTTAATAATATTTTTTGTTACTACAGACTGTATTGTCAGATGCAAATGGTGACTCACACTTTCTTAAAAATTGTATATTTACCTGGCAAAATCTTTTTCCATCCTTTTAATTTAAGGCTTTTTCTATCCTTATATTTTAATCATGTTCTTTGTAAACATCATGTTGCTGGATTTTCTTTTTAGCCAATCTGAAAATCTCTGTATTTCAACATGTCAATTTAGTCCATTTACATTTATTGTCATTGTTAGCACTCGATTATTTGGACTTGATTATATAGCCTTCTTGCAATTATATATATGTTCTATTTTTTCTATTATTTCATTTCTCTTTTATTTCCTTTTTTAAGAGTCAATTCATATTTTTGTTTGTTTTGTTTTTCCATTGGTTTTCTTGTATCATGAAGATAGAATCAGCATGTCTATTTAATTAAAATACCTGCAGAGCCTGGAAAAATGCCTGCCACATATGTTTCAAATAAGTAGTTATTGACTGATGCCTAGAAAGCATTTTGGATCAATTTCTATTTAATGAGTAAACAGTTTGATACCCTGTTTAGTGGATGTTTTCAAGGATTGATCTGCAAGACCTCACACTAACAAAATATAGGAGGGAATAATTAATAATAAACATGTATTCTCTTAGGTTTTATGAATCAGTGTATCAATATTCTACAGAAACTGCTTCTAAAACTAGAGCATAATAAAACAATAATCTTATATTTTAACCATTCACTCAGCCCTTTTTACATGTGAGGAAATGGAAAAAAAAAAAAAAAGATGAGGTTATGCACGACCCTTAAAACCACCTAGAAAATCCTGGGGTTGCTCCATATTCATGTCTGGGAAATTTGGTACCTTTCTTTTGGTTAACTAAGTTGTTCATTTTTTATTTAAAGATAAAATTAAAATAATCCAGGGGTACTGATCTGTGACAACTGTAGGTGATCTGTCCTGTGGGATCAAGGTGAGCATCATCATCCAAAAATTCCAGCGCTAATGATTTCTGTGACTTGACTCCAAACACTCACTGTGATAAAAGGTTTAGTGTTTGTAAAAAAGAAGGGCAAAAAAGAAAACACCTTCCACGTAATTTTCCATTTGTGTACTTTTGACTTCATTAAAATTGCATACTGATCTAATCCCTTGGTTTTTCTAATAGCTCCACAGAGGAATAGTCGTTACTAGAGCATGAACACCACAATCCATTTTCTCTGATTATTGTTTTCCGATATTGCTAATTTGACAGCTCCTGCTGAACATGGGCTCATTATTTTGTGTCATCACTTTGGGGAAAGGAATATCAAATGAGCAGCAAAGTAACTTACAAAGAACATGCAGCTGATGATAGGCTAGCAGAAGGAATAGTTTTTCTCCAGGCGTGGGAGATAATAGCCAAATCGAAATGGTAAGGTATGAACTGCTTGACCCCAATAAAATACCTTCTCTTTTAAGACTCAAATCCTCTGCGATATTATGGATTATGTGAATCCATAATGACCTAACCCCTCTCCGAAACAAGAGGGGCATGCTCAGTTTCTTTTTTTGTGTTCTAAGGCCTATCTTTCTAGAATCTAACATATATAACACTTATTTTTATGTATGTGGACATTTATTCTAGACTCTGCTTTTTGTCATTCGTTTTTAGGGAAAAAACAAATAAGCAAAAAAGTAGTGCAAAATCAGTCCCCTGCCAGCCCTTCTATCCTTAGTATGTGACTTTAAATTGCATTCTACTTGAAGCCACATTTTACTTTTTTTTTTTTTAGGATTCTCAAATGTGCCACATTCTCTCCTGCTTCATAGTTCTGCAGTTTCCCCCCTCTTTAAGACCAAACAGGTATTTTGACTTCTCTCCACTTTGCTCTCCTTCCTCCCCAACTCATCCCTCATTAATCCCTATTTATCATAGGTACCTGTTTAAAATAATTTATCAGAAAAACTTTGATCATATCTCATTGCATTTATACAAGATTCAGTCTCCATATCATTTATCATATTGTATCTTTGTGCTCAATGTCTAGTACCCATGGATTTGGATTTATGGGGGACATATTTGTTTCCTTCACTCCCATCTCTCCAGTAACTCCTTAGTGGCTGAGATATAGTGGTTCCCATTAAATACATATTGAATCAGTAAATAACTATGGCATTTTTTTTCTCAACTTTTACCTCTATTTGTTTGGTTCCTCTGCTTTGAATGACTTTCTCTTGCTTTTTGGTTAGTTTATTTGTTCTTTAAGTACCAGCTCAGCCTTCTCTTCTCCTAGATGTATTTCATAACTTCCTTTCTCTACCACCCTCTCTCCTATCTTGGTTTATTTTTCTTTTCTATGTTCCCAGAGAACATTGTATAAACAGCTTTCTCAAGCCCTGGCTACACGTGAACTGAACGCATGCAGAACTCTGGCACCTCCTGAACAGGGTTCACATTTATTTATTTTCCATTATACGGTCATAAAAATGCATTATACCTGAATATAATACAGGTGCCCCAAAATACTGTTGAAAGTTTTTTGAAAGAGAAAGTTTTGGACTGGAATAGAGATTCCTCTACTCAATATTAAGCTTATGATAATAAGCCATAGAATAGAACTCAGGGGGGAAAAGGGATCTGATGAGTAATGTACATTTATAGTGAGGCTGTTATGATCTTTCTGATAAACACTCTGGAAATAGTTGACTTTTTCTTCTTTCCCAATATTATTTGCCCATTTGAGCTACCTTGGGGTATTTATCTCTACAGGTTTTCTAGTAACTAAAGTATCCCTGAAGAGCTATATATGCAAAAATAATCTTTGAGAATAACTATTTGCCACTCCTGGTCACATATTAAATGGGTCTATTGAATGTAACTATTTCACACTGTGCTTAACACTTTCCCATCTGCTTTGAGGATGCCAGTACCTGCCAGGTTCATTACCCAGGACAGGAGATTGTTTTCTGACTGGGTAAGCTTATCCTAGCTGCAACCAACTTTGACGTGATGGTGAGAAGACTCCAAGGTACAATTTAGTGTTAGTCACTTTAAGAAAGAGAAAAAATTAGGTAAAGACATTAGCTCTCAGTAGTAAACCAATTACTGACAATTTCTGATCAAGGTACAATCACTGAAAAAAGATTTATTTTTTGTTGCTTCCAGGAACATATACTTCTAATGTGATGCACGCCAAATGGAATGCTATGATGAGAGGATCAGGGAATGATCTCACTTAGTGAGAATGTGTGATTAATTTATATTTTAAGTTGATGAGATTGTGCAGTCAAGGCAGTTCTCAAATAGTAACAGGGTGATTACAAGTGACTAAGTAAACAGCGTAATAATGGTGGGTGGAATTTAATCTCTTCATATGTTCTTCTAAAAATTCCAGTTTTTCAAAGAACTAACTCCATGGACACAAAAAAGGTGAATGCCATTGTCATAAGGACTACCCAAGGAAGGGTGAACAGAGTGGGATGATCTGGTATGAAACACTGACATTTCCATTCACTCAATTATATATGCCTTAAATTTCTAACGCATAGGTAGTCTTTCTCGTACTGTGGGATATGAGGTCAGAAATTTGATTTCCTTATTCAGGAAATTATAAAATATTTAATGGGATTAAAATGTCAATGCATTTTTTGAAGAACTTAAAATAATAGCTCCTGTGCATTGAACACATATTGTATATCTAGTACTTTATATAACTTTATTTAATAAATATACCTATAATGGTATTAAGATAAGATTGTTGGTTATTTTAAAGAGTCAGAACAAGAAGGCTCAGAAAGCCCAAATAACTTGTTCAAAGTAATACACGGTCAGTTCTAAGGTTGGAATTTGAATGCGAGTTAATGATAAAGTTTGTTTTTCTAAGCAAATTCAAGAGTCTGTGCTATAACTAGGGGCCTAGGAGTCTACAATAAGTACTCATTGGAACTACATAGGACTCAGCTTGTGTTGAAATGTGCCAACCAACACTGGAAACAGGTATACCAGAAGGCTGATCCTGTATTATAAGCCATATGGGCTGAGCTTAGTGACTTTTGACGTGGGAGAGTTTAGCAATTCAGTATATTAATCAAAATAGTATCCTTCAAAGTAGGGATAAATAAATGTTCTTTACAGTCTGCACTATACTATGAAGGAGTTCTTTCTGGCAAAGCTGGCTATGTGGCCCTAACAGGATTTACCAGCAGCATTATACTTGTGATTAACCACTAGGTGGCACCGGGTCTACAGAGCCTGGGAAAAGCTCCATTGGATAAGTTGACAGCCTTCTTTTCTGGCTATAAGTGAGCACAACTTTTCTTTACATGCCCCATAATATAAAGTTATGTCACATTTGATTCTGAATCATTCTTAATATCAGCTAATATTTATATTCTGCTGCAAGGCTCTATCACCCCTTCCTCCTATTGGTTGCTTGAGTGTTATTTTTGAACCAGATATGCCAGAGCTTGAATTGATTGTGAAAGAAAAAGTAGGCATATTGATGTGGCCCATATGTACTCTTCAGATAATGTGATATCTCTAGATCTAGTCATTGAGTCTCTCTCTGGGAAAAAGTACACCTGCAGTAACTAATTCATTGGAAGGGCCTTATAAATAAGAAATTGACTATCCTACAGAATATGAGTAAATCTCAGAATAAAACCCTGTCTTTTTATTGATTACATAAATTCTTGTATTAATATTGCATCCTAGATGAAACAATGTTTCCAAGCCCGTTTAGTTTTAGAGAAACAGAGGGAGCATGTCTATGAAGAAAACCTTCTTTTCCTTCCAATGTATAAAAAGCTTAAAAAAAAGAGAGAATGTTAATCAACATGGAAACATCTCAAACTGGATATCAGAGAAAAGTTTCACTTTTTTTTTTTTTCTTTTGAGGGCCACACCTGTGGCATATGGAAGTTCCCAGCTAGGGCTAGAGATGGAATCAGAGCTACAGCTGCCAGCCTATGCCAGATACACAGACAGCAACGTCAGATCCAACCCACGCCTGGGGCCTACACTGTAGTTCCTAAGGTCAGATCCTTAACACACTGAGTGAGGAGGCCAAGGATTAAATCTGCATCCTCATGGATACAAGTTGGGCTCATAACCCACTGAATCATAATGGAAACTCGCAAGTTTTACTTTTTCATAGCAAGCTGTGTGTGTACTGAAACTTAAAACTCTTCAGATATAAGTAAAGTGATGGAAATTAAATTTACAAAACAGAAATAAAGACAGATTATCGGTGAGTATAACACTTGCTGTTATGAGAGACCAGACTATATTCAGTACTCTTGTAAAGTAAAATAGGAATATAGTTGGAAATATACCTAAATATTGAAACATTTATTAAAGACTTACCCTTTCCCTAATAAACATTGCAGTGGTGTAGGAGGTAAGACTGGTGAATTCATCATCTCATTGTAAAGATTAGGTACCATATAAATGAAAAGTTAATCAAGCGTCTAAATTTTTCAAAACCTTGTTCATGGCAACTCCATAGAATTCTACAGTACATCAAATTTTTAACCCACTGTGCCACAGCAGGAACTCCATGGCTTTAAATTTTATACATTCAAATGTCTAAATTCAGTATTTCAATCTTTCCTTCATTATTATTCCATCCTTAGTAAGTCCTTATTCATTTCATAATAACTTAAATGATGGTTTAATCCGACAATTCTTTCTAGTTGGAAGATCTTGCTGAAAAGTACGACAATCATATTATCAATATGAAAACAGATAGTATTAATTGAGAACTCACTCTGTGCTTTATCTCATTTAATTCTCTCAGCAATCCTATGAAGTAGACGGTATTATTATCTGCAAGTTATAGGTAGTAAAAATGAGCTCTGAGAGATTAAGAATTTGTCTCAGAACCAAATATGAGGTTGGTTTGAAAGCCCGCGAGGTTTTTTGTGTTTTTTTTTTTCAGATTTAACTATAGAATGTTGCTATTGAAAATTTTTATCCCAATTTGTTTAATTGTGTACCATCTTTTCTCTTTGGGAGATTGTTAAATATATTCTTTTTTTCTTTATTCTAAAATCTCAAGTTGATGTGTCTTGAAAGATGTCTTTCATTCACTGGTCTGGACAAACAACTCTTTAAATTTGAAAACTTCCCTGATTCAATTATGGAATCACTTGTTTGATTATATCATTTAAAATAGCATTATCTCCAGTTCTCCCCATTTTCTCTTTATAGAACTCCTACTATGAAGCTGCTGGAATTTAAACAATTTAAAAATTGAAAACTAAAAAAATATTTAATTTTTAAAAATCTTTTCCTTCTATCATCCTTTTCTTTCTGGTTTTGTTATTAGGATAATTATTTTGAAAATCTTCTAATGCCTTCTTCTGTTGATTTGTTAAAAACTTTGGCTATCATAATTTAAATTTCCATGAGGTCCCTTTTTAAATTTATCACATCCTATTTCCATTTCACAGATGTGCTACTCATTCGTATCAAAGAAAGCATATAAATCATAGTTTTTATAAAATTAACTTTTGGCTACCTTGAGTAATGCTCTTGCTCCGAGCCATTTTTTTTCCTGTTAATTTAGGCTTTGGCCTTAATTTTAGGGTTTTTTTGAAATATCCTGAGAACTTGCCTTTAAATTCACACTTGAGCGAGGCACTAATACAGGAGATTCAGGTGCATGACATGACTTTTCAATGAGTGGACTGACAGCATTGTAAAATGATCGAGCAGAGAGACCTCCTTCCTGAGGTGATCAAATATCAGCGATCTCAACAGTGAGACATGTCTTTTTCTTGAACAGCCACTCCAGAAAATAATATTTTTTTCTTGCTTTGGTGACTGAAAGGGCATATCTTTGATGGCCTCTGTTCTTAGATACAGGTTGAGAAATGACCCTGAAAGTCCCATGATTCCTCTTAATACCTACACTTTCAAGAAGCCTTGCCAACACCCCAAGCACCTAGAGTTTAATATCTGCAGATAATAGACATCTTTATCTGCTAGGGTTGGGAAAGGAGAGTTAGCTGGTGGATTGCTTGATATGGAAGAGATCCAAGGTTTCATCTTCACTTTAGGCAATCACCCCCCACTTAGGTATAATCTTGGCTCTTAGATTGAAGTCTTAGATTCCACTTAGATCCAAGACTCATCCCGCCTCACATGCCGCACATGTACCCAAAGTTCAGGATGTTCTGAGACACTCTAGGGTAAATCAAGTCCTTGTCATAATTCCTCTTTTCAGGACCTTAGATTTTAGCTTTCTCTCTTGTACCATCTGGTGAATAAAAAGTATTAAAATAGGAACTACTACATGTTTTTTTTTTAACAAACAGTTGCAGAAAGGGGTCAAAGTTGTGATTTTAAAAATAATTTATATTGTGAACCACAGAAAACCTTTGCCCCCAAAGTTCATAGAGATTTCTACTTATTGTTGTATGTGTTTGTTGCTATAGCAACCCTACCAGCTTCATCATCCATCCTTTGACCTTTGATAAACATTTTTAAAAAGAAAAATTGATGGGTTGAAGAAAGATGGTGGAGGAGTAAGAGGTTGCGCTCACCCTCTCCCACAATCACATCAAAAAAATACATCTAAACATAAAATATCTTGGACAAAACATCAACTGAATGCTGGCAGAATTTAAACCTCCAAAAACTGCAAGAAACTACTGACATAACTGGGTAGAAAAACAGAAAAAAGAGAGAGAGATAAAAGGAATCAGGATGGCAGCAGTGCCCCAGGGAGGGAGCTGTGAAGGAGAAAAGGAATGCACACACTGGGAAGCCACCTAACTGATGGAAAAATCACCCAAGCCAGAGAGACCTCAAAACCCAAGAAAAGCACAACATCTTGACTGAGAACAGCAAAGAGAAGTGAGAGCCTCACAGATCATCTGAATACCAGCACAGACACCACAGCCTAAGATGCATGGGCAGGGGCTGGGAGCTGAGACTTAGGCTCCGGAGGTCAGTCCCCGGGAGAGGGCTGGGGTTGGCGGTGTGGAGAGAGCCTAGGGGGCTAGGAAGCAGTGCACCACAGGCAGGAGAGTGATATTTTATGGGCTGTGGAGTGGAATGCCAGGACAGAGGGAACTGGGGAAGTCTGGTCCCACATGGGAGGCAAGGTTCCATTGTTGGGGAGGAGGAGAGGTGGAGGGGCTGACCACCATAGGAAGCACCTTGAACTAGTGCAGAGGGCAAGGCAGATTGGGCGCCACAGTGGGGCAGATCGGACGTGGGCCCCCAGCAGCCTAAATGCCGAGAGCTGGTCGGATTAAGTGCAAAACGTCACCAGCCAGATGGGACCTTGCAAAGGGTGGGGCAGCCAAAGAACAAACCATAGTAGCTGGGTAGCCGAGGCTGCTTGCCAGACTGCTGTTGCCCTGGAGTCTTCGGGACACACACCAGAAGCTCCTTGCTAGATTTCTGTGGATCAAAACCACAGAGGACCAGGCTTCCTGGGGTGCAGACTGCTAACAACACAGAGGCTGCTTTCTTATCCGCAGTAGTCTGGAATCTCCAGAACAACCATCCATAAGACTTTTGCTCCTAGACCGGAGACTGGGCACTTCTTATGCAGGCTACAGGTGGCCAGGCACCTCTAGTGTGGGCCAAGGGCATCAGGAAGCTAAGTGCCACATGGGGCCTGCCAAGCACCAGAGACTGTTGCTATCACTCCCCTGAGAACGCACCTGCCCGCAACTGCCACTACCAAACCCTAAGGGCAGCACCCAGATACTTGTTTGCTGTACTCTCCCAAGTCCATACACTTAGATGTAGCTGGTGCAGCATCTCATAGTGGTCTATGTTGGACAGGGTGCTTCCTGCTGGCCTGCAGGGGGTGGGAGCAAACAACCAGTTATTCCTGACTCCAGAGGAGGGAGTGGTCCACCGCCACAAGGGACACCTAAACAAAAATCACTTGCAGCCCAACCACCTCAGAGCACACCATAGAGAAGGTCATTACAACAGAACACCATCTGCTGTCATTCTCGCTCCCCTCAGAGCCCACCTGCCACTGCCAAATATTCTGGGCAGTGCCCAGACACTTGTCCCTTCCAAGGAACCTGTAACTAAGAGCACTTTGTGCAGCACATCCTGTAGGGGCTAAGCAGGATGAGGTACCTCCTGCATGGTCTACAGGAGGCAGAGGCAAACCACAACAGTTATCTCTGGCTCCAGAGATGCGAATGACATGGGGTCCATGAATAGGCAAGAACAGCAGCCATAGTCAGCTCAAGGGCACTACAGAGGAGGGCACTGGGACTGAACACCACTTGTGGGTGTTCTTGCACTCCTGGGAACACACCAACCCTGCTGCTCCTACTGCTCAGTGCTCTAGGCAGTACCCATTTGTCTGATCTCTATCACTTCCCAGGACCCTGCAACTAGGAACAACCTGTACAGCACCTCTTATGTGGGCTAAGTGATTCAGGTTGCTTCATGCATGGACACACGTGGAGGGGGCAAGACACCACAGTTATTACTGGCTGTAGAGACAATCATGGCCTGCAACCACCAGGAGCCACTGAACACGTACCACCTGTGGTTCCAATCACTGAAGAAGGCGGCTTTGCAATCAAACACTAGCTGTTGTGGCTCTCACTTCCCTGGGAAGTCATATTTCCTGCTGCTGTTACTGCCAAGAACTCTGGATATCTGGTAGATCTGCCTAGAGCTCATTACCACTTCCCAAGGGCCCTGCAACTATCAGTAGCCAGTGCCACTGTCCTGTAGGTCCTTGCTGTTATTTAGAGCCCAGAGACCAGGCACCAGCTGCTGGCCCTACCCATTGCTTCATTCTCCCTGAATACATTCAGAGCACCGTTGAGCTAACAGCCTGCTCACACTGAAGAAAGAGACACAAAATATTCAAATTCCCACACCAAAAATAAATAGTAGCTCCACCAAAAAATTACAAAGGGGTGCTGTTGCCTAGAAGTAGCCTTACAAGAGTACAGTGTGGCTTCCTCAAACCCACAAAAAAAGAAAACCATGAGCAAGATGAAGAAGCTCATAAACCATCCCAGGTTAAAGGAAGAGGACAAGTCATCTAAAGCAACCAACAATGAAACAGATCTCTCCAATTTGACAGAAATGGAGTTCAGAAGGGAGGTAGTGAAAACAGAATTAAGGCTGAATATCCAGGAATTAAGAGAAGATGCAAACAGCAATGCAGATTCTTTTAGAAAGGAACTAGAAAATATAAGAAGGAGCCAATAAAAGCTAGAAAACTCATTTGCAGAAATGCAAACTGAGCTAGTCAATAAAGAGCAGTTTGAATAATGCAGATGAACAAATTAGTGACGTGGAAGATAGAATAATGGAAATCACCCAATCAGGAAAGCAGACAGAAAACCAAATGAAAAAACATGAAAGCAATATAAGAGATCTATGGGAAAATATAAAGCAGTCCAATCTATGCATAATAGGAATTCCAGAAGGAGAAGAAAAAGAAAAGGGGATTGAAAATATATTTGAAGAAATTATGTCTGAAAACTTTCCAAACCTAAAGGAATCTGACATCAAGATACAGGAAGAACAGAGGGCCCCAAACAAGTTGAACCCAAATAGACCCACACCCAGTCATATTATATTAAAAATGGCAAGAATTAAAGATAAAGAGATGATCCTAAAGACAGCAAGAGAAAAGGAAAAGTTAAGTATAAGGGATCCCCCATAAGGCTGTCAGCTGATTTCTCTACAGAAATAATACAGGCCAGAAGGGAGTGGCAAGATAGATTTGAAGTGCTGAAAGGAAAAAATTGCAACCTAGAATTCTCTGCTAAGCAAGAATATCATGTAAAATGGAAGGGAAATAAAGAATTTCTCCAACAAACAAAAGCTAAAAGAGTACAGCAATACTAAACCCTTTCTAAAAGAATGCTGAAAGGGTTCCTATAAAAAAAAGTAAAAGTAAAAGGTAATAAATAGAATGGAGGAAACCACAAATGGAAAGCAATCATTCAAATAAGCAAGCATATAGATCTAAACGTAAAGATGCTAAAAATAAAATAAAATAAAATAAAATAAAATAAAAAAGACAAAAAAATCATACATTATGGGGAGGAAAAATAAAATACAGACTCTTTTCTTTTAACTTTAAAAAAAATTTTTAATGATGTGTTTAAGCCTATATGGCTATCAGGCTCAGCAAGCAGATATAAGAAGGTGTTAATATACTTAAAAAACAGGACAATCACAAATCAAAACAGTACATCACATCCACTAATGCTGAAAAGAAAAGCACTCAAGAATAAAATAAATGGAAACCATCCAACCAAAAAAGAAAAGAAGAAAAGAGAAACAAAGAATCAACTAGAAACAAGATCTAAAATGGCAATAAATACATATCTATCAATAATCACCTTAAATGTCAATGGTCTGAATGCTCCAATCAAAAGACATAGAGTGGCAGAATGGATAAATAAGTAAAAACCTACAATCTGCTGCCTACAAGAGACTCACCTTAGAGCAAAGGACACAGACAGATTGAAAGTGAGGGTATGGGAAAAGATATTTCATGCCAATAGGCAAGAAAGGAAAGCAGGAGTGGCAATACTCATATCAGACAAAACAGACTCTAAGATGAAAGCCATAAAGGAAGACAAAGAAGGACACTATTTAATGGTTAAAGGATCCATTCAAGAAAAGGATATCACAATCATTAATATATATGCCCCTAATATAGGAGCACCCAAGTACCTACAACAAGTACTATCAGACATAAAAGGAGAAATAGATGGCAATACAATAATTGTAGGAGACTTTAACACTCCACTCACATCAGTGGACAGATCCTCTGGGCAGAAAATCACTGAGGCAACAGAGATCCTAAATGATACAATAGAAAAGTTAGACCTAGCTGATATTTTAAGACATTACATCCAAAAAAAATTCAGAATATACATTCTTAAGTGCACATGGAACATTCCCAAGGATAGATCACATACTGGGGCACAAAGCTAACCTCAACAAATTTAAGAGTATAGAAATTATTTCAAGTATCTTCTCTGACCACAAAGGCATGAAACTAGAAATCAACCACAGGAAAGGAAATGAGAAAAAACACACTGCATGGAGACTAAACAACACGCTACTAAAAAATGAATGGGAAATGAGGAAATCAAGAAGGAAATTAAAAAATACCTTGAGACAAATTATAATGAAGACACAACCACTACAAATCTATGGGATGCTGCAAGAGCAGTGCTCAGAGGGAAGTTTACAGCAATACAGGTCTTCCACAAAAAAGAAGAAAAATATCAAATTGGCAACCTAACCCATCATCTAAATGAATTAGAAAAAGAGAAGAACAAAAACACCCTAAAGGCAGCAGAAGGAAGAAAATCATAAAGATCAGAGAGGAAATCAATAAAGCAGAGATTCAAAAAACAATAGAAAAAATCAATAAAACCAAGAGCTGGTTCATTGGAAAGGTAAACAAAATTGACAAACCTCTGGCTAGACTCACCAAGAAGAGGAGAGAAAAAACCCAAATAAACAAAATAAAAAATGAAAAAGGAGAAGTCACAATGGATATTACAGAAATAGAAAAAAAAACATGAGAGAATACTATGAACAATTGTATGCCAGCAAATTTGACAGCCTAGAAGAAATGGACAACTTTTTAAAGACTTATACCCTGCCAAAACTGAATCAAGAAGACATAGATCAACTGAACAGACCGATCTTTAGAAAGGAAATTAAGTATGTCATCAAAACACTCCCTACAAATAAAAGTGCAGGACCAGATGGCTTCACAGGTGAATTCTACCAAACATACAAAGAGGAACTCATACCCATCCTCCATAAACTTTTCCAAAAGGTTGAAGAAGAAGGAACACTGCCAAAGACATTCTATAATGCCAACATCAGCTTAATTCCAAAAACAGACAAAGATACCATGAAAAAAGAAAACTATAGGCCAAGATCTTTGATGAATATAGATGCAAAAATTCTCAACAAAATTCTAGCCAACCATTTCCAACAACATATAAAAAAGATCATACACCACGACCAAGTGGGATTCATCCCGGGTGCACAAGGATAGTTCAACATATGCAAATCAATCAACATCATACACCACATTAACAAAAGAAAAATTAAAAACCACATGATCATTTCAACAGATGCAGAAAAAGCATTTAACAAAGTCCAACATCCATTCATGATCAAAATTCTTACCAAAGTGGGTATAGACAGAACATTCCTTAACATAATAAAAGCCATTTATGACAAAACCACAGCAAATATAATACTCAATGGAGAAAAGATGAGAGCCTTCCCACTAAAATCTGGAGCAAGACAAGGATGCCCACTCTCACTGCTGTTATTCAACATAGTATTGGAAGTCCTAGCTACAGCAATCAGACAAACAAAAGAAATAAAAGGTATCTAAATAGGAAGAGAAGAGGTAAACTGTCACTGTATGCAGATGACATGATACTATATAGAGAAAACCCCAAAGACTCAACCCCGAAATTACTTGAACTGATCAACAAATTCAGCACAGTAGCAGGATATAAGGTTAATCTTCAGAAATCAATCGCATTTCTGTATACTAACAATGAAATATCAGAAAAAGAATACCAAAATACTTTACCTTTTAAAATAGCACTCCAAAAACACAAGTCCCTGGGAATAAATCTGACTAAGGAGGTGAAAGACTTATATGCAGAGAACTACGAGACATTAATCAAGGAGATCACAGAAGATACAAACAAATGTAAAGATATTCCATGCTCATGGGCAGAAAAAAATTGATATTGTAAAAATGGCCATACTACCCAAAGCAATCTACAAATTAAATGCAATCTCTATCAAATTTCCCATGACATTCTTCATGGAACTAGAACAAACAATGCACAAAAGACCCAACATTGCCAAAGCAATCCTGAGGAACAAAAACCAAGCAGGAGGCATAACTCTCCCAGACTTTGGGCAGTATTACAGGGCCGCAGTATTCAAGAGAGTGTGGTACTGGTACCAAAACAGACATACAGACCAATGGAACAGAATAGAGAACCCAGATGCCTATGGCCAATTGACCTTTGACAAAGGAGGCAAGAACATAAAATGGGAAAAAGAAAGTCTTTTCAGTAAGTATTACTGGGAAACTTGGACAGCTGCATGCAAATCAATGAAACTAGAACACATTCTCACACCATGCACAAAAATTAATGCAAAATGACTTAAAGACAAATATAAGACAAGACAACATTTAACTCCTGGAAGAAAACACTGGTGAAACATACTCTGACATCAACCTTACAAACGTTTTCTCAGGTCAGTCTCCCAAAGCAACAGAAAGAAAAGTAAAGATCAACCAATGGAACCTAATCGAGCTGAAGAGCTTTTGCACAGCAAAGGAAACCAAAGAGAAAACTAAAAGACAGCTTACAGAATGGGAGAAAATAGTGTCAAACGATGCAACTGACAAGGGCTTCATCTCTAAAATATACAAACAACTGATACAACTCAACAGCAAAAAAGCCAACAACCCCATTGAAAAATGGGCAAAGACCTGAACAGACATTTCTCCAAAGAAGATATGCAGATGGCCAACAAGCACATGAAAAAATACTCAACATCACTGATGATTAGAGAAATGCAAATCAAAACTACCATGAGATACCACCTCACACCAGTCAGAATGGCCATCATTCATAAGTCCACAAACCACAAATGTTGGAGGGGCTGTGAAGAAAAGGAAACCCTCTTGTCCTGTTGGTGGGAATATAAGCTGGTACAACCACTATGGAAAACAGTATGGAGGTACCTTAGAAAAATTATACATAGAACTACCATATGACCCACCCAATCCCACTCTTGGGCATATATCAGGACAAAAATCTCCTTGAAAAAGACACTTGCACATGCATGTTCATTGCAGCACTATTCACAATAGTCAAGACATGGAAACAAACAAATGTCCATTGACAGATGATTGGATTAGAAAGATGTGGTATATACACAGAATGGAATACTACTCAGCCATAAAAAAGAATAAAATAATGCCATTTGCAGCAACATGGTTGGAATTAGAGACCCTCATACTGAGTGAAGTAAGTCAGAAGGAGAAAGACAAATACCATATGATATCACATATCTGGAATCTAATAGACTGCACAAATGAACCTTCCTACAGAAAAGAAAATCTTGAACTTGGGGAAGAGACTTGTGGTTGCCAAGGGGGTGGGGGAGGGAGTGGAATGGTATAGGAGTCTGGGGTTAACACTGGTAGAATATTGCCTCTGGGGTGGAAAAGCAAGGAGATCTGGCTGTATAGCACTGGTAACTATGTCTAATCACTTGTGACAAATCCATATATGTATGTGTAACCGTGTCACCATGCTGTGCAGTTGGAAAATTGACAGAAATCTGTATACCAGCTATATTGGAAAAGGAAAAAAGAAAAAAGAAATATTTAAATTTTATCTTCTTGAAGAATTCACATTTAAGTACTTGTACGGTTGAATAAGAAAAGCAAATCTGAAAAATGAAAATTGATACAAGAAAGACATCATTGAGTTTCCATCGTGGTTCAGTGGTAATGAACCCAACTAGTATCCATGAGGACATGGATGCAATCCCTGGCCTTTCTCAGTGGGTTAAGGATCTGGTGTTGCATAAGCTGTGGTGTAGGTTGGAGGCATGGCTCAGATGTGGCATTGCTGTGGCTAAGGCATACGCCAGCAACTGCAGCTCCAATTCGACCCCTAGCCTGGGAACTTTCACATGCCACAGGGGTAGCCCTAAAAAGCCAAAAAAAAAGATATTTATGATATAAAACTATTTTTCTTGGCTCTTCACAGCATCTTTTCATATCTGGGAGCATAGTTGGCTTTTAATTCCATTTAGAGTTGGTCAAACATCATTTGACAACCAAATTCATTTTTTTTCCTACTTTTTTCCAGGCCTGTTCTAAAGCAGGCACTTGAGGCTATCAAGTCCAGAGTTCACCCTGACCAGCATTGGAACAAATTTCTTAGAGGCAGGCAACATATCTATTATCACACTGAGAACTCTCATAAGATGGATAGTGAATTAACCATCAAAAGCATTGTCACTTGTCTGGGTTGCAGTGCTTTGCTGGCTAAAGCACAGTAAGTATTAGCATTTCCATGACATTACATTGAGTTAGTTTCATATCCCCTGTAAAGAATATAGGTTTTGTAGTCACAATATTATATAAGAAGCCAAATTCCTTTGCCACCTAGAAGTCCTATGAGTCTGGATAAATAATCTTTTCTGAGCTTCAGTTTACTTCAATGTGACAGATAAATATAGTAACAATTTGAACTGTGTCCTTTGAATTTCTTGCTCCCTGACCAGCATACTCTCCTATATTCTTTGTATTTTTTCTGAATGTCCCCTCCATCTCCTTGTTGTAACAGAAGGCAGGCCATCACCTGAGAATACTTACTATCAGGCTGAAGCATTTTCACATATTCTTTAAGCTCACACCTAGACAGTGGGGGAGCAGCTTCCTCCTGTGAAGACTCACTACCATATCATAACTTCCTGCCCTTGCTCTTCTTGAAGCCCTTCCTAAGAGATCCATCTGTGCCATTAGTATCTAACACATGGCTCTCATCATCACTGGCTTCTACTTACCTCCTTGTCAATCAATTTGCTTTACTGATTCTTCAGGACCTGGGTCACAATCTCCTCACACTTTTTCTGACAGTATTTTAAGTAATTTTAATATTTATGAGAGGGGCTCTCTAATACCCTGACCCTGGATCTTCCTCCAACGTCATTTTGATAAATCTTTCTGGATGCTTTTAATTGTTCTTGTGGCACAGCTAAAAGACAGGCTAGTACTTGGGGAAACAGTGATGGGAGCTAATGACAGTTACAGCTTTGTGCCAAAACTGTGTGTGTTAAATGCTGGAGAATATTCCAAAAGCAAAGTGATTTCAAATCAAGATTACTTGGCTCAATGACAACTATTCTATTTTTTTTCTCCTTTTTCTTTTTAGGGCTGTACCTGTGGCATGTGGAAATTCTCAGGCTAGGAGGTGAATTGGAGCTATAGCTGCTGGCATATGCCACAGCCACAACAACACAGGATCTGAGCTGTGTCTGTGACCTACACCACAGCTCATGGCAACACCAGATCTCTTAACCCACTGAGCGAGGCTAGGGATAAAACCCCATCCTCATGGATACTAGTTGGGTGTGTTACTGCTGAGCCACAATGGGAACTCCAACTATTCTATTTTTAATGGATTTTACCATCTAGAAGCAAGATCAAGAACTGAGGACCCAGAAAAACCCAAACCTGGGTAACAAAAGCAGTGTCCTTCTGTGAGTAGAAAACATTTTGTGAGGCTTTTTTAAAATTGAAGTATAGTTCATGTAAGGCTTTAAACAGCATCATATTTATGTCTTAGGTTCACATGGAATAAAACAATGTAGACTGTTCTCCCTTTTAACCAAATGTGTACACTCTTTTGTGAATTTCTCAACACAGAGTTCAACTTCAGACTGCTATTAAATCAAACAAAGTAACAGAAAATAAATACTGTATACCCTTGGCATTTGTGCATGCAACATCTCCTGTATAGAATCAACAAGATCCATAATGTATAGTAATTTGCACGATGGTTAAGGAAAAGTGCCTCATAAAGCTCTTGTAATGATTAAGTGCAATGTAATGATTCTCTGAGCTTGAAGAGAATCACCATTTTTGAATTTTGACCATGCCAGGCTTTTGTGTAGATGTGATCTCTTAGGCTTGAATGAGCTGAACAAATCATAAAGAGCCTCCTCTCAAAGACTGCTGTTTGAGGAGCTGAGGATTTGACATTCCACCTTCAAAATACATCCTAAATTCAATTCTTTTGCTCACCTGCAGCACAGCTGCCCTCATATGAATAACTTTTATCTCTTGCCTGGATAGGTGCAGAAGCTTCTTGGAAGGTCTTCTTCTTTTGCCCACAGAAGACCTAGGCCCCTGATAGTAGCTCTAGTGACCCGTTTATAAATGTAAATCTGATTATGGTCCCTCCAACCACCACACCCCACCAAGAAACACACACCTCAAAATCCCCCAGTGCCACTCTAGGACAACTATAATCATCTTTTCCATGCACAACTTCCCTTATTTTCCTGCTTCAGTTTCTGATCCTAATGGTCCATTCTTCATACAGTGGCCAAAGTGATTCTTTCAAAAATCCAGATAGAATCTCTTGAAAACTCTTTATCAGTTCCACTGTGCTTAGACTCCTGTCCAGCTAGTCTCACTGTCTTCACCGTCTTCATCTTACATTACCCTCATCTGTGCTCACTAGACTCTGGCCACACCTGGACTCCTTTCTGTTTCCTAGGACAGCCTTAGAACACTTCCCTTGGGAAGTATTCCAGCCCACATTCTAAAAGAGCTGCTTTATTCTTGTTTAGATCTCAACTCACCGATCAAGTCCTTGCAGAGTATTTTCTGATCATATAAAGTTCTTCAGTATGGAATCTTGAGTTTTTATAAGAGTATAATATCAGGGTCATCATTTGCTTTTTCCTACATAATTTGAAGTTCAATTACAGCTTATAGTATAAACTTTTGTCCACAACATAATAGGATCAGAAATTTGCAGATGTGGTTAAAAACTCCAGCTCTAAAATAATTCAGATTATAATTGAAATTTCTTGTTTTACCAGTGAAATATAATTGAATCTTGACAACATGGTTGTAATCAAAGGATACCCACAAGTGGACCTAATCCCTGTTGCTGAGCTTCCAGATGACCCCATTCAAGAGACACTGGTGGAAAAGGACATTGAGTTCCACTGCATTTCTGTCAACATTAAGCAAGTGCAAATTAGATGTCTTCTGTGTCATTCTCTTGAGCTGCTTGGTTCCAACAGTATTAAAAGTGATCATTGATCACCTGGAGAACCATGGTAGATTGATAAATTAGTTTCAGCCTGATGTTATTTTGTATATAAACAGACTAATTTGTAAAAAACCTTAGGCATCATAGACTGTGCATAATGTAGTAGACTAGCTCAATTAATTTTAAACGATCAGTGAGAAACCCAAACTAATATGAACATAATGGGAAAATAAGAACTACAATGACAGCAATTATGAAGTTATCCCAAACCTATTTAACAAATAAGACTAGATGAAGGGAAGATGGTGAGTAAATTAATCATATATAAAGAAGGTAGGCAGATACAAAATAAATACTCAACAAGTGCTTTACTGACCGAGAGGCTGACTGCAGAAGACCCTTACATAAACTGCAATATCTGGAGTCAGGCCAGACAGGAAAGATGTGAAATATACTCAGAGACTTGTCATGTGGCTTACTATTAGTACAGTTATGTTAAGAAGGCTTTACTGGGTACCTTGTACAGCCCCATTTGAATCATCCTTCTACAGAAGCATTCATTAATCAATACTACTAATTTAATGAACATATATTAAAGTTATAATAAAGTATAATTTCCTCCTATCAAATTAATACTGAGAATATCAAGTGCAACTGACGACATAGCGATGTAAGCATTCTCATACAGCATTGACTAGATTGTAAATTGGTTAGACTTCCAAAACTTTAGACCTTAGAATTAAAATGCACATGTACACACACAGACACACACACACACACACACACACAATGTTTCCTCCTTTAAAACTCTACCATTAAGTAAATTCACATGTGCACAGCAGTATTCACCATAGTGTTGAAGTAATAGCCAAAGCTAGAATATAAATGTCTGTCTGAAAAACAATAGCTGAAAATAAGATACACATACTCAGTGGAATCCCATATTCCCTGTTACAAATGACATCGAAAAGTGGGAAAAAAAGAGACAGAGTAATATTTATGGGAAGATCCTATTTATATAAAAAATAAAAGGCCAAGAAGGATAAATGGGCACTTACATACATTTATACAAAATGCAAAAATTATGTAAATACATTGAAGGATACCTGAAGGTTGGCCATGAAACCATTAGGGTGGTTACAGCTGGTGAAAGAATGAGAGAAAAGGAACTTCTGCATTTTTCTATAATAAAATTATACAACATATTGTATGAACTTGTTTTCAAAATAAAACAAGACTAAATCTGAAACGAGAGACAGGAGACTAAATCAGAGTAAATACTTAGCTGGGAGCCTTGAGACATGGGTCATCATCACTGGCTAGTTGTGTGACTTTGTGTAAGTCATTTAAACATTTGTGAGGCAGTTATTATGGTGGGCTGAACAACTGCACCCCAAGATGTCAAGGCCCTCATCCTGGAAACCTATAAATGCAAAAGAGACTTTGTAGATCTAGAGATGAGGAGATTATTCTGTGAGCTGAATATATTCACAAGGATCTTATAAGAGGAAGGCAGTAGGGTCAAAGACAGAGTAGGTGAAGTGACAATGAAAGAGGGGAAAAAACAGAGAGGTTTGAAAAGACATTAGATAGATAGATGATAGATAGATGATAGATAGATAGATAGATAGATAGATAGATAGATAGATAGATAGATGATAGATATATAGGGATTAAAAGATGCTTCACTTCTGCCTTTGAAGATAAAGAAAGAGATCACCAGCCAAGAAATGCAGTCTGATTCTAGAAGCTGGAAAAACAAAGAAACGGTTTCTCTTCTAGAGCCTCCAGAAGGAACCAGACGTGCAGATGCCTTGACTTTAGCCCACTCTCAGAATTTGGAATTCTGAGCTCCAGAATTATAAGAAGATAAATCTGTGATGTTTTAAGTTATTAAATTTGTGGTAACTTATTATAGCAGACATAGGAAATTAATACAGTTTCTACCCTATAAACTGAAACTATAGAATAGGGTTATAGATAATAATAAATTTAATAATATTTAAAATGGTAAACATTTATAAGTACTGAGTATGTTAGCTACTATGCTGAGGGTTTGACATACTTATTCATGTAATCTCAAAACAGCTCAATGTGTAGGCATTATTTATGTCTTCCACTTCAGACATGAGAAGTCAAAGCTTGGAGAGGTTTAGCAACTTCCTAGGGAGGAATAAAACTGAGAGACACACAGAGATCTAGGTGACTCCACAGCCTTCTGTTGTAGTAAAACATGAGCCACTTTTGCAAACCTTAACGCAACAAGTCTATGATGCTCTCTATTCCATAAGGCTTTGATTTTAGAGTAATTCTCATGCAAGTGTGCTAGGTTTGCTACAGATAAACTCTATGTCCCCTGTGGCCATATTTGAATGTACAGATGTACAGATGCACAGATGCAGTGAGAGAAATAACGCTAGGAAGCCAACATATGCCCTAAAGTCTAATTATTGAAAAAGGTTACTTTTGTCTGATTATATATAATGTGTGGATCTGTGGATAATGGGACACAGGTTAATAAGGAATCAATATCATAGATGGACATGGAGGTGTAGAGAAATCTGGTGGCCTTGCTTGAGACAAGGAACACAGATTATGTGGTTTGATGACATGCATGGAGGTCTGGCTGGGGAGCACCTGCTTGGCTGTATGCTGTGCATTAGGACAGGGCATAGCTGATATATTTGAAGTAGTTTTGGTCTAGTGCTGGGATGTTTGGAGCACTTCCAGACCCTGAGCTACATGCTTTGATCTATTCTATATGTGGTGCTCCAGAGGATTTCTTCCATTGGTGGAGGAGGGTAGAGGTGCCGTTCATGTTCTGAGATGACTCATATACAGTTCCTCTGAGAGAATGCCAGAGGCCTCTGATGCTGCAGCCCACCCTGGAAGGGATGGCTCTCAGACAAATTGTGTTGTCAGTCCTACAGCTGAGTTGAATTACGGTACTTCTGACGAGGACTTTATATCAAGGCGTTGGGGTCCTAGGATTAGGGCCACTGTGGACTGAAGGATCCTCTTTGGGCTGAACCCTATGCTAGGGTCACATTCTGGGCCCTAAGCTGGCTCCAGAGTCAAGCAGGTAAGACCAGGTAAAGCGCTTCCCTCTTCATTTCTGCACTTCCACTGCCAATGCTGCAGAGCCATAGTCATGGCCATTTGCCAATGAAATATGGAAAGAAGAATGTACTGAATAGCTCTCTTAAATCTCTCTCTCTCTCTCTCTCTTCCTCTCTCTCTCTCTGTCACACACACGCACACACACACACACAGTTGCTTGTGTGTTAATTAGTTGTTATTAAGTGAGGCTCCTTTTGTTCAACTGGAGGCTGAAATTCTCAGTAAGCCTACCCTAGAGCATCTACCACCTCTCCTTGTAAACTAAGTAAACAGTTTCATCAGAAAGAGAACTTGGTGGCATCTGGTTGCTAGGAATAAATAAAACCTCCCATCTGGAGAAAGGGTTTTGCAATCCCACTTTCTATTCAGTTTGTCACTGTAACTGCAGCTGGATGAAAATACCGTGAGTGTTACAAGCAACCTGCCCAGATCTGTTCAGTGAAGCAGCGTCATTAACTTTTACTGATGAAAAGTGGCTATTTTCTTGCTATGCTGAGATCTAACAATCTTTCCTTCACAAGGTTATGACTTGATGGATAAATAAAAATACTTTAGTTATGTACATGGCATAATCAACTGTCCTATTCTAAAACTTACTATATCTTATCTAGTCACTATTTTTCAATGAAACAGTAGTGGGAATTTGAGTGGGAACAAAAACGTCCTAAATGTTGAATTGAGTATAAAAATGCTGTACATACAATTAAGTGTTTAAGAAGAAAGTGACACTTTTTCAGGTATCATTAATTTCATTAATTCCATTTCATCTACTATTACTCTAAGAAACTGACCTCTCTCTGATATGCCTTGTTTAAGCACCTGCTTAGAAGATTTTAAATCCTAACAGGGTTCCTGGGAAATAGCAGCAACACCCTCCAAATAAATGGAAACTTGCCGGTGTGTCCTTTGATTGAATCAAAGGTTAATTAACTTTGAGGAACAGTTGCACTAATTGGTTACACATTGCACTTGACTATTTTTCTAGAACCCCTTATTTGAGAAGTAAACAGATTTAAATGACCGAGCAATAGCTAGATACATGCAACTACAAAAAAGATTTCCATATATATTTAATTAAATTGACCTTAAGCCATCCTGTAATGTTTATTTCAACAAATAGCTCACTGTGTGATCACTTCTGGAATATTTGTATGACTTAAAGCATCTTTTAGGTATAATCAGCATTCAAAATATCATTAAACTTTACTGTCTGTGTATCATTAGTGTCTATAAAATATATTACATTGGGCAAATGATAGCAGAGAGATACATTTCATTTATGTGGCTCCCATCTCACATTGCCAATTACCAATAGACTGCATGAATTATTTATTGTCTCAAGTTGGCTTTTGATCAAATATTTTACTGCTTGTGTATATCAAAAATTGAAAGGTAATTGTTTTATTTTCTCCCTTTCTTAGGAGAAAATATTTAGAGAATGCAGGCAAACTTCTTAATTAAATGTAAAGCAAAAATGAGACAGAAGGAAATTTTCCCCATAATGAAGTTATTGATAAGAGCTCTTTCACAAAATGAAGGAGTCATTTCAATCCAAATGCTGAAGATGCTAGAGTTCTATTTGCAGTAACTGAAAAAACTTTAGGATCTGTATGTTTGCCAAAACTGTTTGTTTCCTTTTAATATGTCATTTTAACAAATCATTTTAAAAAGATAGGGATAAATCAGCTGGAACTAACCTTCACTTTGAGATTTTTTAATAGGCAAGGGAATAAATCTGTAACAGGAAATGGAAATGACACTGTCCCATTCCTTGAATCTGCCTTTCATCTCAACTTTGTTAACAGCTCTGTTGTCTCCTGTGGATATGTACATCTATCCATTGATCCTCTTTCAACATTCTCCTTTCTGTATTCATCTCTTTATTAAGTAGTGACTATAATTTTTAAGTATTTTAAGTAGTGACTGTAATTTTGTAAGTATTTTAAGTATGAACAACTGAGAATATCAGTTATTCATACAAAATAAAAGATTTTCAGGAGTTCCCATTGTGGATCAGTGGTAATGTACCCGACTAGTATCCGTGAGGATGTAGGTTTAATCCCTGGCCCCACTCAGAGTTAAGATCCTGAGCTGCAGTGTAGGTCTCAGTAGCAGCTCGGATCCTGCATTGCTGTGGCTGTGCTGTAGGCCATTGGCTACAGCTCCAATTTGACCCCTAGCCTGGGAACTTCCATATGCCATGGGTGTGGCCCTAAAAAGACAATGAATAAATAAATAAATAAATAAATAAATAAATAAATAAATAAATAAAGATTTTCAAATGAAAAGGAAGAATATAGCAATTAACCTTCCATCATTCATACACTGGTAATCCAACCTGAATTTCCCTTATCGTTTTTCATCCTGCCTTCTTCCTAAAACAACTTATTTAATGGCTTCTGGGCCTCCATTAATTCTTTATAGTGGCACTGAAATCAAATTTTTGTGTGCTTAAGAATTACGTGGGATGCCTTTAAAATACATATTCCTTTGCCCCACTTCCAGATATTCTGAATAAGTAAATTTTGAGTGAAGCGTGAGAATTTGAGATTTTTTTTAAAAAAAAAACATTACCAAGTAATGTTATGAAATAGAAAGGAGACCACACACTGAGAAACACTGGTATAAAAATATAAATAAATGCAACTTTTAAGCAATCCCAATTAAGTTCTAGCAAGCTTGGACTTACTCTTGAAAAGTAAAGTGCTTAAAATAACTTATAATTGAAACTGTCAGTTTTGAGTGACTTTAGCAACCAGGATATCCAACATGTTCCCTTACGGCTTTTTCAATTGTATTCAAATTTTGGCTAAAATATATTACTAGGATCCAGGGTGATATTGCTAACTATAATTACGCATAAGGAAACTGAAACTCAAATAAGCCATTAAAATCCAATTTTGAAAAGAAACTGTTAGTTTACCTTATCCAGTTTTTTTTTTTTGTGAGTCGAATAAAATGCCATGCTCTGTGAAGCAATAGAGAGAAGCTGATTAGCATTCTCCTATCATTTGTTTGCTCTAAGAAACACGCTCTCCTCAAACAATTTGCTTTCCAGAGTAGTCCCATTGTAAAGCATTTTAATTTCCATTTTTAAAAAGCCTTGGAGCTATTATAGAAATAAGCTAGTGAAGGTTACTCATATTGGTTATCTCTAGAAATAAAGACTTCCAAGGTTCTTTACCCAATATTCTCTGACAATCTATGGTGGAAAAAGAATCTGAGAGAGGATGTGTGTATATGTATAAATGAATCACTTTGTTGTACAGCAGAAATCATCACAACCTTGTAAATCAATTATACTTCATAGAACTTTTAAAAAAGAAAAAGGCTGTCTTTATAATCCAAACAAATAAAAATTCTGACAAATGGAACAGATGATGTTTCCAGTTTTAAAAAAGAACCTAAATAAAATATCAATTGAGAATTATTAGAAGATGGAGAAGTTGGTACCCTAGGCTTCAAGAGGAGCTTTGTAATTTATCCCAGCAGCAAGAAGAAGTGTGGCTACAAAGGGAAACTGCTAGAACAAACCCCATGTGGGATCATCCAGAATTCTCTCCCCTAAATCCTGCTTTTCTCCTCTCATACCATCTCACATCATGACTTTGTCTCCTTTATCTCTTTTGCCTAATTATCTATAGAGAGAAATTGTTTTAACGATCTACAGAGAAATAAAAAAATATGATAAAGAATATTCCCTCTGGAAACACTGAGAATCCTAAGTACTAAAATACAAAATCTGGAAACCTCTGTTTCAAAGTAATTCAGTCCCCCAGCCAGGTCAGCCTGATGCCAATGTTCTTGACATTTCCACTTCCTCATTCCACCATCATGGACTGCCTCTCTGAGTGTTAACAAAAGGATTGGTTTTACCGCACTTTGTGGTGAGATATAGGCCAACTTAAATGGCTTCATCTATCATATGATTAACCTTTGATACCTAAACTAAGCCACTTATTGGAAAAAAAAAAAAGGAATCAATCCAGTCTTTTGGTATCAATTGGCTCATAAATTAGATCATTTTTTCCTGAATCTGATTTCCTCTTTTCTGAAGTCAGTCAAAACATACCATCAACATTAATATACTGATTAATTGCTTGACAACATATGAGCTAGTTAAGTATAATCATTATCCTATCTTGCTGCTGATAAAAAAATTACCATAGACATGAAATGCTCAGAAATAAAATAGTAGAAATAATCATAAAAGAAACATAATAATAGGTAATGCTAATGCATACTTTTTATATGCCAGTCACTACCTCAGGCATGATTTAATTCCAAAGTTCATAATGCTATGAAGTACAACTATTTTTATTTCCATTTTGGAGATGAGTAAACAGAAGGTCAAGAGCAACTAAGTGATTTGTCCGGTGTCATATTAGTTCAGTGCTATATCAGTAAGTGGTAAAAGCAGGTTTGAAAGCATGTATTTTTTATTCCATCACGCATACTCTCAATTATGAGGACCAGCCAGTGGTACGGTTTCTCCTGAGTAAGCTCATCACTGAGTCTTTCTCCTAATGAAATCTCCTGCAAGTGAGTTAAGAAAAGAAGGGGCTGATATTTCACTGTTAGCCATGTCAGGAAACAATACAGAACCAGTCCTGCAATTCATCAAAGCTTTAAAAATGGAAGTAAAAAACATATAATAATCTGTAAGAACTATAAATAGGTCTCTCTGGGAGGTTCTTTTGTGCCTTATTTTCTCGTGCTGACATTGGACTAGCACTGCCAACAGTGTCAGGGCAGTCTGCACAAATGATTACATAGAAGGCTTAGAAAGGAATCAAAATGAATAATGTTACGGTTACTCCAAGGCACAGCCTTGTGCTTACATCAGATACAATCATAGCAATACCTCACATACACATTTAGTGTGAGCAGGGAAGGAGATGATATAAACGTATAAATAGTTTTAGTGTGGGAGAACAGGAAAAAATGGGTATTGAGCCCACTAGAAACAAAATTTTACCATTTCTTCTTAATTAAAAATCTTTCACAGTACTAATCAGACTCAGACTTATATATTTCAAGATATTACTCAGACTCAAATAGATAGATACATAGATGAAAGAAAGAAAGAAAGAAAGAAAGAAAGAAAGAAAAGAAAGAAAAGAAAGAAAGAAAAGAAAGAAAGAAACAGATTTCTCAGTGTTTTCCCCTGGAGAATGGTGAATACAAGTTAGTATTCTCTAATAATTAAAGAGTCTTGCTTAATATTAGTTATAGTATGGTTCTGTAACATGGTGATATTCTCTGTAGGTAATAAGGTATTAATTATTTCACCATATATATCATATATTTATTAAGTGCCTACCAGGCACTGGTACCATAAATGTAAAAAAAACATAGGCTTTACTATCAAAGAGTTTGAAGATTTGTTGAGAGATGAAAATTGGCTACATGTCGTAAGAACTGTGCTCATTCACTCAACACATTTACTGAATGATTATTATCTACTAGGCAATATAAAAGATGTTATGAATACAAAGGTCATTCAGGCACAATCCCTGTTTTCAAGTTGCTCACAAACAGGTAGAGGGTCCATGGTGCCCTGGAAATAGAGCAGCCTACTCTTGAGTTGTCACTGGAACCATCTTCAGAGGACATGTTACCTGAGCAGAATGGTGAAGATCATTAGAAATTTGCCAGGAGGAGCTGACTGGGCAGAGGACTTGCAAGTATGACAGTGCTGGTGAGAATAACACAGTTTCCCTGTGGCTCAGTGACAGGAGATACTATTGGTGTCCAAGCCTTGAGTGTGAACGGCTCTCTCTGTGGTGAAGTTCGCAGAGAACCTTCTGAGCAACTAGGACTGGTAGTCATTTCTTCTCTATGTTAAAACTTCCCAAATTATGGTCCTTCAGCATCTCTGGGAAGCTGATTAGCAATGTGGAATGAAGAATCTCTGGCCCTACTCCAGACCTACTAAGTTAAAATCTGCATTTTAACAAGGTTCCCAAGTGTTTCTTGCACATTCAAACTTGAGAATTGCCTCTTTGGTCCAGTGATCCCAAACTCTGTCTGTATCCTGGAATCACCTGTAAAAACACACTAATGCTCTGTCCTCACCCCATGGACCCTGATTTGTTTACTTTTCTTACTAATAATTTGCAGGTTCCACTAATGTGTAACCATCGTTCATGAGCACTGACCTGGGACTTAGATCCTAAACTTGGCAGCGTGTCAGAGCAACCTGAGTGGTGCCCTTTCCCGGACATAATGTACTACAGTTCCTAAAGCTGCTTGGGATTTGACAATCTGTGTGAGTGTGTATGTGTGTGCATGCATACGAGTGTGTGTTTATGTATGATTCGTTAGCACAGCCAAGTTTGTGAACAAATGATCAAAGAAGAGAGGTATAAACAGGAACTCACGATCTACAGAATCCTGGCACAGGAAGAAGACCACAAGTTTTTAATGTAGTAATAACCTCCTCCATTTCACTTATTGGGTTGTTTTGAGAGTTATCAGATTATATATGGGCAAAAGCTGTATAAATTATACAAAAAAATAACATTGACAATTGGGATCTGATATATATATATACAGATGTATATATATACATATATGTATATATGAAGTTAAAAAGTTCAAATGGGGATCCCAACATTGACAATTGAAGTTAAAAAGTTCAAATGGGGATTCCCGTTGTGGCTCAGCTATAATGAACCCGACTAGTATCCATGAGGATGTGGGTTGATCCCTGACCTCACTCAGTGGGTTAAGGATCTAGCATTTCCCTGAGCTGTGGTGTATGGTCGTAGATGTAGCTCGGATCTTGCGTTGCTGTAGCTGTGGCTGTGGCTGGAAGCAGCAGCTCTGATTCAACCCCTAGCCTGGAAACTTCCATATGCTGCAGGTGCAGCCCTAAAAAAAGGAAAAAAAAGAAAAAGAGTTCAAGCGAATGGCATCATCTTGTGTCTGTGCTACCTGCTTGATGGAAATGGCAATAGTTCATCAAGTTTTCCTCACTCTACCTCTCTGAGAACTCCAGTGTTCACACCACAGCATGGGAAGTGCATATTATTATCAGGCACAGCAAGAGTGCTAGGCAGTCACTGCCCCTCGTGGTCCAGGGCATCATCAGGAGAAGTGTGAAGGAGTTCATGAATTTAGCTGCACTGTGTATATGAATTTCCCAGAAGCAGCTAGACACCGGCTACATTTGAGGGAATCTAATGCTTTAGGAACCCTCAACAGGAAGGGAGAAGGATCAAGGCTCTACCATCGACTGCCATTCCCAATGCTGACTATTTAAGACTAAGTGTAGATGTGTACAGATAAAGTATATGAGAGTTTTTAATCAGAGTTCAGCGATAACACTCGCGATGGTTCTTTGAACAGTTTTTGCCTCTGGAGCTTGTCGATCATCGCCAATGTTTGTTTTTTTTTCTTTCTTTCTTTTTTCACAGAAAGACAATGCTTGCATACACTATAAAAGGGAGGTCTATTTTTGTATTTCATATCATCGACTTCAAAGCTAAACCCTGTGAAACTTCATCTTTTAATGGCTGAGCCTAGTCTGAAGAAACCCTTGAGGTCACTTAAAAAGGGGATTTTTCTCAAAAATAGATTTGCCTGGAGAAGTTTTGAATTTCTCATCCTTGTAAATAGACACATGTTTCTTGTAAATGCTTTAAACTTTAAATTGATGAAAGGAATTAAGGTCACTGAAGGAGACACATAAAAAGGAGCTAAAATATCCTAGAATTACACAGCCAGAAGGGATCTCCAGGCACATAGCCTTTTACTTATTGAAAGGATTGCAGATACGGAGTTACCTTAACCTTAAAAAACATCTCCCGAGAAATAACCCTTCTAGCTTGTTTGGTAAAGTACTCCTGGAAGGTTATTCTCAGCTAAAATCTCTCCTGCTAAAACCCTCTTTCTTTTCATTTGTCTTTTGTAGAAATTCACGCGGGTCCTGCTTACAAATGACATCCCTCCAGAGACTTGATATCTGTTACTTCAGTTCCCCACCTCTGAGGTCAATCTGGCTGCCTGCAAGGTGAGCCAGGTTTCTTTAGCTTTTCCCTTATTCTCAATCTTTCAATCACTCACTTACTCCTTGCACGTAATAGGTCATTGATAAACATTTGTTGTGTTAAAGGGACTCAATCGATTTCCTCCAGATTGCCTGTTAGGCTATACTGTCTTTTCACTTATGAGGTCCTAACATGTAGGCAGATACACTCAAAAGAGGATTTAAATAACCCTGAGTTTGAATGTTTCATTTGTATATATATATATACTCTTTCAGTGTCATCTAGTTTTCAGCCAGGCTTATTCTATGGAGTTTGCTTTTAAGCTGAATTAGGTTACTCCTCAGGGCTGCAAATACTTTAGGAAAATCATCCCTTTATTCAGTGACCTGAGACTTTCTTCAGTGACACTCAGCACTGATGTATCTGCCCCTAAACTATGTGCTAAGTGATTGATAATTGATAGTGGGCATGTACTCCTGGTCTAAAATCTGGATGAACTGTCTTCACATTTTTTTTCCTCTTAAACATTTTTTTATATACCCAAGTTCTGATCAACTATAATTTTTGAATACTTATTGTGTACTCAATCACTATACTCGGTGTAAAGTATGAAACAGTACAGTCCCTGCTTTAAAGGTCCTACAATGCTATTTGGAAGGACACATGCACAAGGGTAATCATAACTCAGATTTGTAAATACAAAGACAGCTTTCCTAGGGCATTGTGAGAACACTGAGAAGTGTGTGTAGTGGTGAGCTCCTCTGGGAGAACAAATGGTGGATCAGCTGTCTGGTTGGAGGACACACCATCACAGAAAAGGAGTCAGCCCTTGTGAAGGAATCCTTTCCTTGAGGTGGTAGCCTGTGGATTTTCTTCTGGTCACTTTAGGGCTATTTGTGGCACATAAAACAATCAAGAAGAGAAAAGGGGTTAAAAAAAGAAAGAGGGAGAAAACAAAGAACAGGAGAGAAGAGGAGAGGAGAAAGCAAGAAACACAAGAAAATAAAAGGAGAGCAAAGGAAAAGGAAACAAAAGCCAGGACCATCTCCCTGGAAAGCTCCTGAAATAACTGGATGTGTGTTCAGTTTCTACCATACAGCTCTTTCCTTGTTACTGCCTCATAGTAACCTCACCTTCACAATATGGGTCATGATTTTGATGGATTGGTCGTCATGGAATCTAACAAAGCAGAGTGGCAGGGATGGAGGCGCCTTCCTTTTTCATTCCAACAGTACTTTGCCAGTATTGCCTTTTGCACCTGGAATTCTCCTGCCCCCACTGTCACTCCAGACTCACTGGGGACAGATCTCCATTCTGCCCCATAAAGTCTACCACATGGGGAGAAATCTTTCAATCAGTTGCCTCCTAAGACCGCATCCAGAAGGAACAATCTCTTCTAGTTTTAAGCCCAGATTGTAATTCTGTCAGCTTCACAGACTCCCATTCTAGCGCTGATTTTACTCCACATTCTAATTGCTCATGTTCTGCCTGGTCTCTTTTCTTAGACTATGTAGAGAATAGTGTCCATACATACACTCCCCCTCTCTACTATATTCTAATCTGTTTATAACTTCCCAATTTTCCACCAGATCTCACAGTCACAACAAAAAGCTTTTCACCCTGTGGAAAGTATTTCTTAAAATGTGTCCCGTAAAATAGAAATTATTTGAGATGCTTGGAGAAGGAGACTATAGACATATATAGAGTTTAGGAAAAATTAGATCTGAATAACGGTCTTGTTTTGTAGAAGTTGAACATCTCTCAAGATCAGTATTCTTAAGATCAGAGTAACCTGGACACATTTTAAAAAGAGATCCATTGGACCCACCTTAGACTTTCTTAATCAAAATCTTTTAGGCTAAGTATGAATAATCTATATTTATTGCATGTTCCCCAGTATCTATGACGTCACCATCCTGTCTGTATTTCAGAACCAGTATTTGAGGCTCCCTATTCTACAAAAGTCTTAACACCCTTTTATAGATCATCTGAAAGCACCCCTTTATCACTCTGTTAATCAACTAAAAACAGTTCACAATTCTTCATGATAACAATCTTTGTACTCTTAAGAAAAGTCTGTAACAATCTGATATATTTGTAAAGATGATGGAAATGAGGAAGGGAATGAAGACAGACACTCTAGATTTTTACTCTCGAATACTGCTATTCTTCTTATATACTTATATAATTTTCTCTCCCCTGCCAGTCTTTCCCCACCTTAATATTAGTGTGTAGCCGTGATTTTTTTAGAGCTTTAATATTCTCTGGAAACTAGTGGAAAACACTGTGAACTTCAGTGTTAGTAAACTCTGAATGTAGCAATAAGTTGTTATTACTTCCTTTACAGATTCACCAAAATATGTTTTAAATTACTTAAGCTGATTTACAAAAAATATGGAAAAATCTTTACTTTAGAACTATAGTTTTCATCTTTATTTTCATTTACAAAATTAGTTTGAAGCTGGTAAAAACTCAAGTAGGTCTAAATGTGTAACAAGTAATCAAAATATGAATTATAACTTATAATTGAACAATTAGCAGCACGATATAATAACTGGGCACCGGTTGACCATGGAATGGCAAGTTAATGAAAAAGAATTAGTATGTAATAGAGAATAATTTTTAACTGAAAATAACTTGTGTTGACTCTCAAGAGCACAGTTTCTTAGAAATTATCAGAAATACGTGGCAATGGAAAGATTTTTGAACTATTTTTGTAGATTTATCCTCAAGATTAATTAGAAATAACATTTTATCTTATGCTTTCTGACATCTCAACTTCCATCTTTTTAACTAAAGACACAGCACATTTTCACTTGTAAAATCAAAGACCGCTCAATCAGTAGAAAATGAGCAAAAAGACATTCATAACATGTCATCCTATTGTTTTACCTGCTTAGAAAGTAGAAGAATATGTTTTCATTACTACATGAGCCAAAAATAGTGTGTAGAATTTATCTTGTCAGTGACAGTAAGATACAACACCAATCAAAACGTTTAACGTTATTTTTGGCTCATGCCAAAATCCCGTTCCAGCCTCTATCTTATTTCATAGAGGGTATAGAGCACTCATATCTTTTTCCAAAGACTTGCAAGCTTGTAATAAAGAATAAGCCTCTTTCATAATAATTTAAAAATGACATTTATTTTCTGGCAGCATTCCTCCACTAAAGAATAGAGAACTTTGAACCATCACATTCCTGAGTTTATGAATCAAGGATTCTCTCTGAATGAAGGAGAATTTCAAGCTGGATTTCCTCATGATTGAACACTCCCCAGAGTCTAGTAAAAAATGATTCAGGATACAGTGGCTACAATTCATGATAGTGGCAAGAAGAGGTCCAAGAAAGACAGCTGTGCAACAGAACTAAGCAGCACAGTGGGAAGGGGAGTGTGATCGTGGGACAAAGGATCATTGCGGTTGATGTCAATGCTGAATCTGTGTGTGTGTGTGTATTTACCAGTGCAAGTGTGCAATGTTCACCTCTGCTAAACCAACAGGAGAAAAGAGTATATAATTATTGTATTGTTATGCATTTGAGATTTAGAATTTTTCATACATTATTGGTTCCTTGTATTTACTGTTTAATTGAAATCATATAATGTATATACTTTTTCTTGTTTGGTTGGTCATCTTTTTTTTTAAATGGATTTTCCTTTGTTCTTCATGTAGTATTACTATTAAAAATTTCTTTCCATCTTATGTTGTAAGTAGTCTTCCTTAACTTATATAACAACTGGTGGAAAGTATTTTCTACTTAATTCACTTCAGCTCCTGAAATAGCTTCTGAGTTCATGGTATTTCTTTTTTGTAGTAGAGAAAAGCCTGTTTTCCTTCACAGAGAAGAAATCTATAAATCAGTGTTAACTATTCTAACTACTTATATTCTTCCCATAGGCGAGCTCAATACACCAGCAACTGCTGAAGCTGAAGCTTATTTTTTCCCCAAATAAATCATGCTAGTGGCAGTGTTCATCCAACATGATTCCTCCCGTTTTTGACATCCATCAGATCAGCTTCCCTATCAGTGTGTAAGGTGTCACTGGGATAGGTTACTCTTAGTTCCCTGAAGGTAAGTTTGAACTAAAAATAGACTAATCTTTCCCTGAAAAGAGCCATAATAATTCTCTTCATTGATCCTTCAAGTCAGAAACCAAATTCTGTTCATTACAAGACATAAAAATATAAGCAATGTTACATGAAAAAAAATATTTAAATATTGACTTAAAAATATAGCATCTGGAGTCATTCAAGAATTTCCCCTTTTGTTCAAATCCTCCAAATTGTGAATTTGAACATTTTCTTTTTTAACAGCTCTACCGGAATAAAATTTATACACAGTAAACTGCATGCATTTAAATTGTACAATTTGACAACTTTATATTTATATGCATCCTCCCTTGAAATCATCACTACAATTGATAATATACATATTTTTCACTCTCCAAAATTTTTTCTTACTTCTGTGTAATTTCTATCCCATGCTCAGACACACTGATGCTTTACTAAGGTGTCTATTCAAATATTTTTTAGTTTTTTTTTTACTTTGTATGATTTCTTCTTATTAAGTTTTGAGCATTCTTTATAGATCCCAAATATAAATCCCTTATCACATATATGTTTTACAAATCTTTTCTACTGGTCTGTGGCTTAGCTTTCATTAATAGCATCTCTTGAGGATCAGAAACTTTTAATTTCGAAATCTAATTTATCATTTTTTCTATATGTTTTTCTTATCGTATCTGAGAATTCTTTACTAACCCAAAGTCATAAAAGTTTTTGTATTTTTTTTTGCTAGAAGATTTATGCTTTTTAAAAGTTTTATATTTAGGCCAATGATTCATTTGCAGTTAAACGTTACATGTGGTGTAGGCTATGGATAAATATTTATTTTGTTTATTTTCCTTTTGTTTGCATGTGTTTATCCAATTTTTTGAGTATCTTCTGATGAAAGCTGTTCTTTCTCCACTGAATTGACCTTGCACCTTTCAAAAATCAGTTGTCCTAATATGTGTGTCTATTTCCAGATATTCAATTCTTTTTACCTATTTGTCTATCTGCCAATATTAAAAATGTCTTAATTACTATAGCTTTATAATAACCCTTAATACTAGGCAGTTTTAGTTTTCCAACGTTTTTCTTCATTTTACTAATTTATTTTCACTAATTTAGGTCTTTTGCATTTCCACATTAATTTTCAATTAGCTTGTCAAGTTTCACAAAAATGCCTGCTGAGATGTAGACAGAATGGTGTAAAATTTTTACATCAACTTGGGGCAAATTTACATCTCAGCAATACAGTGTTTTCCAATCTATAGATGGTACATCTCTACATTTATTTAGGTATTTACTTCCTGTCCGTAAACCTTTATAAATTTCAGGGTGCAGGTCTTTAACATCTTGACCATATATATCTCATATGTTTGATACTGTTGTAAACAGTACTTAAAACTTTTTCATATATGATTTGGTATATAGAAATATAGTGAATTTCTGTACACTGAGCTTGTATGCTGTCCTCTTGCTAACTTACTTTTATTAATATTAGTAGATTTCTAATAGATTTCCTTGGATTTTTCTATGCAATGATATCATCTGTGAATTACGTGTTACTACTTTCCAGCGCAGATGCACATATCGTCTCTCTCGCTCTGATTGCAATTTACTCTCCATTATTTTTGTATTCTGACAGAAAAAAATAATATCACATGGGGTTTTCTAAAGTAAAGTAAAAGACGTGATTCTGAATGCTGACTACAAGTTGCTGTTGGTGTACCTAGCCAAGTTATCTCAAAGTACTAAACTTCAGTTTCTCTGTTTATGAGAAAAATGGATTTCATATCCTAAAAATATGTTGGAAAAAACAAATAAAATGTTAAGGGCTATGTCAAAGTTAGCTATTATTAACTTCAGCAAATATGACCGTAAAGTAGGCAGGAGTTAAATATTGGAGGTGAGTAAAGAGATGTAATTAAGTTGATACAATTTATAACCAAAAATTAGTTCAGTCTTTATGTAAAGACAATTCAAATTCTTGAACACTAAAGGGCCATTTACTACCTCTGCTTTCCTTATGTTTCCCAAATGAGGCCCAGATTAATGATATTTTTAGGAAAGTTGTGCTATGTCATAGATGGGTGTATCTGCTGCATACAGCTCACAAACTACTCTTGTTTATGTAGAGCTCAGCATTCTCAGATTTCCAATAGAGAGCAGGAAGAAAAATAAACAAGCAAACAAAAGCAAAATGGAGAAAGCATGCATCCACCACCTAAAACCAGATCTATTGACTGATATAGACTTATAGAGTAAAAATCAGGAGGCAAACTCTAGAAGAAGCCTACTGAATCGCTTCTCAGCCTTTTGGCAAAGATCAAATGCAGAAGAAGCCTACTGAGCATGAGGGTGAATGGAGTGATGAGCCAACAGCAATGCCCATCCCCCAATTACATTGAATGTAAGATAGTGGCCACCCTTACATTAAAATATTCTTAAAAGAACAGATTTGCCCTAAGACTTATGATGCAGGGTATTCGGAATGGAAGGAGAACAGGGTGTAATGCATAGTGGAGGCCATTTGACTTTATGGTCACAGTCATTGAAAGGGTGGTTTAGAAAAAACAAGCATGTGAAAGCAAAAGATACCCACATCTGCCTTAGCCTGGAATCTAAGTAGAAAAGTTTTCCATTGAGAATTTTTAACTGCAAAATATCTCATCTAATTTGGGATTTCACATTCAAATTAAGTATTTGAATTGAGTGTGTGCCAAGGAAAGAATATGAAAGTACTCCTACAAGAATATGTTCCCCAGAGCACCTGCCAAATTGTGTTCTGCTACAGAACTTTTTTTTACAGGAATGCATTTGGGAAAAAGAAAAGTCTATTAATGCCTCCTACCAGGAGAATGGTAGAAAAATGACACCTCCAAATCTGCTTTTTCTTCAAAGCCAAGAGAAATTGTCAAAATCAATCTTTTCAGAATTCTAGAAATTAATCAAAGGCTTGCGACCATCTATGATTCAAGAAAAATCACTGAATCTCAGTAAGAACAACAAGTTTTGTGGCATTTGAACTTATTTTGCCCCCTTCCTCCTTTCCCCAGTTCCTTAGTAGACTTATAGCCCACAGGCTTGAAAGCATGGTAGCTGTGAAATCAGCAGTCTAGAAGATATTAGAGGGGCCAGAACATATTTGTAGTTCCACCAAAAGCCCTATCCCAGAGAACTGTCACTATTTCATTTGCCTAACAACCGTGTGGAAATATCCTCATTTCCATCCTGGGCTAATTTTTATTTGAACCGACTTGGAATTTTAGCATTAGGAAAATTCCCATTCCCAAGTTATTTGGCAAAACGTATCAACAATAATCGTTTAACATTATAGCTTCCTGCAGTTGGGGAAAATATGAAGCTGACCAAAAAAACTTAAAAGTAAAATCTGGGAATGATATGACTATAGAGGACTTTGAAAAGCTCTGACATATTCATGTGGTTGAGAGTTCCCCACACCCACCAAAAGTCTGAGAAGGCTCCAATCTCTCGTCTCTGACAAAGAGGCTATACATGAGAATGAAGTGACGGTTCAGGCAGAGCTGTAAACTACCAGAGTGTTAAAAGCATAGAAACAGAGTTTATCAGAACGTGTGCGAGACATTGGATCAAAGCATTTAAGGAAATAACTGCTAACCACTAAGTTAACCAAAAAAAGGCCTCAGCCCTGGCTGGATGTTAGTATCACTTGGAGAGCTTTAAAAAATATACATGTCCTGCCCCAAGCCCGGACTATTTATTTATATTATACTCCCTAAAGTTGAGGACCAGGCATAGATATTTTTAAGAACTCCTCAAGCAAGTCTTAAAGCCTGGGTTGATAGCCATTACTTAGGAACTCCAACAAGGAAATGAATGCTGCTTCTCTAACAACAACAAGTAGGTCTGTGAATGGCATTTTGACTATTTCAGAATGTCTGCAAGTGCTTCATTCTTTTTACTGATATTGAAAAGAATATATTTGTGTCAAGATTTAAAAAATAGACATTGTAGTTAGGGGTCAATATCTAAATCTGTAGCATTATCAGAAACGTGAACTAGGGATAATACAAAAAAGCACAGACCACTATTTTTAAAGGCAAAGGACACGTTCAAATGCAGTTACAATTTGCTTTATGGAATTCTATAAGGTTTATGAGCATGCTAAAAGTATACTAATCCTGTTACTAGGTAACTAAATCTTTGGCAGTCCTCCAACAAGAGAATCCCATATTATTAAACATTTTAAGAGGCTAATTCAGAACTGATGTGTTACAAAAAAAGAGAACCAAATATTCCTACCTGGGGCATTCTTGCCTGGAAGTCATCCTCAGTAGGAATCACGTTACTCCTACTAAGATATAAGATGATGAAGAACTTCTGCCTCTGGGATAATGACCTTGAGTTAAGAGTGAGCCAACAACTTGATCTAAACAACTAGTTCTGCTGGTTTGCCATTACACAGAAATAAAAGACGTCTGAGTACACTGACTGAATGGCTGATTTTTTTGCATCATCAAGAACCAGATTTAAGTAACAGAAATGAAGCCTGTTCTGAACTAACAGTTGAAATGAAATACCATGGTATGGGAATTAAATCCATATATTTGCCTTTCAAAGCATTTTAAGTATTTCAGAGTATTTAAAATCTAGAAAAGAAATATCTTGAGTGTTCTGTAAATTTCTCTTTAAGGATGGAGTTACAAATTTTGACATACTTGTCATGTATTTTGGAAGCCTCATTCAAAGCATTCTTGAAATTCCCTAATGCATGTATCATTTATACTTAAAATTATTCTTTTATTAGCCACTACCTCTAGTAGTTTAATATTTTTTAGTTCAGTAGAATATAATTTTCTGTTATTTTCTCTACTTTTGATAACTTGGAATCATCTATTCTCTTAAGACTCAATCCTGAGGCTGCAGTGCAAGCTTACCTCCATCTGCCTGTGCTTCCTTTTCCAACTGAATGCCCTAGATAACTGCCATGTAGATTCATAGAAACATGGAAGTTAAGGGCATCACAACAGTGGTTAATAGCATGTCTTGTAAGCCAAATTCCATCATTAAAACTTGTCTCCCATCACATATTAACTGACTGATATTGAACAAATTACTTTGGCTCTTTTTAAAAAATAATTTTTTAATGAAAGTATAGTTGACTTACAATGTTGTGCCAATTTCTGCTATACTTTGGCTCTTTGATTCAAAGTCTATTAAATGGCAATACTCATTGTGTCTGCATCAAAGATTTTAAAAATTAATTCACAAATGAATCATTTAAGGTTCTTGTTAAAATGCTGTCACTTATTAACTATGCTTAATATAGAATCAGATATTCTTCATTTTAAAATAGTCTCCAGATGATGCTTGTCAAAGCTGCTGGCTATAGCTAAACTCTGAATAGCAAGGATCTGCACCATGGAGGTATTGAGAGGGTTAGGTGAGTTAATCCATGTAAAATGATTAATATAGTGCTTTTCACATAGTAACTGCTCTTATAATTTCATTAGCATTTTAAGGGAAATTAGATTTATGTTACCTAATGCATTTATTTTACAGATGATAACTGAAGACTTTAAATAACTTGTATAATGTCACATGAAATCATCCTACAGACGCCTTTTAATTTTTGCCTAAAGTTTCCTACAAACTTTAATTATATTATTCCTCTTCCTTCATCTAGAATGCATCACAGTTCTAGTCTTCCCAACTGCTCTTATACATTCATTAAACTCAGACTTTGCGAGCACTCCTGGGTAGCCTTTTACAACTGCCCAAAGCTACGTTGTCTCTTTGCTCCTCTGAACTGCTATTTTCGTCCTCTTCTCTGCCAATCCTTTGGCTTTTCACACACGCTTTTGTTTATTTAAAATGTTTAAGGTAGGAGTTCCCACTGTGGCTCAGTGGGTTAAGAACCTGGCATAGTGTCCCTGAGGATGCGGGTTTGATTCCTGGCCTCATTCAGTGGTTTAAGGATCTGGCACTGCCACAACTGGGATCATAGATGTGGCTTGGATCTGGCATTGTTGTGGCTGTGGCGTAGGCTGGCAGCTGCAGCTCTGATTCAGCCCCTAGCCTGGGAACTTCCATATTCCACAGGTACAGCTGTAAAAAAAAACAAAAAACAAAAAAAACAAAGAATGGTTAGAGTATAACCCAACTAAGTAAAATGGATGCATATATATATATATATATATATATATATATATATATATATATATTTGCCTCTACATATATTCTCTACTACCTTCTCCACAATCAATAAATAATGATAATTAACTGACCAAAAGACCAATCACACTCTGAATGGTAATATCATAATGTCAGGTAAATTGTTCTGTAAATGAACACCCATGCTTCCTTTTATCCCTTTCCTCAGACAAGTTACTCATGATTTCCTTCATGAGTCCCTTAAACAGAGAATGGCATTTGGAATTGGAAAAACCTACTTTTGAGCACTTAGGAATATCCATAAATTTACAAGGTATTTATTTTTCTTTATTTTCTTATGTATTACACGAAAAGAACAAATTTTCCATCTCATCAGGCCTTTCACTGGTTCCAGAAGAGGCCACACAATTCAAGACTGGTAAACTGGAATCAATTTGGGATTTCTCTTTTTAGAGTTATCAGGAAAGAAATAGCCTATTTCCACTAGAAATACTGAAACAGTGTATTGGAAGCCTATAAGTTGCTGACGGGAAAAATTTTCAAGTATTGCTAAGAAAGTAGAGAGAGAGAAAGAGACTTGAATTCATCTAGAATCCTATATTTAGTCATACATGAAACCCACTGTAACTGTAGTACTGCGGGATATCATAAATCAATAGGTTTATTTTTTTTCCCTTAAACTGGCTTGAATTGGGTTTTTATCACACATGCAACACAGAAACTCCTAACCAATTCAGTTTTCCATTGGGTTCTTTAGTGAATTTAATTTCATTATTAATAAAACTTTCTTCCAATAAATACCAGTCAATAATTTTAGTCTGATTTTTTCATTTTACTATTTCCTCCTTAACTGTTTAAATTTGCATATTTAAACTGCCTCAGAAGTATGGTAAATAAGGAAATTATTCATATATTATAAATGTTGAGATGTTATATTCTAATCTAAGCCAATTTTCTTTCACATGCAGAACAAAATAACCCACCTGACTGCAGTGAATTGTACTTTGTCAAAATAATGCTGTCCAAAAATCAAAACATTTCCTTAAAAATTTTAAATTAGGTTTGTGGAAAGAATTTATAGCCTAAATGTATATAATAAATACCTATTTTTCTCATTTTATATAAAAGAAGAAAAGTGCTAGAAAATTGTTGTAAGTGGAGCATTGTGCATATATTGCAATACATTATAAAACAATTATATTAATTTAAAAAATTCTAAAAAAAATAAATAAAAAATTCTATGAGTGAGTGAGGTCAAGGGAAATGAGCTTAGAAGAAATGAAACACAAAATGCTTGAGGGCCTTATATGGATTCTCTGATATTCAAAAGAACAGGAAGATTAATAATTTAAAATTGTGACTGCACTCTATAGGCAACGATCCCATAAGCAGAGATTTAGATCCTTGTCAAAATAGAGAAAAAGAATTGTTCTTTCTATGAATTATCAGATCATCCAAGAAAGCTGATTAAATTAAACATCAATTTAAAAGCACTCCTGAAGAGGTAATATATCTGTGGCTATTTCTTGTGAATATTTAGAGAAAGAAAATAGCTGGTCTTGATATTATATAACAACACAATTTTTTTCTGAGTAACTAGTGTAATTTAACAGATAACTAAAATGTTATTGAACCCAATAGTGGCTAGTGGTTTTATAACTCCAAGCAGAATTGAAATAGAAGTTTCTCTAGAATTTATTAATATGACTGAAGTTTAAATCAATACTTAGCCATGGACTCACTGTTTGCCTATTTTCTTATTGCAAGTAGTCTCATAGAATAGCACCAATGACACTGGATTGGAGAATCACAGAATTATATATCTGACCTGTCCCTAGAAAGCAGGTGATTCAAATCCTTTCCTTTACAGACAAGAACACTGAAGCTGCAGAAGAATCAAGATGCCCCTTTGGTCCAAATAAATTACTAGAAGGACGGGAAAGAAGGGTGTGTTTATTGTTTCCTGGCTGATAGCAACCATTTTGCTGTTCTACCTGCTTCTTCTAGGACTACCATGGATAGAAACGTGTCACCCTAAAAGATATATTCAAATCCCAATGCCAACTACCCGTATGTAGGGTCTTATTTGCAGATGTAACAAAGTTAAGATGAGGTCATGCTGGAATACGGTGGGCCCCAATTCCCTAATATGTGTCCTTAGGCAAGAGAAATTGGGCACAGAGAAAGCTGCAAAGATACATATCAGCATGCAAAGACGGAGACAGAGACTGGAGGATACAGCTAAAACCAAGGAGTGCAAAGGATGCTGGAAACCACCAGCAGTTAGGACAGAGGCAAGGGACAGATTCTCCCTCAGAGTTTCCACAAGAAATCTACCCTACCAGACTACCAGCAAGCCATCCTGTTGTAAGAATTTGTTACAGCAGCTCTATGAAATGAATACATCCTCCAACTCTACCAATACCATGCATTCCTTCCCAGTGCTGGGGGATGTTATATGAACTTTTAAAGGAACGCATCTTGTTTTATATATATATTGATGTACCACTTAGTATTGTTTTTCCTTAGTAAATTATCTGGGTATAACAATCTTTGTATATAATTTATCATAGCTATAGGAGTTTTACATAGGTGAAAAGTTTTATAATTTACATAGGTGAAAAGTTTATAATTTATCATAGGTATAGGAGTTTTACAAGTATGAGCAAAGTATTGAAATCTTAGTTCAATTTAGGGCCTTTTATTATCTCCATTTTTCTAAAATACAGTTATCTCAATGTTTTCCTCTAATTACACTGACAAACCAGAACAGATGTTATAATTTTTGCTCTAAGCATAAAACCCAGTTTATGAAATTCATAGGGAAAAGATATTTACCCTTATTTCTACACAATCTCCTTTTTTTCTTTACCTTTTGGGCTTACAAGCCTTCTTCTGTTATCATTTTTTTCTTTTGGAGAGCTTCTTTTAGCCATTCTTTAAGGATAGGTTTGCTAGTGACAGATTCTCTTACTTTTTCTTGGAATGTAAATATGTCTATTCCCCCTTTATTTCTAGGAGATAGTATCACTGGATATAGAATTGATGCTTGACAGTTCTTGGAGCACTTGAAAAGAGTTGTGCCACTTCCTACTGACCTCTGTGAGAAGATATCCTTTGTCAGTCTAATTGGTATTTCCTTGTGAGTCACTTACAACTTTCTCTGGTTGCTTCAAAAATTTTTTTCTTTGTGTTTAGATTTCAAAAGTTTAATTATGATGTATTTTGGCATTTATTTCTTTGGGTTTATCCTATTTGCCTTTTGCATACTTTCATGAATATTTTGTTTATATCTTTTTCCAAGTTTGCAAAACTTAGCCATTATTTCTTTGAATAATTTTTAGCCTTACATTCTTTTTCCTTTTCCTTTGGCACACTAATGATAGAAGTTCAGATCTTTTCCTGTTGTCCACAGGTCTCTAGTCATATCCATTTTTTAAAGTCTATTTATATCTGTTGCTAAAAATGAAGACATTCTATTGATGTCAGTTTCACTGAGTCTAACTACTATCATATTCACTTTACTAATGAGCCTATCCAGGAAGTTTTCTTTTCTTATTTCAGTTACTGTATTTCACAGTTCTATAATTTCCACTTGGTTTCTTTATAGTTCTTTACAGAGTTTTTATATTTTTCAATTTGTTTTGAAGGAATTTTTAATTACTTGTGGAAGTAATTTTAAGTTGGATGCTTTAAAACTTTTGTCTAATTGTTCCAGCATCCCATTCATCTCAGTATTGATATCATTTGTCTTTGCTCACCCATGTTATGACTTTCTTGCTTCTTGAAATGATCAGCGTTTTTTTTTAAATTATATGTATTTTATTCTACTATGCTTATACATAGTGAAGTTCTCTTTTTACTTAATATTACTGCAACTTTAGTTTTCAGTCCCTTGATTTCTTTAATTTAGTTTTCCATCTTGATGTCAGCAGTCTTACACTTGAAATGAAAGCCATGATAACACTAATTATATAAGTTCTTGCCTATTTTATATTTAAAATTATTCATTGTTGACTTTTTTCATGATTTAAGGAATACTAAATATTTTTATAAGTAGGTTTGCACAAAGTTAAGTTTTTTTTTCTTTTTGTTGTTTAAATACTGACACAATTATATAATCAGCCATGCTCCTATGAAAAATCTCACTTTTCTCGATTTCATTATAAAAATAGAACGCATACATTCACTCATTCAATGTCACATTCTTATCTGAAGTAGATTTATTTTGTAAAAATTTTAAGTGCAGTTTGAGCTAAGATTTGCATAGCAACACAATGTCCAAATGGCTACCTTACTATCTTATAATCATATAGTACTGCAATCTCTGACTCATTCATGTCATAAAAAACACCACGTTGCTTTAAGCAATGGAAGTATAACAGGAAAAATCAAATAAAAGTAATAAAGGACAGATAGAAGAAAAGTTTCACATTTTACTATGCTAATCACACCAAAATATGGAAAATATATATGAATAATCTTATAATCTTAGCATAAGATTTATGGTGATGCGCCCTTCAAATTTGCATATTAAGTTAATATTCTAACCAGATGAGTCCATCAAGATAAGCACAGTAATTTAATTAAGCAGATGTTTGTCAATATCACTTTCCAAAATGGATAATCAATTTAATAAGTAGTCAATATTCTGCCCTAGCTTGTACTAGATGGTTTCATCACTCATACCTTTGATTTTAAACAACTGACCCCTTCATCTTTTATAAATATCCTTAGATCATCTTTCATCTTCTAAATCCAAACTTACCTTTAACCAATGACTGATATTTTTAATAACTGTCTACAAATAAATAATACAGTTTTAGTGGCATTGACATAACTATAATGCATTGTCGGATTTGAAATTATATGGATTTTTTATTAAGTATTACCTTCCTTACATTCATAATGGGTGGTGTTTTCACTTGAGGGATGGTACTAGTGATAAGAAACATAGAAATCATAAAGACAATTGAGAAAATATGAAAAAAAATAGTGCATGTAAAATAAAACCTGAACTGATGTTCCTAGGACTTACACATTTTTATTGTATGAGGAATTGCAAATTAAAGAAAATAATTTAAAAGTTTTATGATATGTTCAAAATGAAAATTTTGAATTTTGTGTCTATAAGTGGCAATAATGAAAGATTTTGTGGTATTATTTAGTTCTGTGGAATAAGAAACATGTTTTGCAAACTACTTCCCTCTTCTGTTGTACACATCTACATCTGTACAACTTTTAAAACTGCATTTAAATTATGTTCAAAATTGAGACTGTGAGTAAATTTTCACTATCCAGATCAGAGTTAGGTCTTGTTCCTAGAATCTATGAAACAAAGTGTCTCTCAGTTTAGTCCATTTCAGCTAAAATCCTTCTCTGGCTGTGAAACTGATAAGTCAGTGTTCCTTTTTTACTTATACCCTGAGTCTAACTGCAGGTCCAGCTGGAGGCTTCTTCTAATCCTGACTTTTATAATGGGTGGTGTTTTCACTTAATATCACCAGGGATATTACTGGTGATAAGAAACATAGAAATTATGTTTCTTTTTTGCCTGGTAATTAGCAGGTGACCAAGGTCTTCCTTACTGTTTGCTATACATAGTGAATATTTATTCATATTCTTATGTGCAATCCAAATACCTTCACCTTTGAGATTGGATTAAGATGAGGGAATAGAAGTACTAGAGTTCAACTTCTCTGCCAAAAAAACAACAAAACTACAACCAACTGCTGAGCAACCTTCACCCAAATGGACTGTAAACTTCCAAAAAAGATATTCTGCTCCAGAAGACAAAGAGGAGACCACGTCAAGAGGTAGGAGGGGTGATTACATGATAGAAGCAACCCCATACCTCCCGGGTGGGAAGCTCCACAGTCTGGAAAGTAACTGCATCACAGAGACTCACCTAAAGGACTGAGAGTTCTGAGCCTCACATCAAATCCCCACAGCTGGTGAACTGGCATAGGGAGAAAGAGCCCCTGGAGCATCTGGCATTGAAGGCCAGTGGGGCTTGTGTGCAGGAGCTCCACAGGACTGGGGGAAAGAGGAGACCTCATTCTTGAAAGGCGCACACAGACTTTCACTTGCACTGGGTCCCATGGCAAAGCAAAGTCTCCATAGGAATCTGGGTGGAACCTGACTGCTATTCTTGAAGGATCTCCTGGGAAAACAGGGGTGACTGTGGCTTGTTGTGGGGGAAGGGCATTGGGGTTTAAGCTCTTGGGAACTCTCATAAGCCTGCAGTTCTCTGGAGGTAGCGATTTTTGGGAAAATCTGGTCCCGCCCATCAGTGCTGAGAAGCCCCAGGCCAAACAATAATCCAGGTGGGATCACAGCCCCACCTATCAGTAAACAGGCTGCCTAAAGACCCCTCAGGCACACAGCCAGCCTCTAATCTCATCCAGAGACAAAGCCCCATCCATCAGAGGGAGAGGAATCAACCCCACCTACCAGTGGGCAGGCACCAGTCCCTCCCATAAGGAAGCCTACTGTAAGCCCCCCCCATGCCAACTTTAGCCACAGGGGAGGCAAACACCAGAACTAAGAGAGGCTACAACTCTATTGTTGGCAAAAAGGTCACCACAGCAAAAACCTATAAAAATGAAAAGACGGAAAACTATAACTCAGATAAGGGAGAAAAAAAAAAGCCCAGAAAAACAGCTCAGTGATGAGGAGATTATCAGCCTCCCAGAAAGAGACTTTAGACTATTGATGCTGAAGATGATGTAAAACATTGGAAATGAACTGGAAGCAAAGATCTATAATTTACAGGAAACACTGAGAAAAGAAATACAGATGTAAAAATTAAACAAGAAGAGAAGCAAAATATGATAACTGAAATAAAAAATACATCAGAAGCAGCCAACAGTAGAATACAGGAGGCAGAAGAACGAATCAGTGAGGTGGAGGACAGATTAGTGGAAATCACTAATGCAGAAGAGAAAAGAGATAAAAGATTGAAAGGAAGTGAGGAGAGTCTTAGAGAACTCCAGAATAAAGTTAAATGCACAAGCATCCGTATTATAGGGGTGCCAGAGGGAGAAGAGAGAGAGAAGGGGACAGAAAAAATATATTCAAAGAGGTAATAGCTGAAAACTTCCCTAATATGGGAAAGCAACCACTCAGTCAAATCCAGGAAGTGCAATGAGTACTATATAAAATAAACCCAAGAAGGAATACCCCGAGACACATATTAATCAAAATGACCAAAATTAAAGACAAAGAGAAAATATTGAAAGCAGCTAGGGAAAAGAAACCAATGACATACAAGGGAACCCCAATAAGGTTATCAGCAGATTTTTCAGCTGAAACTCTGCAGGCCAGAAGGGACTGGCATGATATAGTTAATGTGATGAAAGGGAAAAACTTCCAAAAAAATTACCTTATCCAGAAAGGCTCTCATTCAGATTTGAAGGAGAGATAAAAACCTTTACAGATAAGCAAAAGCTAAGTGATTTCTGCAACACTAAATCAGCTTTACAAGATTACTAAAAGAACTTCTCTAGGCAGAAAAGAAAAGGCCACAACAAGAAACAAAAACACCACAAATGAAAACGCTCACCAGTAAAGGCATATATACAGTAAAAATACTAAATCATCCCTGCACAATTATGCTAACAAAATCAGAAACCATGAGAAGAGAGCACAAATACAGGTCACTGGAGAAGCACTTCCAATTAAAAAACCAACAAAATAAAACAAATTCATTTATATATAGACTCCTACATCAAAACTTCAGGGAAACTGCAAACCAAAAATCTACAATTGATACACAAACAAATAAGAAAAATCAACTCAAATACAACATTAAAGATAGTCATCTTGTGAGAGGAGACAACAAGAAAATAAGGGAAGAAAAAAGAGCAACAAAAACCCCAAATTGTTAATACAATGGCAATAAGAACATACATATCAATAATTACCTTAAATGCTAATGGACTGAATGCTCCAAGCAAAAGACATAGACTAGCTGAATGGACACAAAAATAAGACCCATATATATGTTGTCTTCAAGAGACCCACTTCACTTCTAGAGACACATACAAATTGAAAGTGAGAGGATGGAAGAAAATATTCCATGCAAATAGGCATCAAAAGAAAGCCAGAGTAGCAATACTCAGATCAGACAAAATAGACTTTAGAATGAAGAACATTGTAAGAGACAAGAAAGGGCACTACATAATGATCAAAGGATCAATCCAAGAAGAAGATATAACAATTTTAAATATCTATGCACCCAACATAGGATTACCACAATATATAAGGCAACTGCTAACAACCTTAAAAGGAGAAATCAACAATAACACAAT
>PVHT021183608.1:13293289-13315311 GCA_004024745.2 Catagonus wagneri | reverse complement strand
CTCGAAAAGACACATGTACTCCAGTGTTCATTGCAGCACTCTATACAATAGCCAAGACATGAAAACAACCTAAATGTCCATCAACAGAGGAGTGGATAAACAAGGTGTGGTACATATACACAATGGAATATTACTCAGCCATTAAAAGGAAAGAAATAACTGCCTCTGCAGCAACATGGATGGACCTAGAAATTATCATACCAAGTGAAGTCAGTTATACAATGAGATACCAACATCAAATGCTATCACCTACATATGGAATCTAAAAAAAAAGGACACAATGAACTTCTTTGCAGAACAGATACTGACTCACAGACTTCGAAAAACTTATGGTTTCCAAATGAGACAGGTTAGGGCTGGCAGGTTGCACTGAGTGTTTGGGATGGAAATGCTATAAAAATTTGGTTGTGATGATTGTTGTACACCTATAAATGTAACAAAATTCATTAATTAAAAAAAAAAAACAATGCATGGAGTTCACATCCTGGAGACAGGTTGGCCTGAATCCAGGAGCCAATTCCATTCCTACACTCTCCCCCGACAGCTGACACCCAACCACTTTGCTTACCCCAGTGAATTTCAGCAGGATCTTCTTGCTGAATCTTCCACTCAGTTCTGTGATAACTCTAGACACCAAGGCTCCATCACCTCCCAAGTACGGCCTGGTGTTTGCTGTTTTGTTTTTCCCTCATGGGAAAAGCCTATTCTAAAAATATCTTTATTCCTGCTATCTTAAAAATTTTACTCAAAAATTTGGAAGGAAGCTCCTTTGTCTGCCTCATTTTACACTGTTCTTCTCAATGAGTGGGTGACTCCTATCCACTGTCTGAAATGGATGGAGATGGTGGTGATCAGGGACAGTGCCTCAGGTTAAGAGAACAAATTCAGTGGTTGTTTAAAGATGAATACTTAATTCCAAATCCCTCTGACCTGATCCATATCCTTTATTAGACATAAAATGCTAATCCATATCATTTATTAGACATCTACCAAAGGATAATAGATAATTGAATATATTTATATGAACTGACCAATCTATTATTATGTGTTCTTTTTTTTTCTGTCCAAGGGGATAAGATGACTTCTTCTCAAACCCGAAGTGCCTTTTAAATGGAATTCTCCTGAAGCCTTTTTAACTCTGAAAAGCTTTTCTACAGTGGTGGGAAAACAAATTGAGCATACATGGATTAGGATCAATTCCAAGTCATAAAATTCATAGCAAAATAAAACAACACCTGTGTGGAGGACAAGACACAGGAAAAGGTCTTTTCATAGAGATACGCTTTGGCATAATGCAAAGTAAATTCAGAACTTTTTTTTTGAAAGTACAGTAAAAGAAGATCTTGAAATATGGTACAAAAGTCATTAAAATGTTTTAGTATAGATTAATATTTTAAAATGCATTAAGGGCTCTTCATATTCATTTCATTTGGGCCCTAACCCATTACTCTCAGGATAAATCCAAAGCTGTTAATGTCAAAGTAGTTAAGATTCAGCCCCGCACTGAGCTGACCTCCAGGCTCTCTCTGACCTTACCTCTTCCTACTCTCAAACTAGATAGCTCCCGTAGCCTCAGGCCTCTGTGTTCCTCAGACTGGCCAAGCATTTTGCTAATCAGGGCATTTGTACCTGCTGCTACCTCTGCCTGAGCTGCTCAGGTACATGTACGGCTTGCATGTCTCTGTTCAAATGTAATCTTTAAGAGAACCTACCTTGACTGTCTAAAATAACATCCCAGCTACCCCATACTTCTTTATTCATTTGCCTTGCTTTATTTTTCCTTATAACCTTTGTCACACTTGGATTAGCACATAGATTAAGAACTTCTTTTTGGTAATATATCTCTAAAGGTTAAAACAGTACCTAGCTCATAGAAGGTGCTGAATAAATATTTGGTGGATGAGTAAATGAGTAATTAAATGAACACTATCTTCCTTGTTTCAGTTTATAGATGGTAAAAATACTCATGAGTTTTATATGCTAATTCATAGTCTTGGTCAATCAATATAAGTTTCCTAGAGATTTAGTTTTTAAGATGAAGTTCACGGAACATACAATTAAACTTTCTTTTGTCTTTTTAGGGCCACTCCCGTGATATATGGAGGTTCCCAGGCTAGCGGTCTAATCAGAGCTGTAGGCATTGACCTACACCACAGCCACAGCAATACCAGATCCGAGCCATGCCTGCGAAATACACCACAGCTCATGGCAGTGCCAGATCCCTAACCCATTGAGCAAGGCCAGTGATAAAACCTGCAACCTCACTAGTTCCTAGTCAGATTCGTTTCTGCTGCACCATGACCTGATCTCCAAAATTAAACATTTTAAAATGCACAACTCAGTGACATTAATTATGCTTAAAATATTGTCCATCTACCAGCATATCAAGTTTCAAAACACTTTTGTCATCCCAAAAGAAAACTCTCTAACCTTTCAACTCTCACTCCCCATTCATTCCTCCCCATAACGCCAGGCTACCCACCACTAAAGTTTTCAGTCTCTGGATTTACCTAATCTGAATATTCTACTAAAATGGAGCCAAGCAATATGACTTTTGATCCTGCTTCACTCATTTAGCATGTTTTCAAGGTTCATCCTAAATGTTATAGCATGTAGCAGTACTTTAGTTCATGTTATGTCTAAAAATATTTCATTATAGGTAACTCCACATATTGTTTATTCATTCATCAGTTGATCAATGTTTAAGTTGTTTATGCCTTTTGGATATTGTGAATAGTGCTGCTCTGAACACTCATGGATAGGAACATTGCATTTTCTGAATTGAATTTCCAATTTTTTAAAATGAACACATGGAATATTATTCAGCCGTTACAAGGAAAGAAATAACAGCATTTGCAGCAACATGGATGGATCTAGAAATTTTCATACTAAGTGAAGTCAGACAATGAGACACCAACATCAAAAGCTATCACTATGTGTGGAATCTAAAAAAAGGACACAATGAACTTCTTTGCAGAAAAGATACCAACTCACAGACTTTGAAAAACTTATGGTTTCCAAATGAGACAGGTTGGGGGTGGGAGGTTGCACTGAGTGTTTGGGATGGAAATGCTATAAAAATTTGGTTGTGATGATTGTTGTACACCTATAAATATAATAAAATTCATTAAGTAATAAAAAAAAATCACACAAAAAGATAAATAAAAAATAAAATGAAATGAAAGTTGTCGAATCCTCCATAATTTCCTTGATTAATGTTTTATAGTTCTCAGCATGAAATTTCACCTCCTTGGTCAGGCTTGTTCCATGCTCCTGGGTTGGAAAAATTAATATTGAAAAAATGGCCATACTACCCAAAGCAATCTACAGATTCAAAGCAATCCCTATCAAATTACCCATGACATTCTTCACAGAACTAGAACAAACAATCCAAAAATTTATATAGAACCACAAAAGACCTAGAACTGCCAAAGCAATCCTGAGGAACAAAAACCAAGCAGGAGGCATAACTCCCCCAGACTTCGGGCAATATTACAAAGCTGCAGTAATCAAGACAGTGTGGTTCTGGTACCAAAACAGACATAAAGACCAATGGAACAGAACAGAGAATCTCAAAATAAACCCAGACACCTACGGTCAATTAATCCTTGACAAAGGGTGCAAGAATAATATAAAATGGGAAAAAGACAATCTTTTTAGTAGGTTTTGCTGGGAAAACTGGAGAGCTGCATGTAAATCAATGAAACTGGAACACACCTTCACACCATGTACAAAAATAAACTCAAAATGGCTTAGACTTAAATGGAAGACAAGATACCATCAAACTCCTAGAAGAGAACATAGGCAAAACATTCTCTGACATCAACCTTACAAACATTTTCTCAGGTAAGTCTCCCAAAGTAACAGAAATAAAAGCAAAAATAAACCAATGGGACCTAATCAAGCTGACAAGCTTTTGCACAGGAAAGGAAATCATAAAAAAAAAACAAAAAGACAAGTTATAGAATGGGAGAAAACAGTTTCAAATGATATAACTAACAAGGGCTGAATCTCTAAAATATACAAACAACTTATACAACTCAACAGCAAAAAAAAACCCCAACAACCCAATTGAAAAATGGGAAAAAGACCTGAACAGACATTTCTCCAAAGAAGATATGCAGATGGCCAATGAGCACATGAAAAAATGCTCAACACCACTGATTATTAGAGAAATGCAAATCAAAACTACTATGAGATACCACCTCACACCAGTCAGAGTGGCCATCAATAAAAGTCCACAAAGAACAAATGCTGGAGAGAGTGTGGAGAAAAGGGAACCCTCCTGCACTGTTGGTGGGAATGTAAACTGGTACAACCACTATGGAAAACAGTGTGGAGGTACCTTAGAAAACTGTAGAACTACTGTATGACCCAGCAATCCCACTCTTGGGCATATATCCAGACAAAACTTTCTTCCAAAAAGACACATGCACTCACATGTTCATTGCAGCACTATTCACAACAGCCAAGACATGGAAACAACCTAAATATCCATTGACAGATGATTGGATTCAGAAGATGTGGTATATATACATAACAGAATACTACTCAGCCATAAAAAAGAACAAAATAATGCCATTTGCAGCAACATGGATGAAACTAGAGACTCTCACACGAAGTGAAGTAAGTCAGAAAGAGAAAGACAAATACCGTATCATATCACTTATATTTGGAATCTAATATACAGCACAGATGAAACTTTCCACTGAAAAGAAAATCATGGGCATGGAGAACAGACTTGTGGTTGCCTAGGGGGAAGGGGAGGGAGTGGGATGGATTGGGAATTTGGGTTTAATAAATGCAAATTCTTGCCTATGGAATGGATAAGCAATGAGATCCTGCTGTATAGCACTGGGAACTATATGATGGAGCATGATAATGTGAGAAAAAAGAATGTATACATGTATGTGTAACTGGGTCATCTTGCTGTGCAGGAGAAAATTGACACAACACTGTAAATCAGCTATAATGGAAAAAATAAAAGTCATCATGAAAATACAAAAAAAATAAAATAAAATAAAAGTTGTTTGTATTTAAGGTGTACACCATGATGATTTGATATTCCTATGCTATATCTACATTTAACATTTTGGTTCTTACGGTATTTCTACATTTAACATTTTGAAGAACAACCAAACTGTTTTCATTAGGGGCAGCATCATTTTATATGCACTTTAATAATGTATGAGAGTTAGTTTCTTTGTAATTTCTTCAACACTTTTCGTTTTCCCTTTTTGAAGATATGTCACCATCCTAGTAGGTGTTAAGTGGTGTCTCATTGTGGTTTTGATTTTCATTTTTCTAACGACTGATGGTGTTGAGCATTTTTCATGTACTTGTGACCATTTGAAATTCTTCTCTGGAGAAATATATATTAAATTCTTTGGCTCATTTTTTAAATTGGATTGTGTTTCTATTGCTGAATTGCAGAAGTTCTTTAAATATACTGGATACAAGACCCTTCTCATATATACAATTTTTAAATATCTTCTACCATTCTAGAGATTATCTTTTTACTGTCTTTATAATGTCTCATTATGCACAAAGGTTTTAATTTTAGCAGAGTCCAACTTACAGATTTTTTTTTCTTTGTTACTTGTGCTTTCAGGTTACATCTAAGAAACTATTACATAATCCAATCTCTTTTTATTTTCTTTCAAGAGTGAGTGTCATGGTTTTAACTCATGTTTAACTCACTGACTCATTTTGAGTTAATTTTTATGTATCTTGTGACATAAGGATCCAACTCGTTCTTTCGCGTGTGGATATCCAATTGTCCAACACCATTTGTTGAAGAGACTACTTAGTCTCCTATTGAACCTACTTGACAGTCTGTCAAAAAACAATTAACTATAGATTCATGGGTTTATATCTAGACTTTCAGTTCTATTCCACTTGCTAATAGGTCTATCATTTGCCATTTCCACATTGTTTTGATACTGTAGCTTTTTAGTAAGTTTTAAAATCAAGAAATATGTGTTATCTACCTTTTGTAGAGATTATCTCATTTCTTGTACATGGTTGTGCAAAGCTGTTATCCCTTTACCTTGTGGTTAACTAGTCTTTCTATAGGGATTTTCTTGAATAGTCGGAACTAAATAAAAAGGGAAGAAGAAAAGGGAAAAAAGTAAAAAGAAAAACTCAGCTAGCATTTGCAGATTGGCTCTATTTAGAGGCATTCATTTTTGTTCAACACTTTAGCCATTTACTATTCTGTTTCAGTCTTCTTTTTCTAAATAGCTTCTTTTCCACCCTGAGAACTTTCCAAATTAGGTGAAAAAAGGAACAATCCCCAAGGAGGTCAAAATTGACAAACACAGTTCTTTGAGAACCAGGTCTGCTCTACTGTCTCCTGAATCAGGGATCAGCATCCCAAACTAGGCATGCAGGCTGATGGCTTAAATACCACCATTAAGCCAGGGAGGAGATAGGGCAGAGGCAAGTAAAAATGCAGCTAAGTTCTTTTTATCATTTGTCTCTTTCTTAAATTAACATCTGCTTGGCTGCTTTAAACCTTTGACTATTCTCCCAACAAAGTTGATTCTGACAGGTTTCACTTCTTTTCCCTGTACATAAAGAACCAGCGAATTTTTTCTATTAAGGTCATATATTAAATATTTTTAGGCTTTGTGGGTCATTCGATCTTTGTCACAACTACTCAATCTTGCCATTGTGGTGTGAGAGTAGTCATAGAAAAGAGCATAAACTAGGAGTATGGCTGGTTGTGTTTCAATAAAACTTTATATAAGAAAAGAGATAGTGGACTAATGTTGCACACTGGCTGTACTTTACCAATGCCTGCTATAGCTCCTAGGTATCTATGCTCTCAACTCAGCCGATGTTTTAGTCCTGATCCAATCTCAAGTCTGGCAAGTTAAATTTGTTTAAAAAAATTATTTAAATGAAAGAAAAAGTAAAATGTAACAATTCTTTCTCCCCTGGTCTATTTAGTAACTTCCATGTCAGAGATGTCTCTTAGAATCTGAAAAAATATTCTAACTTTGGGGGGAAAGTAAGAATAGCTCTCACAGTTTATAGAAGGAAAAAAACCCTGCCTTATTGAATTAAATAATATGATGGCATTTTTCTTTTAAAGGTATTTATTCTGAAAAAAAGTTTTTATTAAGTTGTATGCATGTAAAATCTGAGACTAATTTATCAATGAATGGCCTATTTTCTCAAAAATATTTAATTTTATAGGAAATATAGACTTTAAAATATTCTATCTTTATATATATTTAAAGTATTCAGGATTATATTTACATAAAATATAAATTCTATTAATTCATTCTTGTCTATTCATACAAAATTTCAAAGATTAAGTACTATAAAAACATTAGGTGTTTTTGATTTACACTCTTCCTATGAGTAACAAAAGTGCATTGCTTTTAAAAATGCTTTTTTATTTCAGAACATATTAATTCTAATTAATGGAATATGGAGGTTTTTAAATAAATACATCACAAAATACCAGAATTACACGCAAACTCAAACTGACCACTATGCATACATATCCACTTGTATCTACTGACATCTACTCAGCCTCCTAGCTCATAACTTCTTCAAGGGCAAGTCACAGGGCATTTACATATAGATTTTCCAGACAATGCTGGAAATCTAATGGCCTTTTTTTTTATTCCTAGGAAAACAGAAGGATAGATTTTGTCTCAGAATAAATAAAAAAAATAAGATACTATTGCTTCCATGTGCCAAGTAACAAATTAGAAAAGTACACATGACATATAGAGACACCCAATGAAACTTAAGGATAAAGCCTTTGGCAGGACTTCTTATTTTAGAGCCAAAAGCACCATTAAGAATGTGACTCACTGCAACTATTCTCTGTGATGTGTTTGAAGCTGTGGGTGATAGAAAGTGGTATCACTGAACTACAAGTCCTTATTCTGTTTTCCCTATTAACAGCACAGCCAGTAGCCCTCAGATCTCTCTATTCCCCCAGCTATCTTGTGAAATGTCTTTTATCCCACTACAAAGAACCGATAAGGCCAGAAAAAATGTTTTCCACAGATTTTAATTGGAAAAACTATAGATTTTAAGAACAGAAATAAGGGTGGCTCCTTGCAACTGAATCCACTTTCTTTATCAGCTTCCAAGATAACTCCTCACCAGCCCTCCCCAAAGCAGACTCTGCCAGCTTGAAATTTTCAGTACTTTGATAAGAAAATGAAAGTTTAATTCTAATATTGTTATCTCCATTGAAATGAAGACTAATTTGCTTGATGAGTTGCATTTAAAGAATAAAAAATGTATATTTTGATTATGACCCAAGAGACAATACTAGTTGTTTTCAGAAACCCTGAAAAGCCCTTCTTGCCTGTCCTCCCTCTATTTCTCCCCAGGATCCGTGCCCACCACCGACCCAGGGTCCCAGGATGGAACACCTGCTAGATCTGTTCCAATGAACCAATACCTTCAAACTCTTGCTATTTTGTGAACCTCAATCCTCAGGCTGCAAGTGTCTTATTTATTAAGTGATAGCTTATTAATTTAATAAAAATAGTTGGTGTTCATGGGTAACATTCACCATTGCTTTCAAGTCTGACCTTCTACAAAACAAATATGATTTTGCTGTGTGGTTTTTGACATAAAAGCACAATCCAATGACCTGAATCTCACAGGGAAACTAATAAGCACGAAAGTAGATGATAGCTAGTATTTTGTTTAATAGAGCATACCACCCAGATGGCTAACTCAGCTATTTCAATACAGTACTAGTATATTAGTCATCTCTCAGAAAATTGCTTTTCTCCTCCAGAAAATAATCCCAATATCACACGTTCAATTTACTCCCTTACCAACAGCTTCAAAGACAGAGACACAACTGAATTGTGAATATTTGTTTGCTACAAACTTATGGGAAGAAGAAAGAGTACTCCAAGGTGAAGAAATACCATGCGAAAAGAGGTCATCAATATAGACAGAGCCTAGCATGTTGAGACCAGGGTAAGGTGGTTGCCTCAGTTGAAATATAGGGATATGCCACAAATTGTCTGGAAATGAAAGTTGGGTTAAACTATTGCATTTGGTGTGGATAAGCACTGAGATCCTGCTGTGTAGTATAGAAAACTATATCTAGTCACTTGTGATGGAGGATAATGTGAGGAAAAGAATGTATCTATATATGTATGACTGGGTCACTTTGCTGTACAGTAGAAATTGACAGAACAATGTAAGTCCACTATAATTAAAAAATAAAAATAAATTATAAAAAAAGAACTCAGAATGCAATTCTGAAGGCTTGTAAACTGATCACATAGGAATACAAGAACCACTGATGATTTTTACACATGCTAAGTAACATGATCAGATTTAGGGTATAGAAAGTTAACTGCGGGAGCATTAAGTAAGGAATATTGGCTTCCTGAAATATTGCTCCATGGTCTCCAAATTGATCCTACTGGCAATGAATAAATCTGTCAGTTAACATTTCTGCTCACATATTCCAAAGCTTGACAATTCTATTTTCCCTCAATTAAGCACTTAATCAAATTATGCAATCTCAGTGTTTCTAAATAGAAAGTATTTATAATGTCTATAATAGGATCTAATTGAATGTGTAATAATTATTTACAAAAACTTAATCATCAAAAAATAAAATTCTGGATAGTCTGCGTGATCTATAAGACAATCCTAGAAGACAGAAATAAGAATCATGCCATTAAGCTAACTGACTAGCTAACACCGTTTCATAGAAGACGCTAACTTTGGCAAATCATTATATTGCACACATTATAGAGCAGGCCTTGACAAAATATTTCTCACAACCTGGTTTTTGTATGACCTATGGAGCCAAAAACTGGTTTTAAATTTTTAAAAAATTGTAAAAAAAGAAAAAACCCACTGAGAAGAATAAGTGACAGAGATGGTATGTGGACCTCAAAGCTTACATTATACATTCTCTATCCCTTTCCTCCAAAAGCCATTGGCCCTTGTTATACAGTGAAATATGAAAGAGCTTGAGGGATATTTTCACTTAAATCCTCTTTCTATACACTGCTAAGAAGCAATAGATATGAGTCCCTTTACAGCCTTATACAATTTTCACTTTTTTCCAGGAGAATTACTGTTCTATTTTGTGAAAATGCTTTACTTTTATAAATAGTTTGTTGCCACAGAGTTCTGATATGCAGGATGGGTAACATTCAGACTGTTATTTAAATGATGTCAACTTGGAGGCCAGTACTCAACATGTACGAGTAGTTTTATTTAGTAGAAGTTAAATAGCAATATTTCAGAGTAGCTGGTACAGTCCTTTTCCTGAGGTTCTGAGATTGTGCATCATTGTTAAGACAAAAATCCTAGCCTGTCACTTATGGCTGAACTTCAGCAAGCCTCATAGTGAAGCAGAAACCAGTTTGAAAATGAGACTGAGTGAGTATAGTTCATTTATTAAGTAACCACTCAAATAGAATGGAAGAAACTGAAATTCTTTATTGGCATACAGGACATGACTATTTCATAAGGGTCTGATCAATAATTTCTCTTAGGGTAAAAAGCGTTGGCAGCAAGTTCATTGACAAATCTCCCCATGACCTTTCTAAAATACATACAATCACAGAATATTAAATGTTAGTAATATTTTATGTGGAGGTAGATTTAATTTATTGCCAGTCTGTAAAAGTTCTACCTTTATCTCTTTTATTTCTGAGGATGCCTGGATATCTGATTTTGATAATTTACTAACTGAAATGGGGTCAGTACTGGTTACTTATTGTATCTAAGCGTTATTTTAAAATAAGACATAGAAGATTGTTATACAGTTGTGAGGAATATTAGTTCTTTTAGAATCAAGGAACCATTTTTTAAAATAATCAAAACATTTCAAAGTCAATTTAAAGGAAAAAAATTATTCTAGTGAGATATGAAATCTCTGTTACTAATCCAAAGAAAATTCAATTCCTTTCCGTCATGTCCTTTAAAACTTGTACCAAACAGTTAAATTTTATCCTTCACTATCATCTTCCATATTCTAGAACAAACTAATGCTTTATTTAGGACAAACCTACTCTCTGATTCCCCGAAAAACCAAATCTCATCCACTTGCCTGAAAATAACGTTGTGATGTTCTATCAATAGTGCTCTTAGTTTTGAGCACCCACATTAATTATAATTTTTAACAAAAGTAACTAATATTTCACAAAAAACTAGCAGGATAGTAATGAAGAACTTTTGCACCAAACATTTTAGAATACTATCAAAGCTCACAATTTTCCAGAGGAACACACACATCATTCCACAAAAATGATATATTTAAAAAGGAACAAACATACGTAAACATTATTATGACAATCAACCAGTGTTTCTATATTCAGAAACATTACTTAGAACTAACTAGGTAAATAATTAGCTGTTAATTAATTCCATTTAACACTATGACCATATCTTAAGATATCTAAGGAAATAATGCTCGAACTGATACATAGAAAATGTAATTATTTCTTTAAAAATTTTTTTCAGAATTATTCAGTTTAGTTGGACACAACTTTATATTCTGTGTAGTTTTAAAAGTTATATGAGATTACTCTTAATTTATTTTATCACTAAAGTATAAGTAGCTGAGGAAATTCAAATGAACTAGTCTCTTTATGAAAAAATTAACACTAATCTACTTTTAAAAATAATAAAATGTGTACTTACCTAATATTTCATAATGATAAAAATCAAGGGAGAGACATAAGTATAATTTTTAACCAAAAGTATTGTGCTATATTAATTTTCCATATATTCACCTTAACTTTACAAACTTGGATTCTCATATTACAATATGCCTGAACTAGCAGTTTCTAGCTCTAGACAATTTTAATTTGAAACTTAAAAATTGGAGTTCCTGTTGTGTCTCAGTGGAAACGAACCTGACTAGGATCCATGAGAATGTGGGTTTGATCCCTAGCCTCACTCAGTGGGTAAGGATATGGTGTTGTCCTGAGCTGTGGTGTAGGTCACAGTTGTGGCTTAGATCCTAAGTAGCTGTGGCTGTGGCCGCGGCCAGCAGCTGCAGCTCTGTTTTGACGCCTAGCCTGGGAACTTCCATTTGTGCAGCCCTAAAAAAAAAAAAAAAAAAAGGCAAAAAAACTTGTAAATTATTAGAAGTTCAATTTCCTTATTTTATGGAGTTTAAATATATTAGATTTATATAAGTGAACTATTCATCATTACCAGAAATCAACTAGAATGAAGCATTTCTAATTCAAGAGATGGAAGTTTATTAATACCCTCTAGAGGACGGTTTTTAGTTATCCATTATTGCTTGACAAATTACTCCAAATAAAGCAGTTTAAAACAACAAAAATTTATTACATCACAGTTTCTGAAGGTCGGGAACACAGAAACATCTGGTGGTTCTGGCCAGGATCTTGCAGCCAGGCTGCTATCCAGGACTGTAGAAATCTCAAAGCACAACAGGGCTCCCAAACACACTTACATGGAGGTGTAAGGTTCTCCCTGACTAAAACGAAACTCTAGTTTCTCACCATATGGGTCTCTTCACAGCACCTCTTGCAACATGGCAATTTCCCAGACAAGCAATTATAGAGAGAAAGCAGAAAGCAAGCCCAAGATGGAAGCTACAGTCTTTATTTAATCATCTAATCTGAGAAGTGACATGCCATCACATCTGACATAAATTATGGGTCACCCAGACCAACCTGGCACAAAGCAGGATACAAGTACATCAGATTGTGAACACCGGGGGCAAGAATGGTCAAGGTCTCTTTCAGGTTAGGTAAATGGAAGAGAAATATCTTGTATTCACTCAGTACAAGGTCAGGACTTCTTAATTACACAGAGATGGACACACATGCACAGAGGCCTTAGAGATTCAGTTGCAGAAATACAGCTATAGGACAAAGTGAACATGGAAATAGAAACTCACCAGTCTGGACTCCAAGGAACTGCTGTGAACTAAATTTTGAATTTTATCAAAGCTCACAAATAACAAGAAAAATCAAAAACACCAATGAACCAGGTTCTCAGTTATATCTCACCAAAGAGAGAATAAATCTTGATGATCCAGCTAACAGAGATTACCAAGTGATTGGGGAAAAGCAAAATTCTTAATCACTACTGCCAATAATGTATTAGCCATGCAAGAACCAGGAACCAAAATAAAGAATAAAATCAGTGTGGAAGGAAACAAAAAATTAGAGAAACAGAGAGTTGCAAAGTTAAAACTGTATTGTTTAGGATTTACTCTGGGCCAAGGTTAAGCAGCTCATCAGAGATTCTTCCCAAGAAATGTAGCTTTATTACCTCTCAAACAGATCAGTTCACTTAAATATCTCAGATAACATCCTCCAAAACTGCTTAAAGTCTAAAAAAAAAATGACTAGTAAAAATGAATACACATCACAGATTTGATTTAACCAGGCTTTATAAGAAATTTAATAAAGGAAAGTTGAGATAAATTTGCTGCATTAGATGCATCACTGATTGATGTCTACAGGGAAATAAACTGCACCTTTTGATTTAGCTACATATTTGTCCTGTTAAGACTACCAATACAAAATCCCAAGAAAGTTGTACAGCAATTAGTATAACACTAAATAAAAGTAACATGGTAACAGAACAATGAAATGACACATGGTACAGTGCAATATTTAGTTATTTGTAAGCAAGAAGTCAAATATAACTAATTTTTATCCCAAAAAGCTTCCTTTAAACTCTAATATTCTAAGTTAACATCTTACTCTCAGGGGCATTGGGTTTACTTTTAAGAAAGGCAAAAAAACAAGCAAAGAGAAAAGGGATAGTATGTGTCCCAATCTTAAAAATTGTAAAACATCACTACTTGAGTTTAAAGAAAAGGTGCTGTTTTTCACACCATGTAATGCTCAATTTTCTCAATGAATAAACAAAGTTTGAGAATGAAAAGGCAAGCTCAATAGATAAAGAGGGAAGAATGAGTTTACAAATAAACCAGGGATCATTTTCCCCTGTAAGAATGTGAAGAGTTTGTGGCAAGTGCAGTGCCAAAATAAAAAATAAAAAAAACAACCCCAAACTGGGGGCCAGCCAGTGAAGAAACACTCACAGACAATCAAGTACAGAAAAATCCTAAGAAATAAGAATAATATGGATAATCATGGAAGCTGTATAAGTATATAAACCTAAAGAAATACTTATATGAAAAATAAATAGAAGAAAAATATAATATAGAGAAATAAATGCATACTAAGCTGAAAATCACTCTGTAAATTCTATTCTTTTATTAAAAGAATCTTTTGATACACTATGAACATATTTTTACTTTACCCCAACTCAACCAGACAGATTTCTGTTGCCTTAAAATGAAAAAATAAAAAGTGAAAAGCAGGGAGCATGATGAAAAACACCTGTGATTCAAAACCTGTTATTTCCATACTAGACCTTTCCTTTAAATTCTAAATCTTGGTATTTGATAATGTATTTGATTGTCTCCTCTTGAAAGACTCAAAAGGAGAAAAATCAAATTTTCATATCTCGTTGTCTTCCAGGATCTTCTTACAGAAATTAATTATACTATATTCATCAATTATAAATGAGAAACCTAGAACTCATTTTTTTTTGCTTTTTTTCTAAGGGCCGCACCTGTGGCATATAGAGGTTCTCAGGCTAGGGGTCCAATCAGAGCTACAGCAGCCAGCCTACAACCACAGCCACAGCAAACCCATATCTAAGCCGCATCTGCGACCTACACCACAGCTCACAGCAATACCAGATCCTCAACCCACTGAGCGAGGCCAGGGATCGAACCTGCAACCTCATGGTTCCCAGTCAGATTTGTTTCCACTGAGCCATGATGGGAACTCCTATAACTCATTTTTGATAATTAATTTCCTCTAATTAACTCCCCTATTTGCCCATCAACAGTATCCTGTTGCTATTATGCCTTATATATCTTTATTTTCTTTCTGCCATCTGCATCATCACTACCTTAGTCTAAGCTAATGTTAAGGGTTACTTTAATAGCTTTCTAACTGATATACTAATATTTACTCAGGTTCCTCCCTTATCTCTACTCAATACTGTTACCAGACTTTCCTTTTTGAAACAAAAATATAAACATGTCACCACCTCTTTCCCCACTATCGAGATTACTTCTTGGTAGATCACGGTTGCCTAGAGACACAGGAGTAGGAACCAGAGAAGAGATGGATTATAAATGAGCATTAGAAAAATTTTGAAGTGATAGATATGTTCATTGTCTTGATTTTGGTGATAGTTTCCCAGGTATTCAAATATCAAAATTTATCAAATTATACAGTAGATGTATGCATAGTTTAAGGCAGTTATATTCTAGTAAAGCTTAAGAAATAGATACTGCCAAAACTTTGTGCTCATTTCATTAGTTCTCAAGTCAGTGATTACTTTTCATAAAACAAACCACTTTCAAGATCCTCCAATGTCTTTTTATGGCTTGAGAGATGATTTGCTTTTATTGATGAATAATATTCCATTGTATGGACGAACCACAGTTTGTTTACCCATTCATCTACTCAAGAACATCTTGGTTGCTTCCAAGTTTTGGCGATTATGAATAAATCTGCTATAAAAATTCATGTACAGATTTTTGTGTGAACATAAGTTGTTAAATCAGTTGAGTAAATACTGAGTCACAAATTGCCCAGTCATATGGTAAGAGTATGTTAAGTTTTTTAAGAAACTGCCAAACCATTGTCCAAAGAGGTTATACCATTTTGCATTCCCACCAGCAGTGAATGAAGAGCTCTTGTTCCACATCCTCACCAGCATTTGGTGTGTTATGTACACATAGCACATTTACCAAGAAAATACCAGTTGTGGGCAATAAAACAAATCTCAAATTTCACAAGACTGTATTTACTTATATTATGTTCTCTGAACATACTAGAATTAAATTAGAAATGAATAATAATGAGATATCTATAGAATCCCAAAATATTTTTATATTTATCAACACACCACTTCCAAATAACCTACAAGTCAAAGAAGAAATCATGAGAAAAATAAGAAAATATCTCAACCTGAATAACAAAAGTACAATGTATCTAAATGCCTAGTTACTGCCACTGCAAAACAAACCGCTCAAAACTAAATGGTATAAAACAGCCATTTTATTATGCTCATGAATTCTGTGGTTTGGGAACTCAGACAAGGAATGTGGGGTGTCATGTCTCTATTCCCCAATGTCTGGTCCTGAACTAGGAGGACTGAAATATCTGGGGCAATTCAACGATGGGAGCTGGACTGTTGGGTGACATCTTTCCTCACCTGTTTGGTACCTGGGCCTGGGATGACTAAGGACCAGCTCATCAGAGCTGTCCAGCGCAGCACCTATGCACGCCCCCACCATGAAGGCAGAGATTTTCCTCTACCCAGAGGCTTCAAAGTAGCCAAACTTCTTTCAAGCTTCTTTGTAGCTTCTGGAGTCTACAAAAGGGAGAGTTCCCTTTAAATATTAGTAACAATATAGACCAAATGAAGCTCTGATACCTTACCAGTAAAAATGGAATATGGAACAGTCACTGTAAAACTTTCTGGGAGTTTTTAATAAAGTTATAAATAAATATAATCAAAATTTCAAAAACATTATTTCAATAAAAGAAGCCAAAGACAAAGGTTACAACTGTATGATTTCCAAGGTATGAATAGGCAAAACTAATCTATAGTGATAGAAGTCAGAACTATATTTATGGATGGTATGTGGAAATTGCCTAGAGTAGCACAGAGGAATTTTCAGAGTCAATACTATTGAATCAATGATAGTCATTTTGGATCTGATAGTAGTATTGCGTAGACAAATCTCTAATGCCAAAAAGACATGTGCTTTAAGTGTCATGATCCTGTAAGTTACTTTCGAATAGCTCATATACATGAGAGAGAACAACAGATTGATAGATGCACACACTGACACAAAGAAAAAGGTAAAAAAATTTTTTTAAATGTTTATCAATCTAGTAAAGTGTATAAGGGTTTTTATTGTCCACTTATTTCATACTTCTACAGATCTGAAAATCCGAACAGGTAAAACATTTATAAAACACATTAAGTAAATTCTGACTGACTTTGAATTATTTTTCAATTTGATAAATTTAAAAATGTTACTTTTGTAATTCTTACCTCATAATACATTGATGGTTCAGATGTCATTGTTTGTTTTTATTATTACATCCATAAATAGCACTACCTAATCTTCAGAAGCTTTTTCATTATTTCAAATAAGCTATATTTTTTTTTCCTTTCTCAGCTGCACCTGAAGCCTATGGAAATTCCTGCGTCAGGGATCAAATCCAAGCCACAGCTGTGACTATACCACAGCTGGGGCAACACCAGATTCTTAATTTACTGCACTGGGCTGGGGACTGAACCTAGGCCACCTCAAAGACAATGCTGGGTTCTTAACCTTCTGTGCTACAGAGGGAACTCCAAGTAAGCTCTACTTTTAGAAATTAAAGTTTCAAGCTGAATTATAAGAAATATAAAATTAAACTGAAGTAGAAAATTATGAAACTTAAGACAGCTATAAGCAGAGTTAGCAAAATTTTTGACACAAATTAAGACCATATTTCCCCCAGGGAGAAAGAGAATATTTGGCAAAGTAGAAGTTCCAGACAACAAGCTCAGTGTAGGAGCATATGCTTCCTTCCAACTAGTCTAACTTGAGGAAGCCATGCAGTATTTTTATTTAAGAAACCAAGGTTGTGTATAACCATTTACTTTAATTATCTAAAATAGTGTACAGTTAAAAGAATATGTATAATCGTACACATAAAGGTGTTGAAAACACCTTCTAGCATTGCATTTAGCTAGAAAATAATTCAAGAAAGTTGGGTGGGAAGAGTACCCCTCTGGTACCTCTTCTAAGAATTATTGCATCCTTTATTCTTAAAGGCCTGTGAGACAAGAATCTAATGTTTCTCATTCTCATCTCTCAACTTCTAGTGAGCAAATTTTAGGAGTAGATAAATGTTAAAAGTGATACACTGAACAGGTATTCTTCATGTATGAGGCTGAGAATTCAGCCTAGAAGTAGGGATCACAATTTATTTTTTTTTGCATTTTTGCAAGTTATCTCATTTTGTCATTAGATTTTCTAGGAGGTGAGGTGAGGCTTTCCTTTTATTTATTTATTTATTTATTTATTTATTTATTTATATGGTACTGAAATTTTTTCTGCTCCATTGCAGCACCGGAAAAGAAAAAAATATATCTCCCATGGTAAGAATGGATATTTAGAAGACTGAAACTCTTTTTTAAAAAATTTAGAAAATTTGGAGTTCCCATCATGGCTCAGCAGTAACAAACCTGACCAGTATCCATGAGGATTCTGGTTAGATCCTTGGCCTCACTTAGTGATTTAAGGATCTGGCATATCTATGAGCTGTGATCACAGATGTGGCTGTACCTGAGGTGTATGCTGGCAGCTGTAGCTCCAAATGGACCCCTAGCTTGGGAACTTCCATATGCCACAGGTGCAGCCCTTAAAAAAAAAACAACAAAAAAATTTAGAACATTTTTTTTTATTTCCCGTTGTGGCTCAGTGGGTTAAGAACCCATCTAGTAACCATTAGGATGCAGGTTCGATCCCTGGTCTCACTCAGTGGGTTAACGATATGGCATTGCCACAAGCTGCTTCATAGGTCACAGATGTGGTTCAGATCCAGCATTATTTCAGCTGTGACGTAGCCGTAGCTGCAGCTCCAATTCGACCCCTAGCCTGGGAACTTCCATATGCCACAGCTGTGGCCCATTTTTTTAGAAAAAAAAAATTAGAGAATTTTAGATTGAAGGATCAGCTTATTTTTGAGTAATAAATAACATCTAGCATTTGAGCTGTCTTCTACCCATTCCTCCTCTCCAAGCAGCAGATACATCTTGTGAAGGACAGCAAGAGGGAAAAAACTAAAGACATTTTAAAAAGAAGAAGAAATAGAATGAGGGCATAATATACAAATAGAATTAAGTTTGAGGAAATAGTCCATGCACAAGATAAATTGAAGAAAATAAACTGTAAAACAAATTGAATTCGTCTGATGAATTTGTTCTTGGTAAATTGGCAGCATTACAGAAAGCAATAAAAGAGCATTTTGAAGTAATGGTTAAATTAAGAGCTAAAGCACAGAAACACTGGTGTTTTTTGTTGCACGAGTGTGCATTCAACAACAAAATAGTTATATTTTCACCATTAATTCAAATATTAATTTCTACCATAGTTTTGCTTTTTTGTTACCTATTGGTAGAAATTTAGAGGGGTTTTTTTTTGGTGATATAAAATATCACTTCAATAAAAGCAGAATAAAGTGTTTCAGACATCAAAAGAGCCCCTATATTTGACCTCGTCCATGTGTAAGGAAGTTGATCTCTATTCGAATTTACCTATAAAATATCACTATCATAATGCTACTTTACAGTCAGTTGCAGACAGAGTAGAGAATGAATGAGGTGAACAATGACTTGTGATGTGTTTGAAGGAGAGAAATAAAAACTCACACAGGAGTGGAAAAATAGGAAAGAGTTCTAAATTACAGGGCTGAGATAAATTACGATGCTCCATAATCTGTGATTAGTGTCTTGAAGAATGTATATGTATTCTTTTGGCATCCTTGGAAAGGTCTTCCCTCTTATTATTTGAATATGATTAGAAAAATCCAGCAATGAGAAAAGAAATCCTTAACTGAAAATTACATTTAAGGCATATAAAACTCTAAATGTCACTCCTGATTCATTCAGTGTCAATCTATCTGAAATATCAGAATTATAATAATCTTCCTCTTAAAAAGAAGTCAAATTAACTGTTTTGGTTAAAGAAGGATGTTATTAACTCAAAAATATAATTAAAGCCTGAAAGCAATAGTGATAGAATCGAGATGACATACATACTCAGAAATATAAATCATAACACACATGATGATTTCAAAGTTAAACTTATGTGGAATGGTTAAGAGGTTTCATCTAAAAACTACAATTTTTTGGCATTGTTTATGTCATTAGAATTCTATCGTGATTCATATGAACAATACATCCACAGAAACAGCCATAACCTGCCAATGTATTTTCACATAAGAACCATCATGAAAACTTCAAGTCATAAAATACAGTTGAATAGGAAACTCACTTACTTATGTTTCATACGGAAGATAAGAAAATGCCCAAAACAATGATACGTGGTATCTTATTAAATGAATAATTTTCCATGCAGGTTATAGGAGAAAAGTACATATCCAAAAATACATCATCTAAAATTTAAATTCCTAATGGAATTTAAGAACTTCCTCAGTTTTCATTTCAATTTAAACATCTACCAATCATGTTTCAGATTTACATCTGAGGCCAGTGTCAATATACTACAAATACATAAGCTTTAACATTCTGAATTAAGGTTTGATACACTGCCATCTTGTGATTGTTTGAAGAAAGTTCAAGTCTTTGGGGAAATGCATGTATGTAGGACTGAGAGCTCAAGACCACTTTTACTTGAATTTTGGACGAGAAACTAGAACTCTCTTATTTATCTTAGAAGCGAGCTGGTTAAAGAAGACAGAGTAGTACGGAGTAGTTCAAATCTCTGCTCCACTAATATTAAGAACTTAGGAAACTTATTTAACATCTGTAAGCCTCAGTTTACTTCTCCAGAAGGTGGAAATAATTATACAATCACTTCAAATGGTTGTCTTAAGAAATGAACACGATAAGTACACAATGTTGCTCATAGTACAGGGGACACCATAAACAGTGTTAGAAACCATGCAAGTATCTGAAAAATCCAGTTTTCAAGTGATTTCATGACCAAGGCCAATTCTGTTTTTTCTAAAATATTGCTTGTTACTTTCACTTCTTCAGCAAAAAGAAAAAGTGTGTGGTTTACAGTGGGAGTGCTGACATCTAATTGCTGTTTCAAAGTGAAAAGAATACATATAATTCTAAGTTTGAATTTTATATCTATCATTTGAGACTTTTAATAGAGCAATCATAATCCTGAGTCAAATTCCTATATGTATTTTCCACTAAATTAGCAGCTATGATATTGCCTTATACTGTACTTATAACATATCAAGTCCATAATTATACCGCCTGGCACATAGTGGGTGTTTAACACCCATTTTTGTAAGGTCCAAACTTTACCAACATGCTGGATTTAGTTCAGTGATCACTTAGTTGCTATTGTAACTCAGTAACTGAAATAGATATTATGAGAAAGTGAATAAAAAACAGTTCCAAATTAGTAAAGGACAGAATTTAAATCCAGCTAACTAGGATATAAGTCAGGAGAACTGCAGCAGATTTATAAACTAAAGAAGAAACAATTCAGATCAGAGAGGGAAAGTATACAGAAAAGTTAAACTAGAAAAAAAATAAAGTACCACACCCTAGTTCTCTCCTAGACATTTTCCCCTGTGTTGACTAGAAGTTTACATGGTTCATTTGGCAAAAAAGGAGATGAAGAAAGTGAATTTGCATGAGCAGAATTAATGACCACACTGAACAAGTTGATAAAGGGGAAATGACATTGGAGTGGACTTCCCATTCCAAAACAGTCCTCTTAAAGTAGAAAACTACTGGGAAAGTTGTAAAATTATGTTTCATTTCTATACATCTTTTTTTTTTTCCTGTTCTAATTTTTTATTTTTTACCTTTTTTCTTGTTTGGACAACTTACTAGCTACATGGTTTTTTTTTTTCTCAATGGATTTTATTTCAATTATAGGTGTGCATAAATCATCACAAGTCAATTTTACAGATTTTGTATCCCAAACCCCCAGTGCATCCCCCCACCCCCCCAGATTGTCTTATTTGAAAAACCAAGGTTTTCCAAAGTCTGTGAGTCATTGTCTGTTCTGTAAGAAGGTTCGTTGTGTCTTTTAGTTTCCACATGTAAGCAGTATCATTGGGTGTTGCTGTCTAATTGTCTGACTGGTTTCACTTTGCATGATAATTTCTAAGTCCATCCATGTTGCCATAAATGTTGGTAATTCGTTCCTTTTAATGGCTGAGTAACATTCCATTGTGTGTATGTACCATATCTTCCCTAACCACTCTTCTGTG
>PVHT021183608.1:13272424-13292289 GCA_004024745.2 Catagonus wagneri | reverse complement strand
AGTGCATCCCCCCACCCCCCCAGATTGTCTTATTTGAAAAACCAAGGTTTTCCAAAGTCTGTGAGTCATTGTCTGTTCTGTAAGAAGGTTCGTTGTGTCTTTTAGTTTCCACATGTAAGCAGTATCATTGGGTGTTGCTGTCTAATTGTCTGACTGGTTTCACTTTGCATGATAATTTCTAAGTCCAACACACAATGGAATGTTACTCAGCCATTAAAAGGAACAAATTACCAACATTTATACATCTTTTTTAAAAAGCATTATTTAAATCTTAGTTCAGAGAAGATACATTTTTATCAAAGAGCAAGGCAGCTGCTTTTGCATCACCATACCTAGCAGTCTAAAATAAAGAGGCAAAAGGCAGCCCGACAATCTCCTCATTTTCTGCTGTATTTATGAAGAGGCTAGCACCCCTGAGTCAAGAGACCCAGCCATAAATGGATTTTGATAGTGGAAAGAGGACAGCAGACAAGGAGACAGATGAGGAAAGAATCTAAAGATGTTGGTGAAACTCTTAGCGCAGCCAAAAAATATCAAGGAGCTGTTAGAGCACATGCTGATTGATATTATTAAAAAATAGCTAGATCAATAAAGATTGCTTCAAGGTCATGGTGTGGCTCCCAATTCTACTCTTGGACTTGATGTGCTGTAAATCGTATTCAAGTTGAACTTGACTAATTCTTCACAGCCACCCTGTGGTACACAGTGCAGAACTGCCCTGCAGGAGAGACGCTAACAAGGAGCACCACACACCCCAAGCAGAGAAGAGCAGGGAGAGAGAAATCCATCACATACTCTAGAAAATACCCTGTCAATAATTCAAATAAAATTTGTTATTAACAAAATACAGAGTTTAGCCAATTCAATAGAAGACACATTTAAGAATGTTATATATTTTAGTGTATATACATAATATATAATGCACAAAGTTTTTGTGTGAGCTAAAAATGTGTAATATGCAGATAACAATATTTTCTGCTCACTTTTAAATGAAGAGAAGGAAAATATAATGAAACCGGAGGGAATGCAAGGCGATAATACAAGAAAAGCAACAAGAAAATGACAGCCAAGTCTTTTCCATGCGTTACTGAGAAGGTAACACTCCAAGGAGCAAACAAGGAGCAAAAGGCTGAAAGGTAAAGAGATATAAGCTTCATGCTTTACTCATACATTGATTTAACTAATATTTATTGCCTAATTTATGCCAGACAGGCACAGCTGTTGGCCCTGGAGATAACAGAAAGGAGCCTGACCAAGGAGTTTACATTCTAATGGGAATAGATTAAAAACTAAAATAAGTATAGCAAGGACAACTTCACAAAATGAGAAACACTAAAAAGAAATATTAAATAGGATGATGTGACCCACTATGATATGGTAAGAGAGGGCTTCTTATATCTTAGAATCAGGGAAGACTTTTCTTGGGAATTGCCATTATTTGTGTTAAGGCCTTGATGACAGGAGGAACCAGACCTGTGAAAATCTGGGGGCAGAGTGTTTCAAGCAGAGAAAAGCACATGATGCAAAGTTATTGCTGCAGCATCTCAGTGCTTTCTAAGAGCCTAAGACAGAGCCGAACCATGTGTGCTGGGGAACTGAGTCCAAGAGGCAGAAGCCAGAGTAGGTCAGGGCTTCAAGGGCATGGGAAAGAGTTTAGATTTTATTCTAAGTAAAATGAAAATCCCCTAGTAGATTTTAAGAGAGTGAAAGAAATGTTTAGATTCAAAAGATTGAAGAAAAAGTTTGGAAATGGATGATGGAGGGTCTGAAATGAGAGTCAGAATGCTTAGTTAGAACTTGTTTGTGAATAATGAGAATCCAAAGGGGAGGCGAGTGGTTCTACCGGGGGAGCCTCAGGAAGATGGATGGGATACAGAGACAAAGTGAGAAAACCGCAGTTTTAAAAAGCCTCTTATTTGGTCTATACACTCCCCTGGTAAATGAGGACTTCCATTATTTGACCTCAGTCTAACAATAGGTTTCATCTGGAGCATTAATTGAATGCCCTTGTGTCATGCTGAAACATTTTCCCCAACCCCAAATCCCCATGACTCCTCCTGTTCACATAGATACTTGCTCATTCTTCAAGACTGAACTCAGATGTGACTTCTAGGGAAGTCTTGCCTTGTTGATTAACACTGCTTCTCAGAGTTGACAGCATTTTCTCTGAATCTACCTCTAGTACATAAATTCCACATTGTACTCGAATGCCAGGCTTATATCTCTTCCCAAATACATATCATCATATTCACTTTAATTTTATCAGTGCCTGGTATTGCACCTGCATCCTTGGAAGACCTTAGAAAATGTCTATTGGATGAGTGAGCTGAAACACAGATGTCACAAAACACAGGAGGTAGCCAAAGACTCCATCTTCTGACATTAACACTTCTGTATGTTTGTGTGTGTGGCAGAAAAAACTCCTCTGCTATAACCAATCATATTATTGGTTGAGCTACTGTCACAGGCTAATTGTTTGGGAGCATGTAATTCTTATTTTAAGCTAATGTTAGTCATGGGAAGAAAATTGTATCATGAAACCCTATATCTACATATTATATAACAAACTTTTAAAAACAAGTATGCAAGCACAATGCGTTTTTAATTTCTTATGCTTACAGTATTCACTGCAGAGCACAGGCAATGCTCTAACAATACTTATTAATGTCAAATAATATTAAATAGTTGTCATAAATTTGGGATGATCTAGTTAAATAGTAAATAATGGCTAATACTGTTAATGTGAAAAACTGAAGAAATTATCCCTTTTCCATGTGAATAGGACTACTGTGGTAGGCAGAATTATAAGATGCCTCAAGATTCCTTCTCTGTGATATAGATGACCTTTATGTACAAACCATCCTTTGAGTAAGGACTGGATCTAAGGATATTGTAGAATATATATTCCTCAATTATGTCACATTAATGGCAAAAGTGAATGGATTTTGCAAATGTAACTATGGTCCCAATCAGTTGATTTTGTTAATGAAAAGTGTAATTATCATGGTTGGACCTGACCCAATCAGGTGAGACTTTAAAAGCAGGTGTGCAGGTAAGAAATTGAAGAAGAAGCAGAAATGCTGATCTGTTGCCCTTGAGAAGCAAATTGCCATTTTTCATGGATAGGGTCACAAGGCAGGGAATGGTGGGAAACATTTCGGAGCTGAAGGCCTCAGTCCTACAACCATAAAGAACCTGAATTCTCCCACCAGTAGTATCTACAGAAGAAGACCTCAAGACTCAGGTGACATTGTAGTCCCAGCCTGAGCTCAGACTATAGTCTTGTAAGAACCTGAGCAAATGACCCAGAAGTTGTGACCATATTTATAGTCCTTAGCAAAACTGTGTTGTTTTAAGCAGCTAAGCTTGTGATTGCTTATACAGCAATAGAAAACTATTGAATTTATGTTTTTAAGTAATGCTACTTGGGGACAAAGTGGCAAGCTAGCATCATTAAACTCTGAAACAACAACAATAAGGATGTTCTCTCTACATACCTAGAGTTGGAAGAGATCATAACAATATTAGGAATCTTGTTGTTCAACCTGCTCATTTTATCATTGCAGAAACTGAACCTCAATAACTTGAGATTAAATAACTTATCTTCAGGTCACATAAAGATGACTCAGAGACAAGGACCAGGTTTTAGTGGCAGACACCATAATGGATGTTGAAGTGTAGACAGTAGGAAAACCAAACAGAAGGGTAACTGGCATCATGAAAGTATAACAATGGAATCCACAACAAAGATGATGAAATTTAGAACAGAACTAGTCTTCAGAAGAACTTGTGACAACATGTTTAAGCCTGTATCTAGAAAAACTGAAATATATTCTAGGGCTCAATTGATAGTTTAAAGCATTAAGGAACAAGACACTGATCTTTTCACCAGAACTGCAATATAGAACAAAAAAGAACAAAAACCTGACTGTTGGAAACCAGGGTACAAATTCAGTGAAAGGTAAGCCCTAGATGATAAAGGATGATGAGTAAGTGGGCTTTGAGCAGAGCTGTGAGTGGTCTTAGTGACAAGATTAAGAAAGTGCATGGCAAAAGGGACCGGCTGCATATTTTCCCTCCAATACATCTTTCCACAAGGAACAAAACGATCTGCATTTGAGGCAACCAACCTTTTAAATTAACATTTTTGTGCTTCTTGTCCTCACACCTACCTCTGGAATTTTATCTTTCTTTTTATTAAAAAAAGGGGGGGCAATCATTTCTGGGCAGAAGGCTCATTTAGTCAGCACTAATTAGAACATAGCAGAGTTTGCACAGTGTCCATGCTGTTCCCTTCCCAGGAACACTGACTGTTTATGACTCACAGCTCCTGGGTACCCTATGTGATCCCACTGGGTAGAAAACTCCTGATTATATTGAGGGTTAAAATTCAGCTGTGTTTTCATTTATTATTTACAGAGGAATTTTTTTCTTCCCAAGGCTTTTAGGTAGGGGGTGAGTTTTCCTGGAGCTCTAAGTTATCTTCCTCAATAAAGACTTCCCCAAGCCTAACACAGCAAAGCTCAGCATTTTTGACATGCCTCCAATAATTCCAAATGAACCAAGGTAACGGGTACTAAATCCTTACTCCTTTAGTATCTGACTACACTCAGAACTATAACTTAGATTATAGTTTCAGCTGTGTGTCCTCCTCATACTTGTTTGAAGATTGCCCTGACCCAAATTCTAATAAAGTATATCTTTTACATACTCATGATCACTGAGACTGTTGTTCCACAGTAACTTTTTCCTTGGTTGAGAGAAGTGCTTTGGTTATCTTCCTACCTTTTGTTCTATATATACATGGACAGAGGAAAAGCTCAATAAGTATTTGTCAAATGAATAAGTAAAGGGAATAATGAATGATATATAAATATAATTTATGGGATGCATACAATCCAATGAGTGGGAATGATTCTTAGCAGCAATCAGGCACAGGAGCCCACATGACAAATCATTCTGCACAGTGATGGATGCTCTCAGACACCTGGCTATTACTATGTGTATTTGATATGGCATGACTTCTCACTAACAACCTTTAGCATAAAACAGGCAATATATTTACAGACAGGCATTCTCTAATGGTAATTTCAATAATAATGACAGTTTAACTCATTTCTCCATTTTTTTCAGATTTATCTTTGACTATATATTACTTACAGAGAATTTTCTCTAACAAAAACTAGTCCCTAATAGTTTCTCAGATGCAAAGAGATACTTGTCGCATTTTCACTTTATAGTCTTAGGTTTCCGACATCACATCTTGGGGAGCTCTTGTTACCACTAGTTTGGAGACCATTTCATTCAGAGCTGATGTCCTCAGGATGAGATCAAAATCCTTTGTAGATGTCTTGTTCTTATAGCCAGAATAGTGCTCCTTTGATTAACAGCCCTTTTCCCAAAGATGAAATCCTTCACCTAATGCTCCAGTTTCCACACATCAGTCCCTGACCTTCCATCACACCTACAGTAGTGAGATTCTATCATGCATCTTTAGAGGCTCTAAGAATAAAGCACTAAGTGAGTCTTTTCTCTTTTTTGACATTGTTCTAATAAGAGTAAATATTCTCTAGAAGCTCATTACCTGCCCCATAACCACAACATATAAACACACAGAGCACACTGAGGCATCAATGATAGGTGGGAATGATGACAGGAGTAAACTCTGTCTAAGACTAACCAGATTGTGAATTTGGATCACAATTCAGAATTTTGCCCAACCATGTTTATGGTCATTGGTCATCAACCTGAGTCTTAACAAGTGCATGATAATTTAGCAGCAGCAATACATATTTTTAATAAGTTCATCATCATTGTCTAACCCCTGGGAAAAGAAATTGGGTAGGTTGTCAAGATCCAGTTAGTACAGTTGTTCTCAAATCCCAGAACAAGGATGCAGACTCAATGGAGAAATGAAGAGTAAACTATTAATCAGGTTGGACCCTAGTTAGATTGATGTGGAAAAAACACCCTGGGTAAGAGTACAGTTTTGTGGTTTCATTACCAAGAACCTTGGGAACTAACAGAGAGTAGGCCAAGAGTCAAGCTAAGGATAACAGAGTAATCCCTTGCTCACCAAAAAGTTGTGATGGGTGTCCTAATAAACCATCAATTTTTTTTTCTTATCATACCTGAATTATTGGTCAGAATTCAAATCTATTCAAACCCAATCTCTTGATCCATAAAGTATTTGTTAGTATTCCAAACAATCAGCAGGTGCAAGAAAAGAAGCTAGCATATCTATCACACACCTGTGTTAAAGATACAGGTCTATGATAAGCTCTCTTTTGAGTACCAAGGACACAAAGGCAAGAGAAACGGTTTCTTCAACAAAATTCCCAGACTTTTAAAAAAGATGGAAAAGCAAACAATTATTTATTTACAATATTATAGTACATGTAAAGGCTACTATGTGAACCTAGAGGACAAAAATATTTAAAGTTTGAAAAAAGGTGACACAAGGTGATGTTTGAAGAAATATTGGAATTCAGTGTAGTCATTCATTATTTTAAAATTTATAGTAAACTCATACAAGAAAACTTTCTTGTTTGATACAAAAAATTCCATTCAAAACCTACAAGCGAGCATCATCCTTTAGAGAAATCCAAGGACCTATGATGATCAGTATTACAACATGATATAACATTTTTCTAGAGGACATGACAAAATAAAACCAAAACACCTATAGTACACAGTTATCATCATTAGATTATGTAATTTTCATATTATAAAACTGTTAGGACAAATAAGTCCATAATACAGCCCAAAACATATGGATAAGTGTTAAACATAACAATTTGGGCAAAGATGGTTTAGGAGTCAGCATAGAGGAAAGAATTTAGAAAGATGCTCTGCTTTCTATCTTAGAAATTGTGTCAACCTATAAAAAGGATACTGGAACAAGAACACATTTGGGGTGATGGGAAGGTAGAGGTTAAAAAGAATGTCCTATTTTGAACACAAGGTGTTCAAGATGACTACGGCATCCAAGTGGAGATCTCCTGTATGTATTAATAGGAATAGATTAGACTATGCTGCAATAATAGCTAACTCCAAAATCTTGGTGGCTTGTATGAAACAAGATTTATTTCTCACTCTCACAAAACCTAGTGCAAGTTGGAAAGGTGGAGTCCTCTCTCATCTTTCAGCCATGTTATCTGGGGAGCAGGGAAACAGGAACTTGCATGACTTTCATCCACAACCCACTGGCCAAAGCTCTGTCATATCGCTCAACTTAACTGTAAGAAAGGTTAGAAAATGTAGTCTTTCCATATTCCTATATGGAGTAGGCAGTACCATAAACACAGAACACCCACTCTTTCAAATGAAGTGTCAGAAATATGAGTTTGAGCTTAGGGATGAAATTTTCATTATAATTATTTTCTGGATACTTAATGAAGTTCTAAATTAGAACTCCAATTTCTTCAGGTGGAAATTAAGTATAATACTGTCTACATTTTCTATTTTAGAAGATGTTACAATAAAATTAAATGATTATATGGAGAAATGAGTCTATTAAACAGAATATAAAGCAAAAAAATACGTATTTATACTACATTTACTCTAGAAAAACCAGTATATACAGAAGGGATTGCAATTACTCTTTGTTTTTGTTTGATACTGCTTCCTATGCAGTAAAATAAAAGTGTGGGTGGTCTGTATGTGTGCGTGTGGTAGATAGTTCATCATCTTTTCAGAACTGAGAACAGCAAAGGGTACCAGAAAATTTTATCTTCCACTTCATGTGGCTAGAGATAAACAAACTTTTTCTATAAAAGATGAGGTAGCATTTTAGGTTTTGTGGACAATAGTCAGTACAGATCACTGCCACAACTGCAAAACTCTGCTATTGTAGCAAGAAAGCAGCCACTAACAGTAAGAATGGAACTGGCTGTGTTCCAAAAAATATATATAGGTGGTATGCTGAAGACCACTGATTTATACAAAAGAATTTCTTTTGCATCTGTAATAAAGGACTTGGGTATTAGAATTTGGTAGTTTGTATGTGGTGCTCAAAGGCAGTTTCTTAACCCCTCAGCACCCCTTTAGCCCCTAGAACAATCAGTATATGTCGGTAGTACTGGGTGAGCAAAAAAGCTTTCTTCTGCCCAGGATAGGCATTAGGATAAATGAATAAACTTTTATAGAGATTAATGAGATATTCTTAATGGGAAAATCTGAATAGATCTCATTAAATAGTAAAGATGAAGTAGAAAGATTAAGTATCCATGAAACTTAAGCAATTGAGAGGAGAAACTAGAAATATCAAACCACTGAAGCTCAGGGAAGTCAGTCAATCATGATCAAATTATCCATTTTCTCTACTATTATTTTATGTATGTAAGTATGTATTGGCCATACCCATAGCATGCATAAGTTCCCGGGCCAGGGATCAAACCCATGGCACAGCAGTGACCAGATCCACAGCAGTGACAATGCCAGATCTTTAACTTGCTGATCCAACAGGGAACTCCTCTTACTATTATTTTTAGCTGAGGAATTCTTATGTACTACTTGCTTTTCTTGACCAAAGGAACATAGTAATTATAATAAAACAACAAAGCAATACAATTTGTAATTTATGATGCTTGGGAACTTATAAAAAGCCTGGTTGTCAATGGTCTTGTATGCAAAACACCCAACTGTCAAAATATTTATTTATGAAGGGACTTTGAAACTATCATCCTGTTATTAATGTTTTTCTTTCCACTTTCATATTTTACATCATACATTTTGCAATCTTCTGTTCCTTTTATAATGCAATACTAGTTTTCAAAATAGTAAATTCTCTACCAGTTACAATATGTAAGAATATGAATCTTCATCTAGACAGAAAAGAAAAAAAAATAAAGACTTTTTATCTTTATGATAGCTGCTAAAAGAATGTCTTACTCAAAGGACATTATTGGTTAGGGAAAAATTATACTTGCAATATTATGTGCTTGTACTTTCTAAGAGGTCAAAACAATGGAAGTTAATTACTCTGTTGTGTCAAAGGCCATTATCAGTAAAAAGACAAATTGTGATAAATGAGGAACCTCTTTTCACCTGTCTGCCCATTGGTTGCTAGTGTCAACTCTGACACTGATTATATTAAGAAAATTATATATGAAATGGCTTTAACATTATCAATAATACAATTGGACTGGGACTGAAGCTTTGTAGATATGTTCTCCTTTTCTCACATTTGATTATTGTTTCCTTCATGCAACTGCTTATTGATCTCATACTCAACCCTCTGGCAATTTGAGGTCTGGAATCTCACCCACTAATTACATTTGCTGTGGTTCTAAATCAGACCCATGCTGGTGAGGCACCTGCAAACTTTATTTAATGGGCATATTATGAATTTACTAACTCCCTTATTCCCACTTTCATTTGCAGTTTCCTTATAAAATTTAAGTAGGAACTTTCCTATAATCCAGTTTATAAAGAGACTACATTCTTAAATTTAAGACTATGTTATTGTGGACTTATATTTGTAATATTTAATGTGTTATTGTAAATATGTCATTTAGAGATATTAATCCAGTTCTTTCAACAAGCATTTACTATTACCTACTTTGTGAAAAGCATTGTCCTAAGAACAATGACAGATACAAAGAGATAAACTCTAAGGAATTTTTGTGATTAAAAGGTTTATATAATAAATCATAGATGAAAAGAATTATAACTGAGCTTTAAACAAACTGTCTGAAAGTTTTGAAAAATGAAAGTGAACTAATTAAACTGTTACTTTGGAAAATAATTAAAAATAAAAACAAACATCTCTCCTAGCATATGCTGTTGCTCTGCCTGTCTTATATACTGCTACTCTCATCATTCTCCACTCACTCATTCAGATCTGAATCTAGAAGTTGAATTTTGCATGTACAAATTCAGGACTTACAATGAGCAGATGCTACAAGAAAACTGCTAGAACTCATCAAATGAATTCAGTAAAGTTTCAGGATACAAAATTAACACACAGTAATCTCTTGTATTCCTATACACAAACAATGAAAGGTCAGAATGTGAAATTGAGGAAATAATCCCACTTACTACTGCATCAATGAGAATAAAATACCTAGGAATAAACCTACCTAAAGAAGTAAAAGTACTCTGAAAACTATAAAACACTGATGAAAGAAATCAAATATGACACAAACAGATGGAAAGATATACCATATTCTTGGATTGGAAGAATCAATATTGTCAAAATGACTATACTCCCCAAGGCAATCTACAGATTTAATGCAATCTCTATCAAATTACCAATGATTCACAGACTCGAATAAAAAAAATTTTAATTTGTATGCAATCACAAAAAACCCAAATAGCCAAAGCAATCTTGAGAAAAACAGAGCTGGAGGAATCAGGCTCCCAGACTTCAGAATATACTATAAAACTATAGTCTTCAAAACAGTGTGGTCCTGGCATAAAAACAGAAATATAGATCAATGGAACAGGATAAAAAGCCCAGAAATAAACCCATACACTGTGGTTAACTAATCTGCAGAAAGGGAGGTGAGAATAAACAATGGGGAAAGTCTCGTCAATAAGTGGTGCTGGGAAAACTGGACAGCTACATTTAAAAAGAGTGAAATTAGGACATTCTCTAACAGCATGCACAAAAATAAACTCAAAATAGATTAAAGTACTAAACATAAGGCCAGATACTATAAATCTCCTAGAAGAAATATAGGAAGAACACTGTTTTTTTTTTTTTTTTGCTTTTATTTATTTATCTATTTTTTTTTTAATTATACCCAGCTGTACAGCGTGGTGACAGGGTTACACATCACAAGTGGTTATACATAGTTCCCAGTGCTATACAGTAGGATCTCCTTGCTTTTCCAGCCCAGAGGCAACAATTTACAGCTATTAACCCCAGACCCCCCTACCATCCCACTCCCTCCCCTACCATTTTGGCAACAAGTCTGTTCTCCAAGTCCTTGATTTTCTTTTCTGCATAAATGTTCATTTGTGCAGTATGTTAGATTCCAGTTATTAGTAATATCATATGGTATCTGTCTTTCTCCTTCTGACTTGCTTCACTCAGTATGAGGGTCTCTAATTTCATCCATGTTGCTGCAAATGACATTATTTTATTCTTTTTTATGGCTGAGTAGTATTGCATTGTGTATATGTACCACATCTTCCTAATCCAATCACCTGTCAATGGACATTTGAGTTGTTTCCATGTCTTGGCTATTGTGAATAGTGCTGCAATGAACATGCGTGTGCAGGTGTCTTTTTCAAGGAAAGTTTTGTCCGGGTATATGCCCAAGAGTGGCATTGCTGGGTAGTATGGTAGTTCTATGTATAGTTTTCTAAGGTACCTCCATACTGATTTCCATAGTGGTTGTACCAGCTTACATTCCCACCAACAGTGCAGGAGATTTCCCTTTTCTCTACACCCCCTCCAGCAATTGTTGTTTGTGGACTTGTTAATGATGGCCATTCTGACTGGTGTGAGGTGGTATCTCATAGTAGTTTTTATTTGCATTTCTCTAATCATCAGTGATTTTGAGCATTTTTTCATGTGCTTGTTGGCCACCTGCATCTCTTCTTTGGAGAACTATTTAGGTCCTTTGCCCATTTTTCAATGGGGTTGATTTTTTTGCTGTTGAGCTGCATAAGTTGTTTATATATTTTTGAGATTGGGCCCTTGTCAGTTGCATCATTTGACACTATTTTCTCCCATTCTGTAAGTTGTCTTTGATAAATAATGGCAGACTGGAGAACACTGTTTTTTTTAAAAACGCCTCCACTCTTCTACCCTGATGGCATGCTGGAAAATGTTTAACAATGGCTCTTTAAAAAGTCACACACACACACACAGTTCTTATAAATTTTATTCATATAAAGACTTATTAGCACCTAACTTACAAGTAATAATAAAAATTACAGTACTGTTAACTGCAAATTCCATATAGCCACTTGTTTTTGCCAGAATACAGTCATCGATTTTTCTTAAACTTATATCCACATCAAATCTATGGTTGCATGTGATGAATTAATGCTGCTACAATATAAATATCAGTTGAGAATGTTATTGACATAGAGTAAGATGAAAGTGAAACAACTGAGACATATGCCAAAACTCTCTTTTCAAATATTGGAAGAAGATTTCCTTATTTTTTGTGCTATTTCAGTGTAACAGCTACAGATACAACTTATTTTTAACTTTGATCTCATCTATTAATGCTTTTTCCATTGATTTACTATTTAGACACCACTATGTAGTGTTTTCTTTGTACAAATATAGGAGACATAAATAACTTCAAGAGAATATGAAGTAGGAAAATATAGTCAAATAATTAGGAAATGATGATTTACAAGGTATTTTCTTTGTTTCCAATATATTTTATTTCATATATAGTTTATATGATTAAACTTTTAATATTGACTCTATTTAATGACTTGTTCTCAAAATTCCTGGAAAATTAACAACCAGTTCTTGCAAGCCAATTTAGATAGCTCCACCTCACCACTGCTGCTGTCAATGTGCAGGCTCAATATACTACATAAAATATCACCTCAAAGTTTATAGCCAAATCCCCCACAGTTCTTATTTTTACCCCTGTGCAATTTGGTGTTTTATACTAGCACTTTTTTGGTAGTAGGATATATGTGAATATGCTATTTCCTCCACTAGTCTGCAAGCTTCTTGAAGACAGCTACTTTGTCTCAGAAACCTGTATGCCCTCAGAAAATAAAATAGGAGTAGGCATAATGAGACATTCCATAAATAAAGAAATACATTTCTTTTAACATGTCACTGTTCCACTTTAACTGATCCTATTGACATATACAAAAATTATTAGTTGTGATTTTTGCCATTATGAAGCTGGGTAATCAAACTCAAAAGAGCTCAAGCAAAAAAGAAAAGATCATCTTTGGCATACATAATTGGGGAAGACATTGGATGGCTCAACTCAAAATCAAAGAAAGAGATGTAGAAAAACCATTAAGTCAGGATCAATGTTTCCAGAATTTCCTTAGTCCATCTCTGATTTCTTCTTGCCTCACTTTGTCAATATAACTTTAGTAAAAACTAATCTCTGGCATTGTACATAGTAGATTTGTTGATTCATTCAACTAATATTATTGAATATTTGCTACCTGTCTGGTATTGTGCTTAAGGTTGTAAAGTACATGGTAAAGAAGATAGATGGGATTCCTACTATAATAGTTAACTCTCTAGTAATGATGATTACAATAAATAATTGCAATACAAGGGGAAATGCTTTATACAAGGGAAATCGTAGGACCTCGGGAGTACAGAAGAAAAGCACCAAAATTAGCCTTGGGAAGTTAGCAGAGAATTCCAGGAGAATTATTGTCCAACCTGACCTCAAAGATATGAGTAAGGATCAGCCAGGTCAAGTTCATTAAAGACTAACTTCTTTATTGATTTCAATTTTATGTTCTTCATTCTGGAAATATATTGTCCATATTTTTAATGTTTCCTGTGAAATTCTACAAAAGAGAGATTTAAGCTTAAATATGACCAAGCCTAAATATTTTTAGACTCATACTGGCATAAGTCAAAGAACTAAATTTACCATTCTTGTCTAAGAAGAGGAGGAAATTTTTCACCTATGTGCTCTGATGAGAAGATAAAATAATAAGCACAGGGAAAAGGTCCAAGCAAGCTTTTGATATATCTTCTCCTTCCAAACATAAAGTCGATTTAGAAGAGATTAAGATGGTAATGATGAAACATAAATTAATTTAATAGGCTCATCCTGTAAGCCATGTTGTTGGGGAGAACTTGATCAGCATTAAACTTCTTTCCAAAAAATATCTTATATTTTTATTTAAAAATACATTTGGAGAAAAGAACATTCGTGAAAATCTTAATCTATGGGGAAAATATCTTTTATTTCCTTAGGAACCATATGTATAGACTGTTTTTTCTACCAAATGAAGTAATTCCTTTATTCTCTTTTCTCGGTAGTCCCATCTTTTAGGTCAGAAAGGGGTTGAAAAATCTGAGAGAAAACAATTCTCAGAGAGAGCCTTGGAATTGAATAACCATTAGATTATTCACCCCAGCTAAGGGAAGATTAGAAATTTGACAGAGTTCATTCATGACAAGAATGGTGATCCCATATAGAGGATTAACTTGACATAACAGCAGTTTCATCAAACCAAGTGTGCAATATATGCATGATAAAGGCCAAAACCCAACTACAAATCAATAAACTGAGCAAAGGAGATGCACATTTTATATTGAAACTGTGAGACTTGGCCATATTCCCTCTTAAAAACATTGGATTAAGCCCAAGTCTATTTGTTACATGATGAAGTCTGCTAAAGGTGTGATCTCTTGACAGAAATTGGCTGCTATATGTCAGTTATGGTGCTAGCTTAATCATTCAGTTATGTGAGAAATATTATTATCTCCATTTTTATAAATAGGATAATAGTGATACAGAAATAACTCGCTCGGTTTTGAAAGAGTTCATGTCTCTGACAGAATTTTAAATCCAAAGCTTTTCTCACTTTCCCTGAAATATATGCAATAAAAAATGGAAGATATTAATGCATACATAACAATGTTTTACATAATAATTTTTTATGAATCACCTCCTCTTAGAAGTATTTTTTTGTGAGTTAAATAAAGTAAAATATTTCATGGTATTTTGGCAGGTGATGAGAACTCCTTTGCTAACATTCCTAGGAAAGGCTAAAATATACGATTTTAACCATCACATTAAATATATAAAATTGACATAAATCACTATGTGACATATATACATATTAAAAGTTTCTATTATATAAAATGATAATTCTTGGGTCAATTCATTTTGAATGAATTGCTCACCTCATCACAATTTCAGTTGACCCTTGGACAACGCATGGGCTAGGGGTGCCAACCCCTTACACAAAAAAATCCAGGTATAATTATTTTGGCCATGCCTGAAGCATGAGAAAGTTCCAGGGCCAGGGACTGAACCTGCACCATAGCAGCAAGCCAAGTCACAACAGACAGAACACTGGATGCTTAACCCACTGAGCCACCAGGGAACTCCCTGTGTATAATTTTTGACTCCCCTAAAACTTAACTACTGAAAGCCTACTGTTGACCAGAAGCATTATCAATCACTTAAACAGTTAAAACATTTTTGTTGTATTTTAAGTCAATAATCACACACTGCATAAAAATTAAAATATTAACTTTTGATCCTAATTTATAGAAAAAAATAACATTGTTCTTCCTATTCTCTGCTTTCTTTCCTTTTACTTTCCAGATTTCTGTAATTTAATATAGTATCAAAGGGCAATAATTCAAATGCTAATATTAAATCTAAGGTGATTTTTCTTTTTTTTTTAAGGTGATTTTTCATTTTACACTCAATCTTGAAACTATTTTAACTAATTATCTTGGCTAATTGGCATCAAATTTTTTTGCACTTTGGAGTTTATCATTGCAATTACCTCTCTCATCTTTGTTCAGAGTAGCACTTGCTGCTTATCTCCAGCCATTTGTTCTCCAATATCACCATCCTTGAATTTAAGTTTCTATTTGTCTTTGTCTCTTTGTGCTGGGATGCATGTGGGGGGCCATGTTGAGCTTTTTGGCCACTGTCAATCTTTGGCCCTCAATGGTGGGATCCTCAAAAATTGTAAACCACACTTTATTTTGAAGGCCAACTTGTGCATTCCTAGGGTTTTACTTCTTGTATGGAAGCTATTCATTAACTTGCCATTCTTTTGAAAGTTTGGTGACTTGTACTTTAGAGATGGTCATTAATAGACTTTCACTCTTTTAAGGAAACATCACGAGGAGGTCATGTTGATGACTGACAGGCTGTTGATGACAGTCCTCCGATGACTGACCTGTTGCTTATTTGGGATAGTTGAAAGTATCCTTTCATCACATGCTTATCAACTTCCTGTGTATAAGACAATGAGCTAAGAGCATCAATTGGTAAATTAGGCAAAAACTATTCATCCATAGATCCTGCAATCAAGAATGTGAATTTAATGGTAAAATGAATTGAATAAAAGTTTTCTTTTAGTTGTAGTTTGAAAGACCACTTCTCTGACAAAAATGTCTCACAAATGTTGACTAAATTCATTCTCCTGTAACTCATATTTGAATATACTGTTTGTTTTAAAATTTTTTCATGTGGATCACAATCTTAATGGGTGACCTTTTCTCTGTGTGGGAGGTCCACTGTGCCTCACTCAGGGTAATATTTTGGGCAGCTTTTATTACAATTCTAATACAACTGTGAAAAAAAATGTGCTATCATAAATGATATATGAGACATAGAGCTAAAATTCCTTAGTAAGACATAGGGAGAAGAGATTCTTTCCTAGCAGAGGAAACAGAAACATCTTCGTGGTGGCTTAATTTAAGCTTTTAAGATTGAGCAGTTTCAGGGTAAGCACGAAGAGCACTTTAGCCAAGAAATGAGAAAAATGCACATTCAGGTCCCATAATGGGAGAAGGCATGGCCAGCATAAGAAACTCACAGAGGCCCATGTGGCCAGAATGCAGACTTAGAGCTTGGTCCATGACAAGGCTGAAGGGGTAGACAAGCATCACACCATGCCTGGCCTCCCAGGATGATGAAAAATAGCCTCCTTATGCCCTAAAGCCAGTCAGAAGAATTTCACGGGCTTTAAGGAAGGGCCGGGGTCCTAATCATATTTGTGTTTCGATAATTTCATGTAAGGTATAAATGGCTTTGCAATGTAAAAAACAGGAAGCGTTGAAAGTAGACAACCAGAACTACTGGGAAGAGTAAAGCAAATTATATAGGCAATTTAATTATTCAAAAATTATTTGAATGTGTACCTGGATGAGTCCTATGCTAAATGTTATCAGAGTTATAAAAGTTATAAAAGAAGGGATTATATTTACATACGTATATACATATACTTAGACATATTTATATTTGGGTACAAATGCACATATATGCATATATACACTAACACAAAGAAAATAACTTAGAGGGAAATTTTAAAATATTTTTGAGTCAAAGTAACTATTTTAAATATTTATATAAATAATATAAATATGTAAAATTTATATTTATAAACATAATATAAATATTCATATCAAATGCCTATTTGTGATTTAAAAATATGAAAAGCAGTATAGATAATAAAGGCTACAGAATATAGTAAAAGGGAACATGAGAGTGTCCTAAAATCTGAGAGTAACTATACACTGAAACCAACGTGTTGAATAGAGGTATATAGTTTTCTTACATTATGGCTCAGGCATTCAAGAGCGAGTTTCCCAAGTATCCTGGTCCCTTGAGGCTGACCCAGCAATACGTGTGTATTATTTCTGCCATATTCCTTTGGTCCAGTAGTCACAGAACTCACCACTAATTCAAAGAGTAGAAACAAATCTCTACCTCACAATGGGAGGAGTAACAAAGAGTTCATAGCCAGCACTTATCTATCTTAAGAAAATACAGATAGAGAAGGTGGAGTGCAAAATCTACACAAGGTGACACAGAAGTTCCTTGACCTCATGAATAATAATGAGTTGAGATCCACTGAGTAATTAATATGTCCTGGTCACACTAACATTTCCTTTGTAGGAATTATCCTTTCTATTCCTCACCAGCCAAAAAAAAAATCCAATGAAATAGGAAATTTCATACCTGTTATATTGATAAAGGCCTAGAGAGAAGAATGAACGTGTCCAGTGTCACAGATATGACTAGGAGCACAGCCACTGTTTGAAGTGAACATGATTTAGAGTTTTGCTAAGTAAGTTATTACAACACATCACCGATTGTTTACAATAGAACAAAAAATTGAAATCTTTTGTGAGACAGACAAATATTTTTACCTATCAACTCCATACTTAGGTTGAAATCATTGCAATTCTCAGCAGTATTTTAAATATTGACTATTGTATAAATGTGGTACTAGCCTCTGACAATTTCCTTTAAGAAATGAAATTAAGGAGATTGGATTAAGATGGCGGAATAGAAGGATTGGAGCTCAACTTCTCTCCCGAAAAACAACAAAAACACAACCAAATGCTGAGCAGCCTTCAACCAAATGGACTGTAAACTTCCAAAAAAGATATTCTGCTCCAGAAGACAAAGAGGAGACCACATCATGAGGTAGGAGGGGCGATTATGGAATAGAAGCAACCCAATACTTCCTGTGTGGGAAGCCCCACAGACTGGAAAGTAACTGCATCACAGAGACTCAGCTACAGGACTGAGAGTTCTGAGCCCCACGTCAAAACACCACGCCTGGGGATTGGGCACAGGGAGAAAGAGCCCCCAGAGCATCTGGCATTGAAGGCAAGCGGGGCTTGTGTGCAGGAGCTCCACAGGAATGGGAGAAACAGAGACCCCATCCTTGAAAGGCACACACAGACTTTCACGTGCACTGAGTCCCAGGGCAAAGCAGTCTCCACAGGAATCTGGGTGGAACATGACTGCAATTCTTGGAGGATCTCCTTGGAAAATAGGAGTGACTGTGGCTTGTTGTGGGGAAGGGCATTGGAGGCAAAGCTCTCAGGAACACTCAACAGCCTGCATTTCTCTGGAGGGGGCCATTTCTGGGAAAATCTGGTCCCTCCCATCAGCGCTGAGAAGCCCCAGGCCAAACATTAATCCAGGTAGGATCACAGCCCCACCCATCAGTAAACAGGCTGCCTAAAGACCCCTCAGGCACACAGCCAGCCTCTAATCTCATCCAGAGACAAAGCCCCACCCACCAGAGCCATAAGAATCAACCCCACCTAGCAGTGGGCAGGAATCAGTCCCTCCCATCGGGAAACCTACAGCAAGCCCCCTCCACACCAACTTTAGCTACAGGGGAGGCAAACGCCAGAACAAAGGGAGGCTACAACTCTATTGTTGGCAAAAGTTCACCACACCAAAAACCTATAAAAATGAAAAGACAGAAAACTCTAACTCAGATAAGAGAGAAAGAGAAAAGCCCAGAAAAGGAGCTCAGTGATGAGGAGATTATCAGCCTCCCAGAAAGAGACTTTAGACTGTTGATGCTGAAGATGATGCAAGGCATTGGAAATAAACTGGAGGCAAAGACTGATAATTTACAGGAAACACTGAGCAAAGAAATACAAGCTATAAAAATTAAACAAGACGAGATGCAAAATACAATAACTGAAATAAAAAATGCATTAGAAGCAGACAACAGTAGAATACAGGAGGCAGAAGAACGAATCAGTGAGGTGGAGGACAGATTAGTGGAATTCACTAATGCAGAGGAGAAAAGAGATAAAAGATTGAAAGGAAATGAGCAGGGTCTCAGAGAACTCTGGGATAATGTTAAATGCACCAACATCTGTATTATAGGGGTGCCAGAGGGAGAAGAGAGAGAGAAGGGGACAGAAAAAATATTCGAGGAGATATTAGTCAAAAACTTTCCTAATATGGGAAAGGAACCACTCACTCAAATTCAGGAAGCACAACGAGTACCATATAAAATAAACCCAAGGAGGAACACCCCGAGACACATATTAATCAAAATGACCAAAATTAAAGACAGAAAATGTTGAAAGCAGCTAGGGAAAAGAAACAAATGACATACAAGGGAACCCCAACAAGGTTGTCAGCAGATTTTTCAGCTGAAACTCTGCAGGTCAGAAGGGAGTGGCATGATATACTTAATGTGATGAAAGGGAAAAACTTCCAACCAAGATTGTTTTACCCTGAAAGGCTCTCATTCAGATTTGAAGGAGAGATCAAAACCTTTACAGATAAGCAAAAGCTAAGAGATTTCTGCAACACTAAACCAGCTTTACAACAAATCTTAAAGGAACTTCTCTAGTCAGAAAAGAAAAGGCCACAACCAGAAACAAAAACACCACAAATGACAAGGCTCACCAGGAAAGGCATATATACAGTAAAGATACTAAATCA